>CAXIWR010000283.1:0-10000 GCA_964036265.1 Daptonema setosum | reverse complement strand
ATTGGGACATGGTCAGATGAGCCTACGGTTAGGGTAGACCAGTTGGCAGATGGGGCCAGGTCTACGGAACAAAGAGACAAGTCAGGGGTGGTCTCTTGTTCGACTGTAGAGTTTGGGATTCGGGTGGTGCTACCGTTGTTAAGTAACATCAGATCAGATCGGCCAGAACACGACCTCTGGTGTCATGGATAGGACTGCCCCAGTCGTCGTGGTGGCCGTTCAGATCGCCGCAAACCAAAACGGTTTCTTGCGGGGGCAGGGTGAATAATGTTGAACAGTCCGGTTCGTTTTGGCATGATGACGCGGGGGGTATATATATATTGAGAAAAGTAATGGGGTTTGGGTTGCAGTGTATTTTGATCGACTGCAACTCGATGGGACTGATTGTGTGAAGGGTGGGTCCCTGAGACCATTTCAGGGTGTTTTTGACCAGGGTGAGGAGGCCACCGCCACTAGATTGGTTGGCCCGGTCAAGGCGAATGATATCGTAGCCCTTGACAGTGGGAGTTTTGTGGCTGGGTCTCATTTTAGACTCTTGCAACAGGGCGATGTGGATGTTGCTTTCTGAGAGGTAGTGAGTGAGCTCGTGCAATTTGTTGCCGATTCCATTTATGTTCCATTGTAAAATATTGAGTGAGTTTGAGCAAATACTGAATGGAACCGGAGAGCTGGAGGTGGAGGGATGACATGGTATGGGTGCAGGGTTGGCAATTGATTGTGGTTGGGGTTGTGTGATTGGGGATGAGGTGGATGGGGTCGAACAGAGAGAACATTGCCAACTGTCAGACCATTGAGTTGACTTGGTCAGATCAGTGCATTTACGGTGAAACCATTGTTGGGAGTTATTGCATTTGAATTGCAAGCCTCTGTTTGAGACAAGGCTGTCCCGGCACTGACCGCAGTGATAAATCGGTCGGGTGATTGTGGGACCAGGATTGACCTCGATATCGCCCGATATTAGGAGACGAAGACGGACTTGCCACGGGCAGGACAAGCCCTTCAATAAAAACCCGGCAGTGTGGGGAAACCAGAGACAACGTATGTGAAAATTGATTGAAGAACGGGATATGGGAAAAGGTGCTGTAATTTGACTTGGCTTGACTCGGCCAAGGTGGGTCCGCCGCAGCGCAGACGGATACAGCTTCGGACCCAGTCAGTCAGTCAGTCAGTCAGTCAGTCAGTCAGTCAGTCAGTAAGTCAGTCAGTCAGTCAGTCAGTCAGTCAGACAGTGAATCAGTCAATAAATCAATGAGTCAGTCAGGGAATCAGTTAATCAACATGAAGTATAAAATCAAGTCAAACAATAATGTGCCTAACTAACTGGAATAATAAAAAATGGTTGAGCTAAAATTATTGAAAGAGATCAAGAAGACAAGTGATGAAGTAAGCTACCACATTTGACTTTTATAGTTGACCATTTTAATATCAAAAAATAAAAATTCGAAAACGATCATGGAAAAGTGAAGTTTATTATCCGGACGGTTATCTGCGAAACAGATTTATTTTACGGATTACACGACAGGTTAGCATCTGCATCATCGGTCTTAGCAATATCGATTAGTTACAATGGTAGTTCAAATTCTTGGTAGGATGAAGTAGGGGACACTAGCAGGGCATAGGCATTGCCAAAGCTAGGAACTCTGATTATACGTGATGACGGCTATTCTTACGACAGTTGAACTTTTTTTCTTGTAAATAGGTCGCACGTACGGATTTAAATTTGGCGCGAATTCAAATTTTTTTGAAATTTTTGGGTCGGTGACTTTGGTTCACATCAATTTAGTGACTTTTTGACAACTTTATTTCAGATTCGAGTTCTCCATCAAATTTGGAGCCTGCATGAATTTTTCGAGCAATGAAACCAACCGATTTGCAATTTTTTTAATTTCATCAAAAAAACGGGAAGAAGAAAACGAAAACCGTTGAAACCTTGAAGTACGAAGATGAAAAATTTCATGCTGGCCTCAAATTTGATGGAGATTCCGAAAATGAAATAAAATTGTCAAAAAAGTCACTAAATTAATGTAAACCGAGGTCACCGACCCAAAAACTTTCAAAACAATTTGAATTCGCGCCAAAATAAAATCCGTATGTGCGACCTGTTTACAAGAAAAAAAGTTCAACTGTCGTAAGAATAGCCGTCATCACGTATAGTATGCGTACACAAACCCAGCAACAAGGCTGAGTCAGAAACGCGATATGTATGTAGGTTGTGAACACAGTCTAAGCAGAAGCATAGCTAAGACTGGAACGCGGTTAAATGGGTTTGCTGACATCTGTTTAACCAAACGCCAAACAAGGACAGCTTATAGAAGTGTAGAATAAACGATGAAAAACCTACATAACAAAAAAAAACTCTATAATGTAAAATGAATGTTCACTACCGAATTCTGAAAAATAGTAGTAGAATCAAAATTATTTAAATAACGAGCAAGCTATTCAAGTAAACCGATACTAAACCTACAACGAAACTGGTAATATAATACCAGTCCACAAAAATATCATCGTGTGCGTTTTTTTCGGCGCAGGTGAAAACATATCATTTTGTAGAAAAAAATTCGTTTATAAATTAAAAAAGGTTTTACATTGTTTAGCTATGTCAAAAGTTACCGAGGGCTACTATCTTAGAATCAATTGTCCTTGAATAGAGTACACACAATCATGCCAGCAGAGCAGTTAAGTCAAGCTGGATTTTTATAAAAACCGTTTCATTTTAACAATATAATCTTATAATTAACTTACTATAACAATACTTAAAATCAATTACCTTCAATTGATGTTCGAAAAAACTTATAAACGGGTTAAACTTCCTTCAACAGGGTTGTGTACTTTACAGTGAGTTCACCGAATATGTCTTTGGATGTAAATTGGTTACTTCCAATAACAATTATTCCAGTAAGTAAAGGTCATGTCATAAATATCAGAAGTGAAACGCAGAAAAAACTCTAAAACCCAAGTGAAAAGCCCTTGAAAACGAGGTGAAACTTCTCCGTATCGTTGTACACAGCCTGTTGTTAAAAACTGTGTGCGATTACACACAACAACAAACTTGTTCTTATTTTCTACGTGCCTACGGTAACAAATCACGCAAGTTAGAATACAACGTGCAGAGCCGCGATAAGGTAAATAACACGCGCTACGTATTCTAGGTGCTAAACCTCTAACATTGCAACGTTCGGAGGTTGGAAACATGAGTGCGATTTTTTTACATAAGTTTGATGCTGGTTACTGAGTGAGTGAGTAAGTGAGTGAGTGAGTGAGTGAGTGAGTGAGTGAGTGAGTGAGTGAGTGAGTGAGTGAGTGAGTGAGTGAGTGAGTGAGTGAGTGAGTGAGTGAGTGAGTGAGTGAGAGAGTGACTGAGTGAGTGAGTGAGTGAATGAGTGAGTGAGTGATCAAATTAATTAATTATTGACTTATAATTCAATGTTTTTTACATCAAAATGACGACACTTTTATCAGTTGGCAGATGTACTGTATACTGTAATCTTGCTTTTAAGATATTGCCCGTATCATTATTCGTTTATATTACATGGACATGGTGAATTCTGGTTCTGGCTCACTCACTCACTCACTCACTCACTCACTCACTCACTCACTCACTCACTCACTCACTCACTCACTCACTCACTCACTCACTCACTCACTCACTCACTCACTCACTCACTCACTCACTCTCTCACTCACTCACTCACTCACGCACTCACTCACTCACTCACTCACTCACTCACTCACTCACTCACTCACTCACTCACTCACTCACTCACTCACTCACTCACTCACTCACTCACTCACTCACTCACTCACTTACTCACTTACTCACTCACACACTCACTCACTCACTCACTCACTCACTCACTCACTCACTCACTCACTCACTCACTCACTCCGTCACTCACTCCCTCACTCACTCACTCACTCACTCACTCACTCACTCACTCTAGTTCACTCACTCACTCACTCACTCACTCACTCTAGTTCGCTCACTCACTCACTCACTCACTCACTCACTCACTCACTCACTCACTCACTCACTCACTCACTCACTCACTCACTCACTCACTCACTCACTCCCTCACTCACTCACTCACTCACTCACTCACTCACTCACTCACTCACTCACTCACTCATTCACTCACTCACTCACTCACTCGCTCACTCACTCACTCACTCACTAGTAGAAGAGGATGGCTATATGCTAGTGTAAAGTATAATCCGCACTTTGCATTCTACACAAATATTGCAGCAGTCAATCCCACATCTTGTTGATCTTCCACATCTTATCATCCGCTAAACCCCCCCCCCCCCCTTGCTGCTGATTTTGATTGGGTTGTTTTATTGATGTTCATGTGAAAGTATTGACGTATTAAAGTCATTAATGCTACTGTGACACACGCATACCAAATGTTTTTGAAATCAAAGAAATGATATAATGAAAATTGCAGTCCCACATTGTCTCATCCGCCATAGTAATCCCCCCCCCTAAAGTTGAGTCTGCACCCTCTGGTTTTCTTTTTTTTCTTAAATTCAGTCAACCTAGTAAACTTCATACCATTATTTTTATTTCATTATCTTCCATGTTGGTTTTGAAGTGAATAACAAATGTGGAGGAATTTTTAAATCATTAATCAGCAGTTCGCGAAATAAATCAGCATCAATAGGTTTGTCGCCAGTTTTCCGAAATAAGTAATCTAGCAATACATTCATGTTCGATCCTGTTCTATCAGCTTCATCAGTTAAGCCTGGATAAACAACAGCACCGTCTTCGTTTGTTGACACCTTTCTTTTGATCAGATCTTCGATTTCTTCGTTTCTTAGCTTCCGCTTTGTCATTGTTTAGTTTCCTGACGGTTGGCCTTATGGCGTTCCTTATTTGTGTCCAATTCTTTTGTAACAACGTTCTTTTCTTCTGTAATGGAACAGATAATTTTGTTAAACTATCGTATGCTTGCTGATCTATTCTATCCCTGTTAGAATTTAACAAAACTTCTCCAAATGCATCAGCTAAAGATTTGGTCGCAGCTTTAAGTATTAGTGCAACCTTAGGCTTTGGTGTTGTAGAATCACAACACCTGGTAATTTTACTCAAATTTGAAGAGACAAGAGATGAAACCATATTGAATGAAAGTGTAGAAAAAAAGTTTTATATATACCAACCAGAAGAGGAGAAATCGAAGATGAATGGTTCATCATCTGGTCGTAAACAGTTGAATCGAACATTCAATTCGTCATCGACAAAATCTATCATCATGTACATATATTTGTCCCCACTGTTTAGGAGACTTTTAAAAGGTTTTAGAAGCTTGTACTCCTCTGAATTGAAATAGTTTCGTGCTAACTGACGACATGCCTGAGATTGGCGTCTATCGGGAAATAAGACGAGATATGAAACATTACGAATAATGTTATTCATTATTTGCCTCTGGTGGGCAGTATCACCAGCCATGTTTTGTATAATGGCTATGACAACAAGTCTCTCATGATGAGTTAAAATTGTAAATAGGTCAATGAAAGAAGAAGAGCGTAAGGCTGATGTGACAACATCGTCCAGAACAATGCACCTCAGCTTCTTTTTGTTAAAAGTGAATAAATTTCCATTAAAAAGATCATTTGATGGGAAACCTTCCACTATTTTTAACGGAATATTGAGTTCCGCTTGTAGTCTGCCAAACACTTCTTTGTCGTATGCGTTTTTGTGATGACACCAAACAATATCATCTAATGGTATATCAAAAGTTCTATAATGGTTAATCAACATATCACAAACTAATCGAGTTTTACCCGACATAGAATGTGACGCAATCAGCATGGAGCATGGGGTTTTCAGAGGTTTGTTCATTATGTGATAAAATGAAGAAAAAGTCAATGTTTATAAACGATTTAGGTGAGGAAAATCATCAATCGTGTATGTATGTACCATTTTTAGTAATAGCGAACTTGTCCGCGTACAAAAGTGCCACGACAATGATGAGGTTTTCTTGCGGTGTGGGATTGAAAGTAATGTCCAAATCAAGTGCCCCTTTTAAAGGTTCATCTAATGAAACGTCTCCGGTCTTATTTGGTGTCAAGTCAAATCCAAATATTGTATATCAATGTCCAAAAGTATTTGGAGTGATACTGTGGTCTGTGGCACCTAATTCGGTAACTAGTCCAGTATAAGCGTCTGGCACCAATATTTTATTATCCCAGTTACCACATGTATACCCGTTCATATATGGGACGTGTTTTTGATTACATTTCATTAAAACACGAGTAACATTCGAATGATAAAAACCTAGTTTAGACTTCCCCCAACTTCCATTATAATTTTCCTCAGGCATCATGATAACAATGGCTTTTTGAGGTAGGAATTCACCAACTGCAAGATCTTTTTTGAAATTAGTTTGTCCAGACTGGTGGGTATATGAAAAAAGTTTCCAATTAGTGAACGTATATACTTTATCCGATTTTAATACAACGGATGTCAAGATACGAGGAACATGCAGAGTACAATCAGTGATATTGACTCTAAAAATGCTGGGCGTGTCCCCATCTACACTTTTACTATGGATCAAACATGATTCTGATTTGGCAGGGAATAACTTAATAGTGATGTCAACGTTATCAGATAGTGGCTCACTACAGTTAAGTACATCAGTTAGAAGTTTGCCACAAACTGTAAGTTTACCATCAGTGATATATTCTCGACGCTTATAGTTACCTGGTCGTGAGTCCATAAGGTCATTACTTGGTATTATATTTGGCGCGCCGTTGTGCACCTCAAGCATCCCCTTAGTCATCCACGTTCGGCGATCATTTTCGGTTGAGAACAGCATGTTTTGTAATATGGCTCTAAGAGCATATTCTCGCTGTGTGTTCTCAGCCAATACACCGTTAAAATATACATTTACATCTTCAAATATACTACAATAGGTATTAGCTTCAATCATAACCTCATCTTCCATCTCAACATTAATCCAGCCATCGTCAGTCTTCTTCTCGACGTTAAACGTTGTTTCAATAAAAATGTTATTTCCATCAATGAAAGTGTTTGGTATACTTTTGATAGTGAAACAAATAGGAGAGCGACCGGTAGATGCAGTTGTGACAGGTAGATACGATTCAGGCTTAACTTGTTCAATTTCAACAGATCGAGCATGTTTTCTACGCCATTCGCAGGTCGACTTATTGATAATATTAGAATTAGGATTCAAATAAAAAGGCGAATAACGCCGTTTCGTTCCTTTCAAAGACTTCATACTAACGGTTTGATGTGACACACAATGTAAATATCTGAATCAAATGATGTGACCACCTCACTCTTACTGTTATATAGAGTTAGGCTAATGAACTCAAGAGGTTTGTCTTCTAAAAGTGAATAAGTCAAAGTTGGTCTGAAGTCAACTGTTTGATATCCTGATATATGAAACATTTCAAGTATACGATCTTGTTTCCCATCAAGGAAAAAATTGGCAACAATCTGATCACATTTGAGGAAATAAATATCTGTTGCTGTTGTAATTTCTTTATCTTCGAAAAGTACAGGGATTCGAGTATCTTCGTCGTCAACATTTTTATAGCTTGGCCGAATGCCAAGAGTTTTAGCCAAATCAGCACTCACAACTAATTCAAAATTACTTGCTAGCCTGAACTGCCAGTTTTTCTTATCTGAGGTTCTCAATAATCTTAAAGGAGCATCTTTGGAGTTTGGGATAACAGCTTCTAATTGTTGACGAATTTTTGACATGACTCCTTCCTTGTCATCGGTTTCAAAATCAGCTAAAGGAATTGATGCAACTGGAACGTCATCGTAATTACTGTAGACTGTGATACTCGTGTCCTTAACTATATTCCACTTGGGTGTTACGGCTAGATATTTTACAGCGATTTCAGCACCAGATTTGGGGACAGTCATGGGATATGGCAACTTAATAATAGCTTGCACTATTGTATCACTATTTGCTGTAGCCACACAATGAATACCTTCAGGTGGGAGATCCATGGTGAATGCAAAATAATATAATTTTAGTAACAATTATTCTTTTTATAATCGCATGCAAGAAGCAAATCATCATAACTTATATAGCTCATCGGCATAATAAGTGCCTGCAATTCTTTCGCCAGTTTCCTCTTCAACAATCGTGTACCTTGGCACAGAGAGGTTGTGACGTTTAAGAATTTTATATATAGTTGGTGAAAAGTATCCGTACCTACTTTTATGAAACACGGTAACTTGTTTAAGTATTTGAACTCGGTCACCGACCTTTAAGGTTGGTTTAATTGACTTTTTAAGTTTATAAAGACTGTCAAACACAATTTTAGAGTTTTCCAAGTTTATATCTTTTGGCGAAAGATTTGCTGTTTTCGGATTTTTTCGAGCATTCTTAGCTTTGACTGCTAATGGAAACACGTCTAACCACCGTTTAGTATTGTTATACGACATGAATTTAAACAGCTTTTCACACAAATACCGAATTTGAATCTCACTAAGTTGCGCTTTCTTTGGACTGCGCAAACAGAAATGTCCTATGTTAAACTTTTGATAAACTCTAGTAGCATATTGTGAATAGAACTCCGAGCCCAAATCCGAACCAAGTAATACATAGGGTGCTAAACGTTGTTCGGAAGTGAGTTCCGTGAAGATCATGTCCATTGCATTGGCAACTACGGGGCCAGACTTGGATTTTAAAGGTAGACACTTGATGTATCTACTAAATGCATCGACCACGAGTAGTATATACTTATAATTAGAATTAAACTTCGCCAATTTAGACATGTCAAGCAAATCAGTTTGAAACTGGTGAAAAGGGGTGCTAACTTCTATAACTGCCCGTTTAAACTTTGTTTTAGGAGATTTGTATTTGCGGTAAACAGGTTGAGCGTCTAAAAACCTTTTAGCAGTTGTCATCGAAGTTTTGCTAGCTTCAGCTAGCTTCTTGATACCTCCAAAACCGGCTGGATGACTAATATCGTAATAGATTTTGTTCATTATGGTAATTAAAAAAAAAACAGTTTCAAGTTTTGGAATATAAATAATTATGAGGATGCAAGTCTTCAAAGTTTTACAATACAGAAGTGGGGAATACAGAAGTCAAAAGTATGAAATTTTGATTTGACGGGGTTCGGGTATTTGATAACTCTGGCGAATACAAAGTAGAATAAAAATATTGCAATGACATCATAGTAGATAATGACTATCGTAGACGACTTGCATGCTGCGGATGAGAAGTTGAAAACGGTTGCCTTGCCACTGGAAAAACTGTAGATTTTGGAAAAGTATGATACTTCACAAACTTGATTGAACAAATGAATGATCGTTAAAGAGTCAGAGCATTCTTTTTATACTCTCGCTTTGGGAGGAACACTAATCTTTTTTACACAATTATCTGTATTTATGCACAATTATTCGTATTTATTGACAATTATCGACCATTGTGCACTATTATTCGATATTAAGTACTGGAAATTGGTAGAGATCGGAGACCATTGTCGACCATTATGCACCATGGTCGACCATGGTCAGACCATGGTCAGAATTAGTCATACTATCCACTAGCGGATGAGAAGGTAAAGGAAAAGTGGAATTCCCCCCTCTTTGTAGGTTTCAAAAAGTATAATTCGTTCTTTAAGGTGTAGGTAAAATGGCTTAATTTTTGCTAATTCCCCCTCTTTGGCAAAGTTCCCCTCCCTTTTGGAGGATTAGCTCATCCGCCAGTGATACTATCATACTACACGTACGCACGTAGTAAAAGATAGCGCGATGGGCGACAGCGCGCGAAAATAAGTGTATGACTAATCGAACAATTTGCGCGAATTATGCCGAATTAAACTGATTTTATCATCTTTTTTCTTTTTTGATAATGTAATCGTCAGCTATAAAAGTCAAATGTGGTAGCTTACTTCATCAGTTGTCATCTTGCTGTCTTTCAATTTTTTCAGCTCAATCGTTTTCAAAGACTTACTATTTCTGTAGGGCACATTATTTTTCGACTTGATTTTATACTTCATGTAGATTAACTGATTC
>CAXIWR010000282.1:0-12500 GCA_964036265.1 Daptonema setosum | reverse complement strand
CACTTCACTCACTTCACCATCAACCTCGTCTCCTGTTGAATCCGTCTGCTGTACTGACTTCCCGACTCGATCAGGCGTCTTCTTTTTGCCTGACGGACTCGACTTCTTACCCATTACGATTCGGCTTCTGCTTCGGACACGGAAAGTAGGGACACGGAAAGTTGGGACACGGAAAGTTGGGGCACGGTAAGTTGGGGCACCGGTAAGTTGGGACACAGGTAATTTGGGGAACGGTAAGTTGGGGCACAGGTAATTTGGGGAACGGTAAGTTGGGGCACCGGTAATTTGGGGAACGGTAAGTTGGGGCTCGGAAAGTTGGGGCACGGAAAGTTGGGGCACGGAAAGTTGGGGCACAGAAAGTTGGGGCACGGAAAGTTGGGACACGGAAAGTAGGGGCACGGAAAGTTGGGACACGGAAAGTAGGGACACGGAAAGTTGGGGCACGGAAAGTTGGGGCGCGGAAAGTTGGGGCACGGAAAGTTGGGGCACGGTATTACGGTATTATCACGCCGCCATTTGAAACTGTAGGCTATGTATGTATCTGTTACTTTACATTTCAGTTACATGTACAGTTTTGCCTGTAATATCGAAATACTATACCACGGTAAATATTATCAATGATATACAGTGGCAGTCAAAAGTTTAGGGACACCCTCATTTTGAGTGTTTTTTTCCCTGTAAAACACGGTTGGATGTATCGATTGGACTGAAATCTTCAGGAGATGTGGAAAACATGTGTTAGAGTCCGTTCAGGTTACACAATTGAGTATTAGCAAACAGCATTTAAATTCCAATAAGTTTATTATCGAATTTTGTATAGCACGCGTTTGTACGTGGCTCACATGCGCCGACGGTGTTTGGAGGTCCGTTAGATGAATATTAAGTATTCGATTGCGTTTTAATCATAAGAAATAACGAAAGGATAGTTATGGTATCTCTTGCTTTCATTTAACATGATTGAACAAACCTAAGTTGCCTTGTGTCGCCCTATTAAAAGTGAATATTTTTCTGAAAAACAATACTATTGACATTTTTACCATTCGAAGATTGATTTCTTGGTTAATCGTAATAAAGAAACACTGAAAACGATATGTTTGCTTCAGAACACGCCAGGTAGAGTCATGGAAAAACTTTCTTGCAGCAAATCACAATTTTAGAAGATCTTCAAGAAGTTGTATCTAATAGTCACTTTGCGGCTTTCAATGCATTTTGCGAGATTCGTTTTCAGTGGCTTTATGAGGTGTTGAACGCAATAAAAAATATGTATGTTGGTGTGACTAGTACCAATAACTATCTTAAGCCGCCTTCAGTCTCAATGTAAAGCTCATAATCGTGTAACTGCCTTCAAACCACCGTCGGTGCGTGTCACCCAGGAACAAACGCGTGCTTTTAGATATCACATTTATACCACCTAAAAACCAACTCTAATGAACTAAACGCAACTATACAAATAAAACAGGCTCAACCACATGTTTTTCACACCTCCTGTTAGTTTCAGTTTGATATAGTCATCAAAATCCGTTTTATAGTGAGAAAACACCCAAATTGAGGGTGTCCCTAAACTTTTGACTGCCACTGTATGTACTGTTTTGCTTGAACTAGTGACATAGCACGCAATGCCATCCAAGATTTTTTAAGACGAAAACAATAATAATGTAAGATACACTGTTACAGTTAGTATAACAAGATTACAAGAAAAATTTTTTTGTGAAGGTTGACCACAGTATATATTGTATATATACTGTATATGTGAAAAAAACCTTTCATCACTCACAGAATTGCTTGGTTTATTTCCGCTGCACGCTGCTACAAGATACACTTCTACAGTTAGTTATACAAGAAAAAATTGTGTGATGGTTGACCACAACAGTATATATTGTATATATACTGTAATACTGTAATATGTGAAAAAAACTTTTTACAAAAAAGGTTTTTCAAGTTATTTTTCCTGAAAGACTGTTATTAAGACCTTATACTATATAATATAAGGTCCATAACTCACGGAATTGCTTGGTTTATATCCGCTGCGCGCTGCTGCTACCTTATGTTTAATTGTGCTTATATGATGATTGTTGTGTTGTGATCGGAATTTCTGACTTTTGTGACCGTTTAATGCGGTTATTAAACGTTTTATAGTACCTGTTGTATCGTCATTGCCGATGGAAATCATAGAAATGAACGTGTTTACCATAAATATGGGTGATCCGCAAGTTTGGGCCAAAAAAATTTTTTTTTCAATAACACAACAAGAATAAAAAAACTGATTATTTTTTTATTAACAATCCATGGTCACATCAATCTCTTGGCGCCATTCGTACCTTCATATAAATGCCGATTAAATAGGATTTTTTCGATAAAAATGCAAACGGTCCCTCCTATAAAGGATGGCCCCTGCTCCAACATGATGAATACTAAGTTTTTCGGGTTGCGATCCGACTTCCCTCCCGTTAGCAGGAAAAACAGATTCACTTTTGCCAAAGTGAGGACAGTGGGAGGAGACACGATGACTGGACATCGAAAAAGTGAAGCTGGTCTTCCTGCCAACAGGAGGGAAGTCGGATCGCAACCCGAGAAACGTAATATTCTTAAGCGTATGCTGTATGCTACAGCACTGTATGCGTTGTAGTATGTACATGACTGCATCTGCATGTAAAATACCTGTAGTAGTGAGTAGTGACTGCCTGAGTCAGTCAAACAGTCAGTCAGTCAGTCAGTCAGTCAGTCAGTCAGTCAGTCAGTCAGTCAGTCAGTCAGTCAGTCAGTCAGTCAGTCAGTCAGTCAGTCAGTCAGTCAGTCAGTCAGTCAGTCAGTCAGTCAGTCAGTCAGTCAGTCAGTCAGTCAGTCAGTCAGTTAGTCAGTCAGTCAGTCAGGCAGTTAGGCAGTCAGTCAGTCAGTCAGTCAGTTAGTCAGTCAGTCAGTCAGTCAGTCAGTCAGTCGATCATTGGATGCAGACGGCTCATCGTTGTGAGTGAGTGAGTGACGTGAATGAGTGAGTAAGTGGGGAAGTGATTGAGTTAATGAATCTGGGTGAGTTAATGAATCGAACGAGTGAGTGAATTGAGTGAGTGAACAAATGGGTGAATTGAGTGAGTGAGTCACACAGTCAACTAGTCAAAAAGCAATCACATTCATGCATAGCATTCAGTCAATAAGGTGATAATAAGTGCTTGATTGACTAATTGGTGCATAGTGATTACTGTATGTAGTATAACCGTCACTTCGTTTGTAAAGTGTCGAGAATACTTTAGGACGACCAGGTAATATGACTGAATCATGATGTGACTGCTAATGCTTGAAATGACTGAATGCTATGCATGAATGTGATTGCTTACTGATTGCTTGTTGACTGTTTATTGACTGCTTTGTACTATTGCTTCTTACTTTCTGCATACTATACATAAGAAGTAAATGTGCATTGCATGTACAGGGTGTCCCAGCGAGGGGTTCACGATTTGTTTTTAAAATAACTTTTGTATGCGTTAAGCAATAATCCTAAAAAATTATACTGTGAGTACCAATACCTTGAGAATTTTTTGCCTTTTTGAAATTTTGAAATTCGTTGAATACAGCTTGAATTATAGTCGAGTGAAAAAAATCTCAATTTTTGAACACATTTTCAGAAGAATTTCGTTCTGAAACATATAAAAAAACTTATTCAATGGTACTTTTACGACATTTATAATCGCAAATTATGCAGGGAACAGTAAAAAGAAAAGTTTCACTTAATATGACCACCGGATTTTTCCGAGACAACGATCTTTACGAGTTTTAAAATCGAGTAATGCGTTTCGTCGCGATTCTGCAGTAATGTTCGTCATTTTCATTAAGATAATTTCAACAAGTTATTCCACTGTGTTGATTTTGTGGGAATAAACTAGTTCCTTAAAATATCTTCAAAACCACCAGTAATCAGTAGCGGTCAAATCGGGGGTTCCACCACGTTCGACCCATTCAGTGAATTGACCGTGCACGCAGGAACCGTGCCCTGTGTTGTGTGTTGGGCAACGTCAGCTTGCATGATCATTGATTCATAAACTAATTCTTCATTATTTTCGAGATGCTGCAGTAAAAAAATTATTGAGCCTTTCAGGTACTTATCACAAGTTAAAACTCCATCAAACGTCAAAGAAAAAGATCCGATCAAACCGCCGTTTGAATTTGGCACCCCAAACGTTGATTTGGGTCTGCCTTTAAAGATCGTTGTTTCAAAAAACTTCGGTGTCATATCCAGTGAAACGGGTCTTTTCTATTGTTCCCCGCATAATTTGCGAATAAATAAGTTGTAAAATCACCATTGACTTTATTTTTATTGTGTTTCAAAATGAAATTCTTCTGAAAATTCATTCAAAAATTGAGATTTTTTTCACTCGACTATAATTCGAGCTGTACTCAACGAATTTCAAAATTTCAAAAACGCAAAAAATTCTCAAGGTACTGGTATTTACAGTATAAATTTTTAAGATTATTGCTCAACGCATACAAAAGTTATTTGAAAAACAAATCGTGAACCCCTCGCATCCACTTCCCACTGGCCACCTACACCCCGGTGATCTCGGCCGAGAAGGCCAACCACGAGGCGCTGTCCGTTCAAGACATCACCAACATGTGCTCCGAGCCCACAAACTCGATGGTCAAGGACCAAGGTAAGTATAGTCCATGACCTATTACTGCAGAGTAAAATACCACTAAACAAAATTCTGTGCGCCGTTGACCAGGAAAAAACTTTGGCGGGAATTCAAATTTTTGAAAGCCTAATAAAAAAGTTGTTGAAGTTTTTATATTTTTTTCCAGGAATTTTTTTTTTTCATTGTATAGATCTTGTTTCGCTGATTTTTTTTCATGTATTTTTCATTAAAATATGTTGATTTTTGAAAGGTTAAAATAATTTTCAAAGTTTAATAAAATCATTAAAAATAAATTTAACCTATCAAAAATCAACGTATTTCCATTAAAAATACATGAAGAAAATCAGTGAAACAAGATCTATACAATGAAAATAAAATCTCATGAAAATAAAATAAAAAAATTTTAACAGCTTTTTTTGGTAGTTATTTTTAAATTTGAATTCCCGCCAAATTTGTTCGTGGTCAACGGCGCACAGAATTTTGTTTAGTGGTATTTTACTCTGCAGTAATAGGTCACGAACTATATATTCTATTCAGGTTTTCTTGTAAGTAGATTTTTCTATAGGGCTGCTAGTGTTTTGTTCTAACTGCATGGTGATCTAAACAGTGGTTGGATGTGAAACTGGTTACCTATATAGAAATACATTTATATATTTTGCGTTTCCAACTTGTTCACACTACCTTATTTTGGTGCGTTATTCCAAAACAAGATTTCTACTGTAATTAGAAAATTCCATCGTGCTTCCGGCTATTTTCTACCGCCTACCGCAGAATTTGCTCATCAAGGTGTAGGTAGGTTGAAAACTGGTCTTAAAATATGTGAGTCAATATTTGGCATTGGCTGCTGTTGACCGAAAGGTTGTAGCACCACCTGGGTGTCAATCGCCATCTCTCGGTTCGGGCCAAGGAAATGTTTCACCTATAATTTTAACGAGAAGTCTAGAAGAGTGGATTAGCATTAACAGCTTCACAGACCCAGAGTGGGTTATAAGCTTCACAGACCCGACCCCATTAGAAATAGGAATATCAATTTGTTCACTCTGACCTGGCTACCGTTCTCAGCGAAGGCTTGTTTGCCTGTGGCTGGTGTTTGCTTGGTGATAGCATCGAGTTGTTTTCTTTATCTTTCCGTAGAGGGGACGTTCCCATACTTCGTCGATGCCAACAAAGTCGGATCCACAGCTCTTTTCTTTTTCGATGGACTTGAAGCAAACGACTCGGTGAAACGTTTGTTGTGTTTCTGCAACTGTAGATTATTATAATAAAATTAACACTGTTGTATTCTACACAGTTCTTACACAGTACTTCAGGGCTCAGTTTGCATACAACGATATTTCAATTTTAATATGATTCAATTTCAATTTAGCGACTGAACTCATGATTAATATTGTCATTTTGTTCCACGTTTTGTTCTTTCTTATTTCTTGACGTTGTCGTGACGTTTATCAACAGCCAGTCCAGTGATAGTCTTTTCAGTACTTGTCTTTGCAATCGTCATTTCATGCTCGTAGCAAACCCCTTTTCTCCGGATATCAGCCGTCATGACAACTGTGATCGGAAACCCAATGTGTGTCACGTAAACATGAGACTCACCCGACAATTTGTTGTATGTGATAAAGACCCAACCCTCGTGAAAAGTTTTTTTAATAACTACGTATTTTTATTTCAGATCTCCGATTCTTCAGCGCATGCTGTCCAACATGCCGTGATCTGCCGAATCTTGTGATGTGTCCGTTTATCGATTGCGGTAACTTGTGATAATAGATTGTGTTGTGATCAATGCGCGCCAAAAGGATTACGGTTTAAAATCTTAATAACGAGATTAATAACCAGTGTTCTAATAACCAGTGTTCTATACGTTTAACGACATTTATACACTCTTAGACAATGATCCTTCAATTATTTTGGTAAGCGTGTCCCGGTGGTTTCTGTATTCGCGTTGAGATATAGCACGGTCATAGTTTTTTTTCATTGAATTATTATTGACCTGCCGCCTGCGTTGATTGTTCTCAAACGTTTGCAGAAACAAACTTTGTCGAGAAAATTGCAGGCAACTATCTGTACAGACATCACAGTTTTTACGCTCTTTGTTGTATTTATCAATGATTTCATTCAACCGTTATAATTTTTTATGGGACATTCTTTCATCAAGTATTAGAATAAATGTTGATATATTGTGTATATTATTTGTTTAATTTACTTTGCGTTAAATTTTTTACGTTTTCTTGCCAAGATAACTGTGATTACGATTTCTATACGCCCTGTGATCAACCGGTGGTTATAGGTGATAATTAATGCACTGATTCATACACATATCTACTGACTGAATCATTAGCACATTGACTCATTCATTTTTTATTATTCTTACCCACTCACTCACTCACTCACTCATTCATTCATTCAATCACTCATTCACTCATTCACTCACTCTTGCTCAGTCACTCAGTTTCTCACTTATCCACTCACTCACCTACCCTACTCGCTCACTCATTCATTCATTCAATCACTCATTCACTCACTCATTCACTCACTCTTGCTCAGTCACTCAGTTTCTCACTTATTCACTCACTCACCTACTCGCTCACTCACAGGCACACGGAGTCGAGTATTCTGTTGTTTCGTTTGTGCAATGATTGATCCTTTTGCTTTGAACTCTGTTATTTTATTTTTGGCCGTTGTCCACATTTTATTTAACATGATCTCGCACATTCAAACATTGTTCCTATTGTTCTGGGGCTGGTCGAATATTCTATCTTAGTATTGGTCCTCTCGTAGTATCGGTTCGGCACCTCTTACATATCTCTTTGCACACCACCTTGCTGGCTTCAGTTCACCTTGCTTGCTTGATCAGTTGCTCCACTTCAGAGTCCAATTATGAGTGTCCACATGAAGGATCCACCATATTGGGAAAGAGGATCGGAGCCGATTGACGGCACAGATAAAGTACCGGCTTGGGATCTTATCAATTACCCTTATTACACGTTCGAAGAGGCTTTTTATGCCTTTGGACTGCATCCCACTTGTTCGTATAGAGAGTTTCGCAGTCAAAGTAAAAAGATGATCCTGAAATTCCATCCCGATAAGTTAACGGAAAATGACCAGGAGGGAATGTCTACTGGTGACAAAATCGAAACGGGCAAGCGTCTGATTTATCACATGCGACGAATTGAAGTTTGCCACTACGAGCGGAATGTTGGGGTTTTATTTTGCGCATTGTTTGTGTCTTTCCCTCCATATGTTTTCTGTGTTAAGATAATTTAACATTCAGGTAGTTTGAAACAAGGTTCAAAGGTAGCTTTTTATTAAAAGACTTGGATTTTTTTAGTCTGCTGAGTGGGGTGTTTTCTCTGATAATGTCGTTGCATACACAGTTTTCGTATATAATTAAAATAATTTCTGTGCGGTTCAGGCAGATCTGGACGACCGTGGACCGGAGGGAGGCACGCTTTACAAAGTAGGTGGTGGTTGAAATGGGGAATGCTTTTGTTTCTGGTAGAGATATGTTCATGATTAAATAAAACAATGCTGCATGATCTACAATGCTTTCCAATATGCGAAAAATTAGTCTTTGTGTTGGGGAGACATTTCTTAGAATCATTTTATATTATTTAGCAAAGTTTTTTCTATTTCAGAGAGTTCGTATTTCAAGTACCAACGACGACGAGGTTACGGAGGCTGCGGACGGAGACGGTGCCGGTAATGAGTCGGACGCAGCCGCTGCCAACGGAGACGGTGCCGGTAATGAGTCGGTTGCAGCCGCTGCGGACGGAGACGGTGCCGGTAATGAGTCGGATGCAGCCACTGCGGATGGAGACGGTGCAAGCGTGCACGGCAGTTGACAATCCGTTAATGTTTAGCACATGATGTTAATGGTGGGTGTGTCCTGCATGTAGAGCGGTCAACCGTTGTTAACATACAATATAGCCGTTGGTGAATGAAATCAGAAATCTTTTATGCTAAGAACATGATCGTAATGGTGGGTGGGTCCTGCATATAAAACAGTCTACAGTTGTTAACAGACACACGAAATAGCCGTTGGGGAATTTAAACACTGTTTCAGTGGAATGGCTATTAATCGCCGAACGAATCGGATGGCGAAGTGGAACGAGATGCTTGGGTACCTGTTCGAACAACGACATCAAAGGGAAAGCCAGCCGTTGTTGATGCCAATGGTCTCTTATGAGTAGGGTCCACTGAATACCACCCGTTTTAGCAAGTTTTTCAGAAAATCCGAGAACCATTGAATTGAATACGTTTTTAGACCAATTGAAGACCGCATCGTTGAAAAACAACGATTCGAACATTTTTTGAGCTGCTGTCAGAAAAGCCCTTTTTATTGCATTTTTGTGGCGCGAATAAAAAACCTGAGAGTGCAGTAATTTTCAGCACATTTCTTTTCAGGTCATATAGTGTAGTCAAGTTATTATTATGTGATATTATTGTTTAGTGAGTTCCAGACCTTTGAGATCATTTTTAAAATGTGCAACGCTTTTAATTTCGTAAGAATGCCTTTCATAACGAGTATCGATCAATTCGAATTGCGACTTTTGATAAGCATCTATGCATGTATAAACTATTTACATGGCTTTTAATTATTCGTATTGCAGACTGAGGTCGGTCAACCGCTGTCGTATACCAAGAAGAAGTACCGGCAACTGGACGAGAAGATCTGCAAATACGTGACTGAATTCAATCACAACTGCTCACTTGAGGAGCTGCATCACTACATCAAGAAATGCGCGCATCTCGTCACCACTGACAACATTCCTGTGGAGTCAGATGAGTCCGATGGGTCGGATGAATTTTGATCAAGGATCGTGTATGCAAATGAAGCTGCGTCGCAGTTTGCAAAAAAGTTATACACAACTGAATAAGTTATACACAACATGAGTGAGCAGACTTTAGCAGTATGTATCGTAAAAAACAGCGATGCAGCTTTCATTTGCGGATGGAAGTCACTGACGGATGGAACCAGGCTTTCGTACTCCGATTTGTTAAATTGTTTACAATCTGTTAATTCTGCATTTGTAACGTCTTTTTGAATATTTTTTCTCAGAAATTGTCCCGAAGTCCGAGAAATCATGTTATATAGCTTGTATATATGTTGTATTTGTTGCTTTAATATCGTTATTAAATTTATGAACACCAAGTTTTAGACGCTTTTCAACTTCGATGTTGACTGCTAACAGTTGTTCGGGACGAGCTCAAGTGGTATATCAGCGCATAGCGCTCAAATTATGACTTTTTCCGTCAGTTTTCGTCCAGCGGCGTGGGTCCGAAAGAATAAAAAACAATATTAGAACAAATACGATTAATTTTTTTTCTCGTCCCCCCCCCATACATTGTCGAATAAAAAAATATACCATATATTTTTTTTCATTGTTTTATTTTTTGTTCGGACTTAACCCAGAAATGTCAGATTTCAACGCTACGCGATATATACTCCTTCATATATACCCCCTATAACGTTTGAAACCATTTCAAACCAGTTATATATCACTCAAAACCCCCGACGAAAAAAAAGTGACAAAATTTCATCAACTTTTTTTGATCGAAAATGGCATCCATACTCATTTAAAACCTATATTTTAACAATAACAGAACATAAGGGGGTACATATAAACGATGTCACATGATTTTCTGAACATTTTAGGAAAAATTCCCCAAAATTGATTAAAAATGGATAAAAAATGAGGCCATATATTTTTTTTATTCATTGTTTTTTTTATTCGACATTGTATGTCCCACCCTGTTTATAAGGCACTTGTTATCTTCCAAATGTTTTTCCGACCGTTGCATCCTATGTTGCTATATCGTGCCTGCTGTTAATCTGACGCTAAACTTTATTAATTTTTGTTGCAGTCATTCATTTTCTTGGCATATCGCCCAACTTAGTCCTACGCGTGTACATTTTGCATCGATAAAAATTAATCTTATGTTAAATGATTTTGTCTGAAATGTGATTTTGATTGTATTCACAGTGATAAAAAGGGTGGAACACTACAGAAAAATAAGCTCTAAAACGACATAAGTGATTGATTGAGTGAGTGAGTGAGTGAGCAGTGAATGAGTAAGTGACAGAGTGAACATGGTTACAAATCATTAACTCACTTGGCACTTGACATGAAATAGTGAGTGAGTGTCGGTACAATCAATGATATTCACATTGATGTATGTACATGCAATGCACATTTACTTTATATGTATAGTATGCAAAAAGTGTGAAGCAATAGTACAAAGCAGTCAATAAACAGTCAATAAGCAATCAGTAAGCAATCACATTCATGCATAGCATTCAGTCATTCCAAGCTATAGCAGTCACATCATGATTCAGTCATAATACCGATATAATGGTCGTCCTAAAGTGTTCTCGACACTTTATAAACGAAGTGACGGTTATACTACACACAGTAATCACTATGCATCAAATAAGTCAATCAAGCACTTATTATCACCTTATGACATACATGACTGACTGACTGACTGACTGACTGACTGACTGACTGACGGACTGACCGACTGACTGACCGACTGACTGACTGACTGACCGACTGACTGACTGACTGACTGACTGACTGACTGACTGACTGACTGACTGACTGTACATGTACTGTACATGTAACTGAAATGTAAAGTAACAGATACATACATAGCTTACAGTTTCAACTGACTGACTGACCGACTGACTGACTGACTGACTGACTGACTGACTGACTGACTGACTGTAAATGTACTGTACATGTAACTGAAATGTAAAGTAACAGATACATACATAGCTTACAGTTTCAACTGACTGACTGACCGACTGACTGACTGACTGACTGACTGACTGACTGACTGACTGACTGTAAATGTACTGTACATGTAACTGAAATGTAAAGTAACAGATACATACATAGCCTACAGTTTCAAATGGCGGCGTGATAATACCGTAATACCGTGCCTCAACTTTCTGTGCCTCAACTTTCTGTGCCCCAACTTTCTGTGCCCCAACTTTCCGTGCCCCAACTTTCTGTGCCCCAACTTTCCGTGTCCCAACTTTCCGTGCCCCAACTTTCCGTGCCCCAACTTTCCGTGCCCCAACTTTCTGTGCCCCAACTTTCCGTGCCCCAACTTTCCGCGCCCCAACTTTCCGTGCCCCAACTTTCCGTGCCCCAACTTTCCGCGCCCCAACTTTCCGCGCCCCAAATTACCTTTGGCCCAACTTACCGTGTCCCAAGTTACCGGTGTCCCAACTTACCGTGTCCCAACTTACCGGTGTCCCAACTTACCACGCCCCAAGTTACCGGTGCCCCAACTTACCGAGTCCCAACTTTCCGTGTCCCAAGTTACCGTGCCCCAACTTTCCGTGCCCCAACTTTCTGTGCCCCAACTTTCCGTGCCCCAACTTTCCGCGCCCCAACTTTCCGTGCCCCAACTTTCCGTGCCCCAACTTACCGCGCCCCAACTTTCCGCGCCCCAAATTACCTTTGGCCCAACTTACCGTGTCCCAAGTTACCGGTGTCCCAACTTACCGTGTCCCAAGTTACCGGTGTCCCAACTTACCACGCCCCAAGTTACCGGTGCCCCAACTTACCGAGTCCCAACTTTCCGTGTCCCAAGTTACCGTGCCCCAACTTACCGTGCCCCAAGTTTCCGAGCACCACTACTACTACTACTACTACTACTACTACTAAATACTACTACTACTACTACTACTACTACTACTACTACTACTACTACTACTACTACTACTACTACTACTACTTTCAGTGTAATTTACCTGTAAAGCAGCAGGTAGCGTTTCCAGCTGCCTCATATATCGATTGCTTCCCCGGGGAGAGGCTGGGAGGAGCGGCTGTCGGTGCAGCTGAAGGAGTGGTCGGTGCGTCGGTA
>CAXIWR010000281.1:15000-25000 GCA_964036265.1 Daptonema setosum | reverse complement strand
CTATCGCTGAAAAAATGACTTCAACCGGTGCCCCTTATGTTCGCATTTTCGTGTTGCCGTCAACTTTCCTGTTACAAAACATATTGAAAGTGGGTTTAAACTTCAATTTTACTGTTTATTATAACATACTGTAGCATTTTGTAATAAGTAAAAAATTCTGAAAACAAGAAAATCGAAGAAAATTCAAAATTTCGATATCCAAAACGCCAGAATGAGCATGATGTTTCATGAACGGTGAAGCCTGGAGGGTGTGCTGGTTAACTCAATTTTGTGAGCGATAGACAATGGAATTTGTCACAGTTCACAATGTTTTTCGGTAACATTCATGAGAATATTATTTTGCCATACCAGTCATAGTTTACTTGCCTTACCATTGTTTTACAAAGTAAGATTTACAGTATGAACCTTTTTCCCGAACACAAGTGTACATTCTTAGTTGCATGAGCTATATTTGCACTACAGGGTGGGCCAAAAAAACCATACGAGTTTGAACGTTAATAACTCTAGCTATATACAACCGATTCATTCGTTCTTGTTCTCATTTGAAAACCTATATTTTAACTTGAAATCCCTTCAATTTTAGTTTTGTTTTGTAGAGTTGATCTCAAGTAACAGAACAAAACCCTAAAAGTCGTGTTTTTTGCATGAAAAAAAAAACAGCTTTTTTGGTTTAACAAAATGTTCTTTTTGGGCAACGAATTTCTAAATTTGAAAAGTTCTATAAGGGAAATAGAGTTCGCCGAGCTCAATTCTAACTTGGAAACTCTGAATACCATATTAAGTGCTTGAAAAAAATCACGGTAAATGTCATTGACAAATTTAACCCTGAACCCTGGCTTTTTGGTGGGAATAGGAAAATGAACAAATCGAGTATAGCATTCATTTATCTTTGATCAACAAGGCTTAATTAGTTGTTTTTATGCTTTTCATTTATTAATTAAAATGAAATAGGGTAACTCCGTAAAACACAGCTAAAAATAGAGGGATTTTAAGTGGAAGTATTGACTTTCAAATGAGAGCAAAAACGATTGAATCGAATGTTTTTGTATCGAGTTATTAATGTTCAAAACCGTATGGTTTTTTGGCCCACCCTGTACATTTCAGGTGTACTTCGTGGAAGAGAAAGCGACTGATGACGGATTCATATACGCTAAAATGACGAAAGTGGAAGAGCCGAGGGATCTTCCGGGTCCCTACCAACATCCCTATAATCCCCAAAATCCAAAACGGGACGCCCATAATATATAAAAAGTCCAAAATACCTAAAAATTTGGATTTTGTACATCCATAATTCAACAACAAATGTACCCCTCCTCAGATTACCCCTCCATCTTTGATATGGTTATGTCATATTGCAGTCAGTCACTGTTCTTTCATGCGTTATTAACCGAGATGTAATGGACATTTTCATTGGTCCGCCTTCCCTGCTGTTATCATGAATGATGAAATGTAAAGAAAATATTTTGTTATAATAACCATAATAACCGAAAAATATCAATGGAAATAATAAGCAAACAACAAGTAAAGCAGAGCAAAAACAATAGTAAATGAGGCGTAAACTATTTACAGTAAAGTAAGAAAAAGTGCACATGCTATATACAACTCTATATTAGGAACAGATGATACTGTAAAAATACGTTTTTATCCACGACAAGAAGTGAATTGAGATATATAACAGGTGATTGTAAACAGGAGCAAAACGACTAAAATTCTACAAACAGTATATATATATGAACATATTTACAAAGATAATAAAGCAACATGACATGCGAAGAAGAGAGAAAATGTAGAAAAAATTCAATCCAATGCCAAGCTGGCATTCAACGCAAATGAAAACATCATTGTTCAACGTTGGTGCTGACGGACCGTTTGGAGTGCCACCCAACAGGTACGTGAACGAGCAGTACCAGATTCACTATTCATCATGTTTTCGACTGCTACTGTTTTTAACAGCAACCGCTACACTACCTTTACCATACGGTTACAAGGATAAACGGACTGTCCGTAAACGGACTGTCCATAAACGGACTGTCCATAAACGAACTGTCCGTAAACGGACTGTGCGTAAACGGACTGTCCGTAAGCGGACTGTGCGTAAACGGATAATCTGTAAACGGACTGTGCGTAAACGGACTGTCCTTAAACGGACTGTCCGTAAACGGACGGTGCGTAAACGGACTGTGCGTAAACGGACTGTTCGAAAACGTCTGGACAGTCCATTTTTGGACAGTCCGTTTATGAACAATCCGTTTATGGACAGTCCGTTTACGCACACTCCGTTTATGGACAGTCCGTTTACGCACAGTCCGTTTACGGCTAGCTTAGAGATAGTGCATGGCTTTATTTTATCAGACCCTAGCAAGTATCAAAGGATCTAGACTGTCAAGTGAATCAGACTGCGCCATTTCAACCGTTGTAAAACTTTTCCTACATTTTAAACAGACACCACATGCCATTGTTTTACAAAAAAAAATTACACACACTGACTTTATGTCAGTCTTCCAATCAATGAATAATGGCGTTTTTTATAAAGCTACAATAAATAGAAAAGTTTTACAAATCCAAAATTTCCACAATATGAGATGACTCTGGAATGGCAAGTACAGAAAGCTGTTTGAGAAAGTATGTAATACACTTATTGAGAAAGTTGGTAATATAGTGTTTGAGAAAGTTGGTAAAACACTGTTTGAGAAAGTTGGTTCACTCACTCACTCACTCACTCACTCACTCACTCACTCACTCACTCACTCACTCACTCACTCACTCACTCACTCACTCACTCACTCACTCACTCACTCACTCACTCACTCACTCACTCACTCACTCACTCACTCACTCACTCACTCACTCACTCACTCACTCACTCACTCACTCACTCACTCACTCACTCACTCATTCACTCACTCACTCACTCCCTCACTCACTCATTCACTCACTCACTCACTCACTCACTCACTCACTCACTCACTCACTCACTCACTCACTCACTCACTCTCTCACTCACTCACTCACTCACTCACTCACTCACTCACTCACTCACTCACTCACTCACTCACTCACTCACTCACTCACTCACTCACTCACTCACTCACTCACTCACTCACTCACTCACTCACTCACTCACTCACTCACTCACTCACTCACTCACTCACTCACTCACTCACTCACTCACTCACTCACTCACTCACTTACTCACTCACTCACTCACTCATTCACTCACTCACTCACTCACTCACTCACTCACTCATTCACTCACTCACTCACTCACTCACTCACTCACTCACTCACTCACTCACTCACTCACTCACTCACTCACTCACTCACTCACTCACTCACTCACTCACTCACTCACTCACTCACTCACTCACTCACTCACACACTCACTCACTCACTCACTCACTCACTCACTCACTCACTCACTCACTCACTCACTCACTCACTCACTCACTCACTCACTCACTCACTCACTCACTCACTCACTCACTCACTCACTCACTCACCTGTTTAAACTGATTGCTGGGAAAAGCGGCAATTTCGAAACCGTATTTCTTGTACTTGTTGTACAGATTGCGCATTCCGATGTAGTTGAGAGGAGTCAGAGTGCAGTAGGAAGCCGCATTCGTTATGTACACCACCTTACCGCTGAAATTTTGTTATTTGATTGAGTTTTTTTTACTTTCATTAACTTTATAATCTTGTCTTGATGAAACGGGAAACCTGATTCACCAGACTAACTCACCAGAATGTCATAACTCACCGGTACTTTTCCATGCTGACCAGATTGCCATCAATGTCGTATGCCTGATAAGCGTAAATGTTTGGCTGCAACTGTTGCTGCTGTGCCTGTACCGTAACCATGAAGACAGTCACTGCCACCAACAACAAGTTCAGATGCAAGTCCATATCGGATGTTATGAAGTTTACTTGAAATCGCAACTAGAATACAGACTTTATTATTTGTTAAATCGCTTTATATGCTGTCCGACGGATGTTTGTTTGTGTAGTAGTGGGTGATCGATGAATCAGTAGTAAATAGTCAATACAAAGTATCTTTGAACATGTTTATTTGAAGAATGATGGATCAGCGGAACTTGAGAACTAAACCGGTTTTGTATGAAAATGACTCACATGCATCACACAGTTTATAATGAAGGAACTCGATTACAGAATTTACTTTGCCATGAACACGGCTCACGGTTAGGCTAATGAATACCAGAAGGATATCTGGTTTTAGCCAAGACGTAAATACTGTAGCAAGAAAACTTTGTGAGTAGTGGAAATTTCAGATAAAAAGTTAGAGAGGTATTTTTCTAATTAACCACTCGATTAAATACCAGACTTCGGCTTAGTTACGAGTTTGGTAGTTTGGTTGGCCCTAAAAAACTTGCATTTTCGAAAAAAGGATAGATATGGAAACCCGCCTCACTCACACATCTCAATTAGTATATAATACGACTGGAGATCACATTAACTATTGTAACTGTTTTTTTCTCTGTTAAAACAGAAACCCTCAAATCGACATAACTACATAGCTGCAAAAGCAAAAGCACAATCTGCTCTACTTTTTTACATTTTTTGGTTTTGCAGCTGAGCAGACTGTGCTTGTTGAACTGGTTTCCAAGTCGACTACGGACGGATTGTCGCCACGTTAGTTCTTCAATCCACAGTAATTTCTAAAGAAAACTGACATCAATTGGACAATAAATACATTGGACGTTCACGGTTCTGTTTAACCAGCATACAATGATGAGTGTTGAACGGAAAATGTTCAAGCTGGTTGGCTACATAGTTAACGCAACTGACAAACCTACTGTATGTATGTAGCAAAAAGCTTCTTAAAATTCCCGGTAATTTTTTTTCAGCAAAAACGCAAGTACGAACCGCAACAACAGATACTTTACTTATGAGCCCCAGTCTGTAAGAATCGACAGGTCCGGGAAGAAAAAATGTTTTCGTTCAACCATCACCGTTCCCGGTGGAAATAAGTTTCGATAGTAAATCGATATCACTGAACACGAAAATCGTAGTGGTTTTTCTAAAAAAATCGGTTAACAAAAGTTATGTATTGAAACTAGGCTCAGAGCACCTCATGAAAATATCAATTCGCCTGCATCCCGTGTTAAGCTTTCTGGAGGGCGGAATTTTCTAGTTTGATGCCCGATATTAAATACAGTTATTTGTTCGAGTCTTACGAATATTCTGTGAAATTTTCAACAAAATTTATCGGCCACAACTCTTTATACATTGGGTTGAGTGTTCCCGATTGAGCCTGCTTTTTAGCATTTTTTACTCTTTTTCACATTCATATTGATAGAAAAAGTTATGTTTTGTAATTTGGAGAAAAGGCGAGCGTGAGTTGTGTTTGCAAGGTTCTTATAAACATCTGAATGAAAAGAATCTGTGCCCAAGTTCCATTTGAACAGTTTCCGGGTCCGTTTTCAAACAACGCGCGCGTCAACCAAACGGCCACTTGTTGTTACTTGAAACATCAGTTCGAAAAAATGTAAACAACAATTTTAATCAGTAGCGGACGAGAAAAATAACGATATTAACGGATTTTCGGCGATAAATATATATATTCTGTCTCCAAATCATAGTATAAACAAGAAAAAGCTATTATTTTTGTTTTTTTTGGACCACTCTCAACCACGGGAAATGACTTTCTTATTTCATCCGCTCACTGCCGTACTGAGCGGTTGGTACTGGCTGGTTGGTGCGCGCGTTGTTTGAAAACGGTTCCGGAAACTGTTCAAATGGAACTTGGGCATAGATTCTTTTCATCCAGATGTTTATAAGAACCTTGCAAACACAACTCACGCTCGCCTTTTTTCCAAATTACAAAACATAACTTTTTCTATCAATATGAATGTGAAAAAGAGTAAAAAATGCTAAAAAGCAGGCTCAATCGAGAACACTCAACCCAATGTATAAAAAGTTGTGGCCGATAAATTTTGTTGAAAATTTCACAGAATATTCGTAAGACTCGAACAAATAACTGTATTTAATATCGAGCATCAAACTAGAAAATTCCGCCCTCCAGAAAGCTTAACACGGGATGCAGGTGAATTGATATTTTCATGAGGTGCTCTGAGCCTAGTTTCAATACATAACTTTTGTTAACCGATTTTTTTTGAAAAACCACTACGATTTTCGTGTTCAGTGATATCGATTTACTACAGAAACTTATTTACACCGGGAACGGTGATGGTTGAACGAAAACATTTTTTCTTCCCGGACCTGTCGATTCTTACAGACTGGGGCTCTTATATAACTTAACTCACTGTGAAGGACTCATTGTATTTACCTAACGAAATATGTGTAAATATGTGATGAACAGTGTATCATTTACACCGTGTCGGTCACATATGAACAGAAAACGTGATTGAAAAAAACACTATTATTAGTTGTTCACCGTAAGGAAAATATGTCGCGCATATATTTAGTATTGATTATTGAATCGTTTTTCAGTACTGATGAAGGGTATTATATTTTAATGTAGACCACGATGAATGTACTTTATTTATCTCGGGTTTACTGAATTAGTCTTAAGCCCATTACGAAAATTTCACGTTTTAATTTAGTTCACCGGATTAATAACTACCATTTGGTGAAGCGACTAGTTTGCAAAGCAGGTTTCAGGGTTTGCGGACGCTAATACAACAACAAAAGTCTCAGTAGGCGAAAAACTCACCGATCTTTAAGCTTTCATAAAAAAACAGTAACTCACATTAAACACACACTCACATACTGATTTTTATACTTGGTGATAATTAAATTAAAAACTATCCATAAAGTGTATGGATCCAATTATCTTGGATAACCGACCCAAATAATGAAGTATCTGATTATTGGGTTTGGACCGATATCTCACGTAAATATATACAGTAGTTGTGTCTGTATGTTGTATGCATTACACTATCATACCGGACTTGCTTTTATACGGATGATGTGACACCCAACTACCCAGCAATGATGTCATATCAAACCGGAATCAGTCAGGTTGTTAATGTGTTGTCCTACCGGTACTTCAAGCACGCAAAACTGTGTAAATTGTGCAACTTCTGATTACGATATTCGCGGTACTTGGCTTGACGGATTGGTAGTTCTTCCTCAGGTCAAAGGTTGCTTCCATCAACCATTGCATATTTCTGGTGCATTCCTTCGATTTCAAGACTGGTATCTCACGCACCAATCCAACTTCAAATGTCAACATCAAGAGTATCGCAGACTTTCTGGCATCCGAAACTTGGTTTCAAACTCGAGAGACTGCTGAAGTGGACGGAATTCCAGAAACCGACCGGACAGAGTACTTCTGACTCAACAATACACGTGTTTGAACGATATTCTTTTTAACGTCATAGAATGAAGATGCTCGTTGGAACATTTATTGTCATCTGATCGAGTTGAAGAGTACAGGACCTGTTCCTCATCATCACATGTACATACCATTAGACCAGTACATATGGGAGAGTCAATAGGGTACGTGATTCAAACATAAAATCAACCAACATTCCAAGTTACGGTAGTTGAATCTCGAGTTATTTATATACATCAACACCACATTCTTTGGGTTCTTTTTTCACTAATACTCAGTTATTCACGTGAGATCGGGGTAACGTGTTGGTTTTGTCACGTTTTCAAATATCCAACTGACATCGAGTTTTCACGGCATTGAAAACTGCTCAAACTATTGCAGCTTGAAATGTAGCCTTGGGCAAAAATTATCAAACGTGTAAAAAGTACAACAGAGTTCTAATTTCCGATACTTACTGATAATAATTATGTGGGTTAAAACGTTTGAGGAAAATTTGGGTAAACATGAAGCAAGTGGCTGATATGTACTTGAGATTACAACAAACCTCACAGTGCAGTCCACTCGACCACAACAACATCTATTGTCCAACCAAACCGCTTTCTGGCACTCTGGCATAAGCCGACTGAACTGGTTTACATTCCAACCCTATGTATCGTGGTTCTTGGCTACATCGCATTCACCGAAACTGTATTACAGTACTTGATTGCCAGGGTATGTCAGTTCATATTGGATTATTTTATTTCCCTCATGATCGATTAAAATGTAAAATAATTATGGAATCATCTTCACAGCAAGTGCTGGAGTACACCTTGATGTTTTTTACATCATGCTCATAAAGCAGTTTGACGGTTTATTTCGTTACAAGTTCAAACTATTCGTTTTCTCACTACGCTTCATGTCGCATTTTGTTCTGACGTAAAGTGTGGGTTAATAAAGTCGTGAGGGATTAAAGACGGATAGACTATGAGCTTATGAACGAAAGATTTGTTGAAGTAAGTGTGCAAGGGTCATTGGTAAATGTGAGTGTGTGAGGCTCAATGATTTGAAGAGTGAGTGATTGAGTGAGTGCGAAAGTGAGTCAGTGAGTTATTTGATGAAACACCTAATATAAATTTTCTTTAAAAGCGTTTCGAGTCAGCCCATTGGAGTAGAAAACATCACCAAACGGTTGTCTGCAAAAACGGCGATATGAATATATACTTCTATAAAATAACGTTTGTAATAATAATTGTTCACCCTATGTTATGCGATTATCACAATTTTCAGTCAGTCAGTATGTCAGCATGGTCACTGCAATGTGCAATGTAATCAAACCGCTCGTTTTTTTCATTTCACGCTGATCCAATAATCCAATGAAGCAACACAACAACTATAAAAATATATTTATAAATCACAAAAATTGTTTTAAGAAAGTGTTTTTATAACAAGCGATATAAATTTGCTAAAGCCCAAAGCGCAAAACGGATGTGCACATGTGCATATTTTTGTCTGCATAATAACATTAATTTTATTTGCAATGCTGGTGTGATTATCAACGCATTCTTGACTACGCCGAATTCAACAACACAGCCACATCACTTTTTCGTTTAGCCGTCTTCTAAATCCGTAACAAAATCTCTCAGTTATATTTTCTTGTAATGAAGAAATATTTTCGCTTATCTTACTTTACCACTGCTCTGACACACGAAATTTTGAACACAAACAACCGATAATCGAATGAAACTGAATTTCAATTTCATCAATGTTCTGAAGAAAGTCGAACATTTTCTAAAGCCCGAATAAGTTTTCTTAATTTGAATAAGTTTTCTTAATTTGAAAGGTTTTTGACTGAGTGGTTGACAGCCCGAATTATATCCATTGAACCATGCTGTTCAGCCGGGAGCAATCAACTCGACTCGATGCCGACTCACGACGATCCGTGATTAACAGGTTCGGTTGCCATTAACAGATTAAAATATTTATCATTTCAATTATTTGTTTACTAAGACGAATGTCGATCTATGTAACTAGAATAATAAATACAGTACGTCGTTAGAAAACGGAAGGAATTTGAATGAGATAGAAGTTTGTTAGAAAAACGTTGACAAAAGTTGTTTTAACCGGCGGTACCTTTCGTAGTGGGTGGTAGAAAATTACGTAAAACAAAAAACGTGAAAATAACGTTAAGCTGCAGTATATTCGATTTTGAATTGTATTAAGTTAACAAATGGTCATGTTTTGTGTTTCTTTGAGTTCGTTTCAAAAGTTTTCAAAGTCTGTAATGCATTTTACTAAGTGACAAAAATACGTGTAACAAACTGCGCTATATATGGCTTGGCAACGGAAACTATTGGTAGCTGCAGTAGTTCGTGTTTATACAGTCACATGTAATGAACTATTTTATTACAGTGCAGTGTTAGCAAGCGTGCTCTTAGTAATATTGAGTTGATGTGTATTATATAAATTGACACCAAATTATATACATAGCTTTCCTGATCAGGGGGATATCAAGATTTTGAGATAACATTAATATCTGCCTGCCAAGCTGCCCGCTATGCAACTCACCACTGAAACATCAGAACCATGAACAGCTCACAACACAACTTTGCATAACCAGCATTCTAATGCGTGTGTTACAAGATGTTCTTTTAATGTTTCATTAGGGAAAAGTTTTGCGCACGGTTCTGGCTGCAGTATGTGTGTGTA
>CAXIWR010000281.1:0-10000 GCA_964036265.1 Daptonema setosum | reverse complement strand
GAAAAAAACTCATCTTCACACACTCGACCATCATTGACAATCATTAATTCATACAAACAATTTGTGCCAACTCATCCAAAAAGTTTCAGTTGCTCTGGCCATTCTTTTTCTTTTGTCTATCTGGTCTGGCTGTTCTGTTGTGCATGGTCTACTTGAACAGTCGATTACCAGGTTGGTCACGTCAGTCAGTCAGTCAGTCAGTCAGTCAGTCAGTCAGTCAGTCAGTCAGACAGTCAGTCAGTCAGTCAGTCAGTCAGTCAGTCAGTCAGTCAGTCAGTCAGTCAGTCAGTCAGTCAGACAGTCAGTCAGTCAGTCAGTCAGTGTCAGTCAATTCAGAAACGCGCAATCGTTCCCTGGGTGAAATCCTAACGGACATGGGTGTTTTCCCCTCAAAGAGTGAGCTTTCCCCGCTGATAAGAGGTAACATCTATGACGAGGAAGACATGGGTGACAGTGACAGTGAGTCAGGCGCCTTCCGGTCACCTTTTTATAGGTATATGACCATTTAATAGTTCATCATCTCACAGTACATCTTTCAACTTTAATCTAGAGACCTTTGTGATAGACCTAACCTACTAGTCTAGTACACCTATAGTTTTATATACGAATGAAGCAAAAACAAAATATGGTGTATACGTATGTACGTACAGTTAAATGCCCTAAATACATATCTGTTTATTCGTTTTTTTCCTTTTGTACTCATGAATATCATGAACATCAGCAAATCTATAAAATGAGTTTATGAGCGGAGTCAAACAAAAAGATATGCAATTGTTAAAGTACAAAACATGTATGTAGTGTACATGACCATGTCATCTGATCACCATCCAAGCGATGGTGAACCCAATGTTGGCTATAAGCATCACCACCAACCAAAACACATCCAACCAATAATAATACAAGTTGGTGGTATCTCGCTTGACATTTGTTTTGGCACTTTCTTGGTTGCCGTTTGTATTGACATCTTTATTGGCATTTGGGTTGATTTCCTGAAAATGCTGAATATAAACGAACACGCCAGTAAGTTAAAAACAGTTGTTGCGCAAAAAGTATCGTGGAAGTAAAGCTGCTATTTGATGAACATGAAAACAAGGATACACTGATTCATCAGTTTAGTTTATTTCTGATCAAAATGTATGATGTAGTAAATAATAAACAGACCTGACGCGATAGATTTGTGATGCAGCTGCAACTCGTGCAACACAGTCGGGAATGGGAGTGCAACAGTGCAACAGATATCACAATAGCCAGCGTAATCAGGAAAAATTCAGTCCAGATAAACACACCTGAATTAAATAAAAAAAACTAAACAATTATCCCAATGAAAAAAACCGTATCAGAGTATCATCTTCTCAACTCATGTAAGCGAATTAGGTATTCGTGTCTCTCTAAATTTCTTTACTAACCAATCGACGTCATTTTCCCAATCGGGGGTGTTTCGATGGATACTTGGGTGGTGAATACGGTTAGGGCCACCAGCGCACTCAGACCTAATGTCACCTGCGCTCATTTTCATAAAAATTTATTAGCCCACTCACTTACTCACTCACTCACTCACTCACTCACTCACTCACTCACTCACTCACTCACTCACTCACTCACTCACTCACTCACTCACTCACTCACTCACTCACTCACTCACTCACTCACTCACTCACTCACTCACTCACTCACTCACTCACTTAGGCCAACTCACTCGTTCATTCCTTTCTAAAGTGTGCATACTGGGTGTGAAGACACCGATGATGCCCAATGTAGTGATGATGAATAATTGACATAAACATTCTGAACTGAGCAAATAGACATTATGACTCACATTCAGTTATCCCTCAATTTAGTACAGAAATACATACATTACATACATGCACTAGCGGACGAGCAAAACCCTCAAAGGGAGGGGAATTTCGCCAAAGAGGGGGGAATTTGTTGAAATTTGGTCATTTTACCTACACCTTAAGGAACAAACTTCACTTTTTGAAACAACCAAAAAGGGGGGAATTCCACTTTTCCCTCCCCTTCTCGTCCGCCAATGCATACATGTAATGTATGTATGTAACTATTGGCTGAATGATTGATGTTCAGTGCCTTCAAATCCCATTAAGTTCAGCTATAAAACTAATTTATACTGAATTTGAAAGATTAATCTGAATTGAAAGTAAACTGGATTACAAGGTTAACTGGGAACCCAAAGGATTTTCCCAGACCGAAATTTCACCCAAAATGCAAAACTAAAAAATTTTATGAATTTTTTTCAGTTTTTTTAAGATTCTTTTGTGTGCATTTCACGTGATTAATTAAAAACCACCGCTCACAAACTGAAAACAGTGCACTAACAGTCGGCATTTGCTGGTGATACCCAAAGCAATGATAGTCGCCGTTTTGTATAACTCTAAACGTGAATAGTGCACGTTCCTTCGATCAAACAAATCCTTTATTCATAACTCTATGGTGAGGCAGCGAGGGATTACAGTGTTCAAAAAAGGGCGTCAATTAACAGATATAAAACAAACATTGCATGGGTTTTAATGTGATAATGAATTTTAAAAAGCCCTGATGGGTTGGACGGATGGGTAAAATTGAAAACATTTCAGGATTCTGGTTCGAAGTTAGCTGCTAGTGCCGGGGAGACCATGCCAGGAGGTGACAAAAAAGCATGCTCACCCGCTAGCTAGTCGATTCGTTGCTGTGCACCCATGCGTTGGTGACAGTCGGCCGATTGACTGGCTCACTGACTCACTACATACCTCACTAACCTAACCTCACTCATCACCTCAATAGTGAATAACTCACTGCCTCACCAATAAACTTACTCACCCACTCACTCACTATTGAACTAACTCACTCCACTCACGTAAAATTAATATCTTTCTGATTCCTTTCCTTGATCATTCACCGGTTAAAAATAACAACTGCCCACACGGAAATATGATAAAACCTACTGTTAGCATAAAAAATTCGATCCTTCCACGGTTTATCACTAAATTAAAAAGTGTAAGTTTTTGTACAATTTATTGTTGTTTACGAGTAACCAGACTACAACCTTGATTGATACCCAAAGCCTAATTAGTTTGTGTCAGACTGAATGCGTTTGGTCCGACATTAATAACCAATAATAACCAAGTATAATCTACAAATCATGTAATGTTCAAATCAAGTTAGTAAAACACTTACCATAAACCTGCCATTTTCTCATGTCAAGTTTTGTGTATGTTTATTTGTTGGATCTCTGTTTAAAACCTGAGATATCGGACCTGACATCCGCCACTGGTATGTCTGAAAACAAACCGTTAAGAAATTTAATCGTACTCCATATATATACATATATATATGTATGTATGTATATGTGTGTATGTATAATAAGTGCATGACTATTACTTCGTTTACATGGGTATACATATATTGGAACACATCTTGATCTATTCAATATTACGATCAATAATTATTGTTAGACCACACGAAAATCTTCCTGGCTTGCGGTAGATTACGTGTACTTTACGTTTCGGCTACTTTTATTATGTTATTTGTATTACAAATCAAGTGGAAATAAATGTTTTATATGACTTCCACTTTTAAAATGTCACAGAATAACGAGCTTTCCCATTGAATTTTGATTTTTGCGATCAAATCAGGCAATAAAAGACGAAGTCATTCGTCCACACTAGCCCGAAAGCTCTTGATTATCAAACAATACCTGAAATGTTTAATCTTTGTGGGATAAGATCCGTAATTGTTGGTGAACGTCGTGTGGTGGATGCAGCTAACGGTTAATAAACGAGCATGTCATAAGCATGTCGTAATACGGGCAACAAACATATCGTGTTGCAGCCAACCATGGTTGTTGCACGTCTGTTGCACGTCTGTTACCCCTAATCTCATTCAGCCCCACAGTTTCATTGTCATCTGCTGCTGTTGCTCACTCTAATTGTCGCAATTGATAGTATTGTTGTCACTATTTCACAGGGTCATACTGCCCTACAATAAAACGGATATGACACGGCGGCCTCGTTTTCATCGGTGGTTATAGAGGGAGTAATGTATGTTGTTGGTGTTGCACGTGTGTTGCCATTATCACAAGTCTATGTTTTACGCAGGATGCAGCGATTGCTTTTGGATAATCCTAAAATGAAATTTTTGAATGTTTTTCAGTTTTTTAATAGAAAATGAATGTGTCCTCATTGTTTCATTCGTTACCGTGCATTACATGTACCGTCTGTCAGTTTTTCAAGATCAGCGTTTGATATTGACATGCCGTTTTTTACGGTATGCGTCTGTTGCAGCAGTACTGTATTGTATGGTTATATCAGTTGAGTGCTGCATAACAGAGCCAAAGCTTGGTAACAGTCTGCCAAGACATTGCGACATTTGCTTGACCAACCTGAATTAATCGAAATTGGTGTCACAACTCACAAGCGGACGAGAAAGGGGGTGAACAGTGGTATCCCCCCTTTTTGTCGGTTTTAAAAAGAAGAATTGTTCCGTTAGGTGTAGGTAAAATAGCTTAATTCCTGACAATACCCACTTTTGTGAAAAGATTTCCTTCCCTTTTGAAGTTTGGCTCGTACTGCAGTGATTGGCATGCCTGCAGATCGTGTTTATATGGTCAACTCGGCATTATTTATTCGTCGTTTTACAGGCGTTGTTCTTCGGGTATTTAGCGCAAATGTGTGAATCAACACGATACCGACAAAGAGGGGGGGTCACCGATCTTGGCATACAACATTTACACACGCCCAAGTTTGAATGGAGGCGGTGCTCTTCCAATTAATACTATACGGGCACCGCTATTTTATGCTTTACGAGTGAGCACAGGGTATCTGGCTGGCTTGGGTTCGATTCTTGTTAGAGGGATTCCTGTTTTGATACTTACTTATTCGAGAATGCATACTTCTATAAAAAGAATCAGTCAAACTTGGCAGTATTGGTTCGTTTCCTTATCGGTCAACGCTGTTTCTATCGCACATGTTTTCTGTTCAGTACTTGATGGCCGGGTTCCGTGGTTCGCTCTACACAACAGACTCATTGAGAACAACTCATTCCATTCATCATTCAACTATTTCGTAGTAATCCATCGCTTCTATCCGTTTGTCAAAGATTCAGTCAATCAGTGAGTCAGTCTGTCAGTCAGTCAGTCTGTCTGTCACCCTGTACATAGTCAACTCACATAAGCAGCTGGTCGCACTAGTCAGTCAGTCAGAGTTGTGCACCGAGCTGTGGACTTGATTTATTCATTTTTACTAGCTTTCGGTGCCCGAAGAAACTACGACTTGTTGGAGATGTTGTTTGTTTAGTTTGGATACAGCACGCCCGAAGGAAGGGTATATACGATGTGCCAGCACCAGCATGTTGTAAAGTCATCCTGTTTTAGTGTTGGCTTTGATCACATGCGACTCATTTTATTCTTCGGTGATCAAGTAGATATTCCGGGACAGCTTATCTAAGGCTACAAGAAAATCTAAGTTTGCCTTTATCTGCATCAACAAACAACTGGCAAGTATCATTGCCTTCTTGTCCGCCCAGATTTCTGATGCTCACCACACCCTGCAGATTTCGTATAGTTGATGTAATAGTCTTCGTAATGCCCTCGTAATCGAACTCATTACTGATCGGGTCCTGTTTTTATGTGAGTTATGAATTCGTTACTGCAAATTGGGATTGCTCCAATTCAATGAATGTAAAATTCAAGTGTAACATGGTTGGATCCAATACATGTAAAACCTTTTCAATTAATTTCGAGGCTGAATTTGAATGCACGCTTTTGTTGTAGAACATTTCTATCACTAAAACTATGCTGAATTTTGCACAGAAATACGCGCTGGTATCTGAGATCGTTCCTATCAAGAATTTTAAAAGAACTCTGTGTTTGAAAAGTGAATGATTGATACGCACATTTGAATGTCGTCTCTCAATCAGTTAAGGATGCTTTTCATGTTGCATCAAGTCATCAAGTTTCCATGTTTGATAACATTTTGTTGCTTTGCAATACATGTATTTATGTTTCTCAATTACATCATCCTTTTTTGGTTTCTTCAGCAGAGTCAATTAGAACTAGGATACATACGTAGATGATGGTGACAATACTCTACTCCTTTATATGCTAGTACTGTGTAAACACGGAATGAATGGAACGGGCTCTCGTGTCAACGACCGCTTGACGTCCTCACTTCTGGGTTCCATTTTGGCATTTATATCCATAAAAGCATTTAATGGCGGTACTTGGCTGAACTCCTCTACACTTATATACATATATGTTATTTCTGCTCGTTTATAGCTCTGTTTATACACGGCTCATTTTGTTGTTTTACGTTTACAAAAGAACACTGGTTCAAGTTCTCATGTTTTCGAAATTATACGAAGCGATTCGAATCCTATTAGTTTTCTATAATGATGAAACTTTCTTATGTGGAACAGCTATCGTTTTTTCCCGCGTCATAGCTGAAGAAAATCTGTGTCATTGGGATTTGCCAACTACTTGGTGGTATGTAATATACGGTGATATCTGTGTAAAACAATGACCCATCAGCATCCAATTGCATTCATTACACGGTCGTGTCATTACGCGCCACGTCCGTTAATCATTCGGTTTACAACCAAAGTATTCTTGCAGTCTTTGAGCAAGTTGATCTACAACATGTTTTCATAAACTTTTTTTACAAGATTGTTTAAAACTTTTTTATGTCCATAACTCATTAGATATAAAAACTGATGCTTCAGAAATAATAAATTAAAGCTTCCTGATGTAGCTCAATTTCGCTGTTCAAAAGTCGTAACGCATCAAAAATGCAAAATTACGTCGCATAAAATCGAGGATGATTGTTTTCGTATGATGGCGGGCGAATTTTTACGGCCACTCTGCCCGCTACGTATTTTTCAAAAAAAAATTGAAAGTGATCACTAGAATTATTTGCTCGAATTAATCGGATATTCGCACATCGTTTTCGTTACACGTGTATTTACATATGATGTATCGAATTTGGCAGCCAAGTGTTCTAAAAAGCGAACAACAGACGTTGACAGTGCCCGTACCCGAAAGGACAACAGAGCCGAGCACCCAAGTCCTCAGCCCCCGACCCAATACGTGCCATCATTATGTGAGGCGCCAAGGCATCTGTTGTGCCACAGGTCTGCTTCTTGCTCAACACTCCGCCGGCCGGGGATTGGCTCGTTAGCGGATCGTTATTTTACTATTCCATATTTTCAAAATACAGTGTCATAAGGTCAGAAACACCTCGATATAAGAAATTATTTCTCAATATTCATTTGTAGCATTTTTTAGTTGTGTGGCGGAGTGTAGTTTTTGTATGAGATCAGTGTAAACGATGGGCCTACATCCATCCACTGGTTGTGGCACATTGAACGTTGTGCACCCTAGCGTGTTGTGCTCCACTACCAGGCCAGGGTGTCCACCCCCGTTCACCCCTTTACATACACGTCCGTCAGTACCTCAACTCGTTGCTCGTTGGTCGCGCTAGTTTTTCTTCGGCTAACTATTGTTCTGTTGCCATCTTTTTGTCGTTAGCGTTGGAGCGCTAACCAATTCGTACGTTGTATTGGTTGGATCGCACGCAACTTCGGGTCGATGCGATGGCGTGGGGTGGCGGTTTCCTTACAATCTCACTCATTGCTTGAGTACACTCATTAGCACACTCACTGATTAACTCACTAATTATATAGTTCACTCGCTCAGTACATAACTCGCTCACTCTTTCACTCACTCACTCACTCACTCACTCACTCACTCACTCACTCACTCACTCACTCACTCACTCACTCACTCACTCACTCACTCACTCACTCACTCACTCACTCACTCACTCACTCACTCACTCACTCACTCACTCACTCACTCACTCACTCACTCACTCACTCACTCACTCACTCATTCACTCACTCACTCACTCACTCACTCACTCACTCACTCAATCACTAACTCACTCACTCACTCACTCACTCACTCACTCACTCACTCACTCACTCACTCACTCACTCACTCACTCACTCACTCACTCACTCACTCACTCACTCACTCACTCACTCACTCACTCACACAGTCCACAGTTCAATGTCTGACCAATGTGAATCAGTGAGTGTGTGGCAAAACGAACCATTCCATTATTAGCGTTGGTTCCTGATGGTTCCTGATGTCGCAATCTGCCTGTCCCAATATTGTAAGTACATAATCAGATAATCGGTTGACATGTACTTCGGTTGACAACTTTCGATATGATCACCGATTCAACCTTCACTTGTCATTCACTCTGTTGACTTAATATTGACACGCTTTGTCGCTCTTTTAACAAATAGACCAGTTGTTTGGTGGACGGTTCGAAACTAAAACTTTGTGTTTGTGGTACATGTAATGGAAGGTGTCAAGTGATTCATTGAAACAGTGATTCGTCCAGTCAATCAGTCATCCAATACCAGTTGCTTTGATGTGTAAGAACGTGCCGGCTTGATTAATGACAGAACCACATGGGTTATGAATCTGCCTCATTCGCCCTTTAGGTGTAAGTGTTTCAGCTATTTTCTAAAAAAATAACTCTTAGTCAAGATTTTCGCCCGAAATTTTCGCACTGGTATTTTTTACTTTGATTGCCATATTTAAAACCTTATGCTTACAAAAGATCGTTAAATGATAGATGATAGATGATCGGTAGATTTTACTTATCTTAATTTGAAAAGCAGTTGTTCCTTGTTGAAACGTTTAGCTTCTGTTGGTTTCCGCTGGTATTGGTTGCAATATGCCATGCAGATGTTCCGACGTTCACGGACATCGACCGGATGCTGTGAACTAAAAAACATTTCTTCGGTAAATTTTTTGTTTTAACCTCCTCATATTTCCATCTGAACCGAATAGTTCTAAACGAGAATTTTGATTAAAATGGCATATTTGTAAAAAAAAACATGTGTTATAGTTATTTCTTTTCATTCAGATCGGTGTTCTAACCGTTGTTTCAGGGTTCAACAGCTGGTCTGGTTCAACATCTGTGTTCGTTTAGTGCATAATGAGGTGTTACAATGCTCTATATTGACTACCAATTCAGGACACCCTGTACCATACATTCAACTCATGTTTACGTAACGTTGTTACAGTAATTTTATGCGTTAAATGAATTAGATCATGAGCATTATATCATAGTTTAGCATTTGATAAATGTTCACAATGTTGTTTACGAAGTTGTACTTGTACTTGTAACCACCCTGTACTTGTTAGAATGGCGCACCTAAACGACTGCTCATTTATTGTTGATCAGCCAGGGTGGTACGCTACATAGTTTACACTTTCTTCTGTTTCCTCTCGTTTTTTTTTGCCTTTGAACATCGGCCAATGAAGATATCAAATTCGGCATTCGTTTTGACCGCAACAATACTTGCAACAAACTTCACGTTTTGAAGAATCTTTTTAAAGTTTGGTACGTCTGACATGAAACTGGAGAACAACTGGTATGTACATATACCTACTTATTACCCATGAAAACACAATATTTTTTTCATCCATGTTGTTAGCTAGCATATTTCATAAGTTATATATTCTTCCGCTGTAATAATTGCATATATTATTTTATGTACTATACCTTTCTCTACTACAATCAAACGGTTGTAAAATGCTGATACGTCCAGATTTGTATTATATATGGCAAGCAATCTACGTTTCCTGAATTATGTTCCAGCCCATTTATGAATGAATGTATAGTCATTCGTATTTCAAATCCCAATTTCTATTACCGCAGTGCGCGAATTTTATATGTGGCTTATGCGATTGTTGTAGGGATGATGGAATACACGTTGTGGGACATCCAATATAAACTATATTTATGTACGTGTAACCATATACTGTTGATAATTAAATCAAGATCTCATAAGTAACCGTAAGAAAAGTTATCACAATTGTTTCAAAAACATTATTGTTATTCATCCAATAAAAACGTCACGTACCCTGAAGGCGTCTGCAAATGCATCTTTAAAAGTTAGATTTACAAACCACCGGCTTTTAAGCTCTACA
>CAXIWR010000280.1:0-20000 GCA_964036265.1 Daptonema setosum | reverse complement strand
TATTGTTTTTAGTAGGGATTTCTGTACATAGTAAACACGATGATTATCTTATGGCATTATTGGGTATTATTACAAGCAAATATATGAGTAATCAACAAAAAATTTTTAACATAATTTTTTTTTCTCATTGATTTTTCTTTTAGGATGAGTTGCCGCCCATCACCACTACGCCCATTGCCGTAAAACAAAGACAAGGTAAAGAAGATGAAACTGTTGGTCAACCGCTGTACATATATACCCCTTCACCTAATGTGGTAAATGCTTCAATTAATAATGAGGTGAAGGAGTTACATGACAATCAATTGAACTCTCGATCTCTCCCGATTTCTTACTGGCTCATGGAAAATTTACGTGACAAGTCTGTTAAGCAGGCTGTCAGTATGGCTTCTAAGCCTATCAATGTTGAAATAAAACATTCATTTGTACCGGAAGAGATCGAAATTATTTATAACCCGGCACCAACAATAATTCCAAAAAATCAACAACATTTTAAACTTACCTCACCTGGTGTTAACTACCCAACTACCGTAACCTCGATACCGCTTGTCCGTCTGCTAACGACGTTGCGCCATGCGATGGTGCCGTCGACCACGACAGTCATCGTGCCTTCGACAGTCAGCGCCACTCCGCCGTCTCCTTCGACCTTAACTAGACAATCACACTCTACACCCAATCATACACCTACTTCGGTTACAACTACTGAATCTACACCTACATCACCTACTACGTTAATTACTACTAAAATGTCTACTACACCGACTACATCTAGTACATTCACCATATCAGCAACTCCTCCATCCACCTCTACGACTGTTACCACCTTACCTATTTATAAATCTACCTATCAACCAACATCTACGACAATTCGATCAACCACTAATGTTCCACACTACACTACACGTCGTCCCACCATAACTACAACAGCTTCATCGATTAAACTATTTACAACGAAAATTACTCATTCAAAATTTGACTCATCTACATCTACATCTACATCTACATCTACATCTACCATAAACATTCCTATATTTACATCAAATCATGTTATGATTACGACTACTCCTTATACTGCAACTTCCTTTACATACCGATCAGTGCCATCGATTCCTACGTCAACTGTTCCGTCTCTTACCTCACTTCAGCCACGCCACGGTATCTCTACAACTAGCCCAGCAGCCACTGCCTCAACCACGAGTACCACGCCGCCATCGTCGATCACAACGCCGACTAGTGTTCTGGTTAGACTTTAAAAATAAAGTTTCCCTAGGCTGATTAAGTTTTTAAAAAAAGTCAAATTTATATCTTGATTATACTTACTCACTGAAAATTAGAAAAACTTGAGTGCTGAATAAATGAATAAACATACGGTACTTTATGCTTAAGTTCATGAAAAATATCAATACTATAAAATTTCCAAGAACATTCTTAATTGATATTAAATATTGAAAGTCTATTTTGTTTTACTGATGAAAAAGAGTATGAAAAGGTATAAAATTTTCGAGATTGAGTTTTTACATAAACCTGAACTGTCATACTTGAACTTGAACTCTTACCTATTATCATTCTCACCTCCTTTTTACCTCTGCAGCCGCGGTCAGTTGACGTGGGATGGGCGGTCTTCGGCAAAGTGGTCTGTTCGCTGCTGGTGGTTCTCGTCGTGGTGCTGCTCGTTGCGTTCGGCATTCGGAAGCTGTGCCACCATCGGCCCCTGTCGCCAGTGCCGTCTGATTCCGAAGTGCGGGAGGACTTACCTGTCAGACTGAGTGATCATACAATGATGGCACATTCATGCCCGAGTCTTGAAAGACCACCGGAATACACACCGTATGAGAGTGTATATCCGTCTGCCGTCTCTATTGGTTAAAGTATAAAATTTTCGGAAATATTTATAGTCTATTTCATACTATTAGAGAGTGAAAGCTTTTAATTGGAGTGAAAACTTTTAATTGGAAGATCTTTTTAGAAACAAGGAAACTTCTTTGGAATTTTAGTTAAATACTGTATTAGCAATTGTTAGCAATTAAAATTTGAAAAGAAGACAATAACTATCGGTTGAAAATTTGAATGCCTTTTACCTTTTATTATGATATATGCTATACTTTTGAATGCATCATTTTATACCGAAAAGTTTGATATTGTATTATGACACTGAATTAGAGGTAATGTTGATGGAAAATTACTTTTTAAACTTGATCACGAAAATGAGCTGTTCTTGCTGGTTGTCTTCTTAAATTGTACCGGTGGGTACCGTGTCTCTGTCGAACTTGAAAATCTTGTTCACTATCAGAGTCTGACTCGGTGTCATCTTGTGTTACGGCGACTGAATTTTGGCTACCAAAATTTCCTACTTGTGATGCTATATCTAATTGACTGGTACTAGCTTGAGTTTGGTCGTCTTCTACTTCTAATGTGATTGGTTGTCGTTCCACTATATGTTCATCATTGTTGCTATTATTTTCCTGATTTTCTACCGTCTGTTGTGTTGGTTGTGGAATAAAAGGAGTTTTAAATGGTTTTAACCGATTATAATGAACTGTTTGGGATTTTGGATTTACTTCCTGTAACTTCTGGATTACATAATTGGGATGAAAAATTCGTGTAATCTTATAAGGTCCAGTATAACGAGGTTGCAGCTTTTTGCAAACGCCAGGTGGGTATTGCATTATCTTCAGTAACACCAAATCACCAACAACATGTCGGATATTTGCAGTAACTTTTCGATCATAATACTGTTTCTGGCTACGCTGTGCAGATTCAATATTCTCCTTAGCAATCTGCCAAGCATCCTGAATATTGAATTTCAGTGAATCCACGTAACCGTCTACATCTGTATAGCGGCGATCAGGTGTTTGGTAGACTAAATCACAAGGTAATTTAGCCTCTCTACCATACAGAGCGAAAAATGGAGAGATTTTCATGCTTGCGTGTATCGATACGCGATAACAAAATACTGCCATGGGAAGTACTTCATCCCATTTATGTGGCTGAAATTGAACATAATGTCTTATAATTCCCATTATCACCCCATTTTTCGATTCTGTTACACCCTGACTCTCTGGCCTATAACTAGTGCTGGTGGTCTGTTTTATTCCAAAAATCTTGCACACCTCGGAGATTAGCTGCGCTACGAAAGTTGCTCCTCTATCGGATGTTATGCGTTTAGGAGCCCCATGCCGTGCCACGATCTCATTAACAAATGCACGAGCGAATGTTTCAGCTGATGCGTCCTTAATCGGTATCGCTTCCGGGTATCTTGTCAGAAAGTCTGTGCATACTAAAACACACCGATTTCCTGATTCTGTAAGCGGCAATGACACCATTAAGTCGACACAAACAGAATCCCACGGTCCCTCAACTTGAATTGGATGGAGTTCAGCTTTTATTTCCTTATTTACTCCTTTATTGCGCTGACAGGAGTCGCAATAACGAACATATCGTTTTATCATAGCTGTCATTTTGGGCCAAAAAAACCGCGTCCGAATCTTTTCCAACGTCTTACTTCGTCCTAAATGCCCACCTCCATACAACGAATCGTGATATTGTTTCATTATTTCTGCTTGATCGGCTTTTGGTATGCATGTCCGCCATTCGTTGCCATCTCCGACGTACATAAGCAGTTTATCCTCCTTACTGATCTTATATTGCTTCTTAACATGGGAAATGTCATTACTTACCTTCTCACCCGCTTTACGTCGTTGTTTACTGGTAATCAGCTTAATAATTGGCCCAAAGAGTGGATCTTGTTGTTGTCTCTCACGGAGTTTCAGCTTCTCCTGTTGCCCACTAATACCTACGTTATCTAGCGTAACTACGTTAACCATCTGTGGCTTCGTGTCTAAATCGTTAGGGTTGTCAGGTGCCACTCCTAAATAAGGAATTCGTGACATAGCATCGGCGTTATTATTTACCCTACCAGGCTTATATTCGATAGACATGGTGGTGTATTCTCTAAGCAACTCTACCCATCTTGACAGGGGTCCAGTCAGATCTTTGGTTACCATTAAATACCGCAGCGGTTGTTGATCTGTATACACCGTGAATTTGTGACCCAGTAGATAATGTCTGCACTTAGTTACACAATAAAAAATGCCATAAGCCTCACGTTGAACTGTCGACCATTTTCTTTGGCTATCAGACAGATTTTTACTAATAAAGCATAGTGCTCTCTCTTTACCATCCGTCGGATCTACTTGGCTCAAAACCCCACCCACAGCTGTTCCGCTTGCATCTGTATATAACCTAAATGGCAAGTCAAACCGTGGAAAGGCCAAAGTTACATTTTTCAACAGTAACTTCTTCAATCTCTCAAAAGCCTCTCGTTCAGCGTCGCCAAATTGAAAAGTGGTGGTCTTTTTAGTCAACGCAGTTAGTGGTTGAGCTACACGTCCGTAATCAGGTATGAATTCCCTATAATAGCCTGTTAATCCCAGAAATGCTCTCACCTGTGAAACATTCTTTGGCTCAGGAAATTCTCTAACTGGCTGGAATTTTGCCGGGTCCGGTTGACAGCCATGTTCATTTATGATGAAACCAAGAAACTTCAGGTTTTTCCTAGCAAAAACCGATTTTTCAGGGTGTAGTTTCAACTTATATTGGCGTAATCTTCGGAACACTCGGTCAAGGTCGATTAAATGTTGTTCGAAGGTTCTCGAATAAATCAAGATATCATCAATATAGACCAAACAACATTCAAACGTCAAACCGTGCAATACCACTGACATCAGACGTTGAAAAGTAGCTGGTGCGTTACAAAGTCCGAACGACATAACTAGCCATTCAAATAATCCAAGATGACAGACGAACGCTGTCTTCTCAATGTCATCAGGGCTCATGGGTATTTGATGGAAGCCCGATTTCAAATCGACTGATGTGAACCAACATGCTCCAGCTAATGCATTGATCAAATCATTAATTACTGGGAGTGGATAAACATCCCTCTTTGTCACTGCATTCAGCTTCCTATAATCAACGCACATGCGCCATTTACCACCCGGTTTGGGAACTAAAACTAAACCAGCAGCCCAGCAGCTTTGAGAAGGTCTAATCAAGCCTTCCTTCAACAGCTTGTCTACTTGTTGTTCGATTTCTGCTCGTTGACTCACTGCGCAACGGTATGGTTTAACAGCTATCGGTGGAGAATCGCCAGTCGGGATTGAATGAGTCATGGCGTTAGTACCATCGAACTGCTCGTTCTCACCTACAAACACGTCTTCGTTCATGTTTAACATGCTTACTAGCTGATTCTTCTGCTCAATCGAAATAGAGTCTCCCACGTCGGGTAATTTGACCTGTTGAATGACCCCACGTGGTTGAACTGACTCTATTTTATTGACTATTGGAACCTTTGAGACAGGGCACATTTGTACCATGTTAACCTCTTCAGCGTGGTTCGCTTGGCCAGTTAGTAAGTCAGGTTCATCTTCAATTACCGTGTCAAACACTTCTCCTAAACCAAAGTGAGTACAAATAGGGATTTCTACAGCCCGAACTTGAGGATTCAATATCCGTATTCCTATCAACCGTTGGTTAACACCAAATAAGGTTCTGGCTGCCAAAATACCAAATTGACTCAACAATGTCTTCTCCGGTTCCAACATTAACTCTGGATGTTGTGCGGGTCCACCTACAAAGCAAGGGACATTTATCTGGCATCTAGGAGGTATAGTGATAGTTTCAGCAGCCTGCACCACCCATGGACCTTGTGTCCCTGTACTTGCAGCATCATGCATTTGTATCTTCTTACCCCCTATACTGAGTGTTTGACCTTCAAAGTCGACCGATAAATGACGGAATTTAGACAGACAATCTGTTCCCAGTAATGCATCATGATTGAAGCCGCTAATCACGCAAAACGGTACTTTGGTGGACTCCTCACCAATAGTCACCTGTAGACTAACTTGACCTACTATCTCTACCTGGTGATTAGTCAGACTCGTTGCCAAAACTTTTGAGGGTTCTATTGGCTGTTCAGTCAGTAGGTTAACCAGTCGTTGATTGATGAAAGTGACTGAACTACCAGTATCAATAATCGAGTGAACTATGAACCCATTAATTTCTATGTTACTTGAAACAGTTAGCGGGGTGTGTCCTGTAACAGTTGAATTAACCATATTTACCTCTCTAGTGTGAATCACTGGAGGGTAACGCTTGGCCTTTGTTGTTCTAACAGGTCTCAGTGGTGAGTTTGTCTGCTCTGTCGACGTTTGTGTACCCATCTCATAGGACCTAGACTTGGCAGCTCTACTCATCTGCTGTGTAGGCGAAGTCGAACGTGGTCGTTGACGCGTCGGTCTAGCCAAAAATGGACGAGCAAAGTCTTCTGAGACCTCGATTAACCTTCCTGGTCTTCGACGTGGTACTACCATGTCAACTGAAGATTCATCAGATCGGCCTGAACGACGCGATCGTAGGGCATTCAATCCATAGCATAAGTTTACACAACAGTTATAAAAGGAGAGTCGTTGAAACGCTTCGCGAACTCTGTCTGAACAAAAGTGTGTAAACAACACTTGGAGAATAGTGTAAACAGATGTTAAATACACAAAATAACGACTGATCTCCCATTCACCAAGGAAAAAGCCTAAGCCTTTCTGTAAAATAGTCTGAGTCATTTGTTGAGCGGCATGCCCTGGATCTAATGACGTAACTCCCAATTCTTTGAAAATCTGATCCTGTCTAAAGGTACTTGACGACAAGTCATTCAACGAGAAATGATATGTCAGTTGAGACATATTATACATGACCAGTTCATGCCAAACTGTAGGTTTGCCTTCCCAGATCAGATTTGTCATGTTAAACTTGAGGAGTTCCAAAGGCACAGGTTTTTCTATGGCTAACAGACGGCCAGTCGACGCATGATAAACCTGATATTTTCCGTCAATGAAAACCGATACTTCTCTCACTAAACTACAGTCTATCTGGAACCCTGCTGAGTGAACTATGTTAGTCTTTGGGTCTAAGAACACATCTCTGATCTGCCCTCTAATCCTAAGTTCCATCGGGATTTCCTTCGTGCATGACTGATTACCCATCTTTTTGAAAGCGAACTGCTCATTCTGAAGAACGTGACAAGGATACACATCCACAACACCCCCTCCAGACGTCGCAAAGATATCCGATCTATTCAATACGCTTCTCATGGTCAACAGCGGGTCGCCCATCAATTGAGCTTTCAGGATTTCAACGACTGTTGCCATATTTCTACAAGACTGTGTCATAGCAGTTTGAAAAGAATGATGTAGGTTAGATCGGACGTCTAAGTAAACTGCCTGTAGTTGTGCTGCCAGTTGCTCCGTAGTGACTACTCCTCCTGATGTACTTGCCATTATATCGGCCGAGTGGACACGAGTATTTTCCTTCAATGACTTAGCTAATCGATTCAATGCCATCACTCGCTGTTGTTCATGAAACTGTTCGCGTCGCTTGAAGTCATCTAACTGCTCACTTATACTGCGGGTAGTTGTTGATGGTTTGAATCGGGGTACCGGTGTTGTTGCTGCTCGCCGAATAAATGGTGTGGACCGCCTAGGTCGACTTTTACGCTCACCTGACTTATCTGCGGTACCTTTTAGAAATCGGTAGGCAATTCCTTGCGGGCTTACGTAAACTACTTGGTCTTCACAGTCTTTGGTCACCTGGTTATCTTTCAACGTTAGGCCTAACTGACTATCTGAACTGAGCCAATTGTCGTTATATAGCATTCCTTTGCTAGTCTGCCACGGCAACAACTCGCAACGCTCATCTGCTTCCGGCTTCCAAATCATGTAAGACAAATCTCTCAGACTACAATGACCTGTCAAATAATCGCAATGTCTTACCCCACCTGCTGTACTCTCCATCTGCGCACCATGACGTTTATAAACGAAAGCGGAATATAGATAGATGTTAGTCTCTTCAAATTCTACCCACTTACAACACGTCCATGGCCAACCACCAGGATACTCTATAACTGCCTTATTTTCCGTCTGCCAAACGTCGCCCTTCTGCGCCATTGCCCCCAGGGAAGTTGAATGGTAATTTACTGCAGACATACAGTCGGCCTCGTCCATTAGCAATACATCGTTGATTACCTTCTTCTGATGATCGAACGAACCAAATGATGTATAAACCTGGGTTCTAGTCTTTACCTTCTTACAAACAGAAGCCTCCGATTTATACTGAAAATAATTCCGTTTGTACAACTGAAGAGTCTGCTCTATTGGACGGTCAAACGCCGATCCTTCATCCAACGGTTGAGGTGGCTCACAGTAAACCGAATTCGGGACGCTGAAACTTACTCGACCTTCTCTACTCTGACAAAGCATGGGGCTCGAGTTAACCACCCATTGAGCGTGGCTCAATGTGAGGGATACCAGAAAATGAACCACTAAGTACATGGTCATTTTAGGTAGGTTTTTATTTGTTTTTTTTTTTTTGATTGTGGCTCTGGGCCGGATTGAAATTTTAATTTAGTAATGGCACCTGGCCACTACTATAGAAAAATAAAACCTTATTATTTACCTATCTTTTTAGTTAATTTATTTACTTATTTATAACTTATTTTATTACAGTTATTTGTTTACTTAAGAATTTTTATATCTTACTTAAACTGTCGTACTCACGAATTTAACCGGTAATTACGATTGTATTGTTTGATTGACGCAAATCTGTAATTATAGTTTTAAATATATTAAAGAAATAAAATTCCAGAGTAAAAATATGTAATAAAATACTGAGATGACATTGGAGGTGGTATGAGATCGTGAACAATAGACTATAAAACATTAAACAAAAGTAAATTAAAAAAAAAGAATGAAGGCACCGTCAAAATCCATGAAATAATCGTTACTCATTATTCTCACCTAACTTTATCATAAAGTTGCCGACTGTACTGTTGTGACCCAATAAACCGAAGACCCAACAAGTTGTTCTCCGATTACGGGCTATCAACTTAATGCACAGTATGGGCGCCTTTATGATTTTTATCAATAAAAATGTTATACAAGATTGATAATTGTTCCATGGATCTTTTACTGCATCTTTAAAAACAAATCACAAACAAGCCCTTTTTTATATTTTATTTTGTTGGCTTAGAAGTCAGCGATACAACAACCAACACCGTTGTGGCCCAATAAATCATGAACCCGACAAATAGTCGTTCCACAATTACGGGTTATCAACATAATGGTGTTGAGAATCATATACACTGTTTTTCAATCTGTATTAATTTTTTTATAAACAAAGCTTGTTTGTTTCTGGGCACATCGGGTATTTGCTATCATAAACAATTATTTAAAATCTGCAAAATCACAATAATCAACTTAAGAAATAGAGATAGAAAATCAAACTAAAAATTGGAAACCACAGAATTCGTAAGTTGAAAATTAAAAAGTTTTAGAATTGTTATGGAAGAGTCACACGAAGGAAATTAAAACAACAGTGGATACAATGAGGACCAGGGCTGGGTGTATCGGTCTGATGGGTGGGAGTTCTGCTGAGTGGGTTGTACTAATTAGAGGTAACGAAGTACTTCTTGCCCATGAGTTCAAAGCGGATTGTTATTGGTTCTCTGACACCAGTTAACCGCTTAATTTCACGCAGGACTCTACTCAAATGATCGAGGAAGTCCTGTATTTTTATCTGCGTGCGTACTGAGTAGTTAGCACCAGCACCTGGGCCTCCTGCAACAAAACAGGTCGGGTCGAGGGCCCAATAGTCGGTGCAAGGGTACAATTGTCGGTGGCTCCTTGTTCGCAGCACCCGCGCTCTGGCGGTGTTCCATTCCAGGCGCTCGCGCTGAAATTCCCTCCATGCCTTAATATTGCCTGGTTCAGGTCGGCGTCCTTCTCGTTCGTCTTCAAAGACCTCAAACTGGCGCCAAAATTCGATTTCTGTTTTCATTGATGTTAAAACGTCAAGACCACGGAAGTCAAACCTGCAACGCCAGTTGTGTACACCATTAACTAGCCCATACCCATCTAGTCTTGGCAGCGGCACGCGAATGTCACAGGCGCCCTCAGGCTCATTTACAGGTACGGTAGCAGCTAGCGCTTCCCAATAAAGTGGAGGATTTTCTGCAGATAAAAAGTTTGTCTGATTCTCTACGTTTAGCCGCCCAGTCACCGGCGTGAAGAGCCCGATAGACCGGATAACCACGGGCACATGAGCTTCCTTTAGGAGGACCATCTGAGCACCGAGGATTGTCCAGATTGCCAACCTACCCAGATCCAGTTTTTCCCAGTTTATACGCGCAGCCTTATTTAACTGCTGCAGCGTGCAGGCCCTTTCTTCACCTAGCTCGCGCATCAGCCTGTCTTGATATTGCCGGTGGTCCCAGTGACTCAAGTCGATTGGTTTCATTCTATTGGTGCCGTCCCAAACAGTGTCACCCGTCCAATCTAGGTGCCAGGTCTTCAGGCGCACATCATATTGAACTGCTCGTGCTGTGCCTCTCAGACAGAATTCCGCAAATGGAATCATTTCAGGGGTGTGCTCAAGGTGATGAGTGGCACACTGCATGCAGCTTACTTCTACATTAAACAGCTGGCCGTATTTAGGTAGCCATTCAAAGGTGTGCGGAACACTTTCAGGGTGGACGTCCCGTGTTACCCGCTGAATCTCGGGGGTCATGAAGAAGTGGAGGGGAAGGCGACCCCTCGGAACCGCCTCGGGGGTGATCAGACCGACGACCAGCTGGGAGTCCTGGTGCCGCATCGAGTCAAGCCAATCACGGTTGTCGATTTTATCACGTGGTGGCCGAGACAACATGACCATGGTTAACACTGCAAATAATGAATAATAACTAAGATGAAAACACAGAAAATTATCTACACATAAAAGTGACGCAACATTTAAGGTATATAAATTTTACAGAAATTATTAAATAATACAATCATACAGCTATCTAATCAAACTACACTAATGGTTAGTATAAGCAGTTGGAGAGACTTAAACGAAAAAGAAACTCTATACCCGATGCCCCATACCCATCTCGCGAGGTGTCTCCACTTCAAACTTTAATTATCTATTCTTACGTTTATTCATTAAATTATATACTCATGAATACCAGAGAGAAATTGTGACCATAGCTCGCTAGTATTCATAAGGTTGCCTACGTCGGCAAAAACTACCATCCCGTCTTTGGCCCTGGAGCTGGCAACATTTAAGCGGGCGGGGTGGTCAGTAAACCCGGCCGATTTTTCACAGTCCTGGCCGGCTCGAGTGGTGGCCACCAGGATCATAACATTTTCCCGCCCTTGGAAACTATCTACAGTGGCGATCTCGACCGCAGCTGCTACCTTTACGTCTCGCAGATGTTTCATTAGTGCGTTTCGAACGCACATTATCTGCGAGGCGTATAAGCATAACACCGTGATGTCATCAGGGCTGAGGTGACCGTTCTTCGAGAGTAGGTTACCCACCAACTCTGCAATCATCTCAGCCTCCTTTTCATTATACAGAGATCTTCCTTGACTTGTCTCACCTGTATCCCTCCGAGAGGATGAACCCTTAGTGTTGACCACGGCCAGCTGGTCTCCCTCCTGTGGCCACTGCCACTGGACTCGGACATCTGACTCAGACTTTGCGTACTGGAGTCCACCCTCATACCAGATGTTATTATTCATCTGCGTTAGACATTTTGGGTGGCGATAGATGACCTCCAATCCGCAAAACTGAGAGATCGCCTGCTGGTCCTTCAACCTTTTCAGTACCCCATCCTTTCCTCGCTGCTCTAACACCGCAGCCAACGCCGGCTGAGATGGGGTCTCAAGTGCCACTTCATTAGCCGGTCCCAGTTGGAACTCATCGCCCACTAAGATTAGTGCTGATTCACCATCTTGAACCAACGCTTGGGCTGCTATGAAGAGGTCGCCGTCTGTCAGTCGGCTAGCCTCATCTACAATTACGCGATCAAAACGCGCTGTAATGTGGTGCCGGCGCTTGCCGAACATTTGGCCTAGCATGCCGACTGTACAGATGAGGGTTTGGCAACTGTTGACCAGGATGTTCTGGAAGTCCCGAAGACTTGACTTGGCCTTAGCCATATCCTGAACAGCTTGCTTAACCTCTTTGTCAGCTAAATCGTTAATCCGGTGCCGAAGCTTTTCACGTGCATACCGGAGCACGGTATTTAAATCTTTGTAGTGCTCCTCAACGAGTTTGGGACTCAACCCAATCTGCTCCTGTAGTTGAGTGAGCACACTCGGTGTGTCATGATGACTCGCAGCAGCCTGGTTCTGTGAGAACTTCTCCAACCACCACATTGGAGTAAACTTGGGGAAGTTCTTGTCCTGAAGCACCATGCGCTGCGCAGACACTATCTTCAGGTACAACTTATCGGGCTGCACCTGGAGAATGTCTGCTAGTCGGTCTACAGCGCAGTTCGTAGTCGCAGTGAACACCACGCTCTTTTCTTTCAGGTCAGTATTCATCACTGCGTGGCCCAGTACAGTAGATTTACCACTGCCGAATGGCCCACGAATGAAGCGTACACCATCACCTGTAGGGTACTCCTCTAGAATCAAGCCAACAGCCTCGCGTTGCTTATCATTCAGTAAAAAGCCCTCAGCTTCCACTCTCTTGTTATTCGGGTGAAAAACAACTTGCCGGCTGCCGATAACAGTGCCTAACAACTTATCCACTGGGTTTGTGTATCCGGTCCCGTTCTTAGCAGCCGCGACACGCTGTGCAAACTTACGGGGCGCTTGTTGCGCCAATTCCGTCTCTTCATCTTGTTCTGACTTTAACAGCGCCTCAAAAGGCTCTTTATGCAACTTCTTTTGCAACACATAGTCGGAGTCCTCGCTGCCAAGGAGTAACTCCCTGACAGCTTTGTCACCTTTGTTTACTACAATTTGGCCGAAAGTGCCGGAAAACATAGGCGATGAATCTTGACCGTGCCAACAGACATTAACCCGCCCAAGATTCATCAGAGCTACAGGGGTAGGCATTTCAATGTCTAAAATTAAGCCGTAAACCCCTATTTTCCAATCAGTCGGTTTCAACATGATGGGCACCGAGCCCACCATGTTCGTTTCCATCTGGCGTAAGTTTCCTTTCGCCATTCCCACTTCCCTGGCGAACTTCCTTGCGTTGGCCACCGCGTACATGTGTGAGTAATCACCAGACTCGCTGGCAGCCTCCCACACATGATAGCAGTCCAACGTTTCTCTTATCAACGCCTCTAACTTTTCGAGCTCCGAAGATTGCTCCGTGGCTTGGTTCAGGGTTCTGTCGTACTTATCTAACGGCCTCTTCTGCCCCTTCCTCCTTCCCTTCTTTCCTTCTCTTCTCCGCTCCTCATTCTCCTCTCTTTCTTGCTCTATCGCATTTTCTAAATGTGCCTTAATACTAAGCACCTCAGCCAGTGCACCCTCTAACTCTTCCCGACCGCTTGCACCCGAGAGGTCCTGGACCTTCCACTCCAGGTCCACGTAGGTGCTGCCTGGCGGCAAGGGAGCCAGGCACACCTCCTCTACAAACGGCCCCCACTGCTGAATGTCGTCGGCCGAGAATGCCTGGAAGACATGAGCCTTCCAGGGCATTGGGCAGAGGAAGTCAGCCGCCCCCGACGTTGGGTCGACCGACACAATCACCCACTGATACCTAACCAGTTCGATATCGTTAGGGACCGACACCGTCGTCAGGTTCAGTCCGCGGTGCGTTAACTCGGCTATTTGGATCACATCTGTTTGATCGAACAGTGCATCCCCTTGATATTTGCCTGTCACTTCCTCAATCGGTGTTAACGAAACTGTTACCGAATACCTGTTCAGGTCGCTGGAGTTAGACCCACCGAACATCTTTGGCGTTCTCACCACATAACCGAGTGTCAGCTGACAACGTTTTTCATTCAGTGCTAAGTTAGTCAACTCTTCTCCTAGAAGGCGCACTGGCTCAGTCTCAGCCGATTTGGTGGCCCTGTCCTTAATCTTGAGTTCACGGGCTTGGAATTGGAGGGTGCCGTTGTCTCGATACACCGGCACAAACCATCCATATTTTACCACTTTTTTCAAACATCCTGTCTGTACCTCATCCTTTTTCAACAAAGTTTCACCTCTCTCAGTAACAACCCAAATCTTCACCCTGTCATTGTTAAATGAAGCAACCACGGGATTAAGGCCCTTCCTTACAAAACCCTCAGCTTCCAGCTCCCGTTGCAAAGGCGCAAAGTAACCTTGCCAGGCAGTGTTTGAGTAACTTATAGACAGAGAGACACCCAGGATGCCCTTAATGAACCCATTCAGTGTGGCTACTGTGTGCAGACGGGACACCTCGCGAGCCTGGTTGCAATTCACCTCCGCTTCGATTATCTCTCCCTTTAGAAATTCGTAGTCATCGATGGGGTATAAGTGGTACTCATGGCCCCTCGCGTCGACCCCTATGTAGCGGTTGGCCTTCAGATAAACCGCCAGTTTGACAGTTCGAGTGCGGGCATCTGGTATATTACGAAAACATATAACAAAAGGTTTGATTGCTTATCCTAAATCTATCTAAAAGAACTTGCTAACTTATCCCAGACAGACAGACACAAGGCACAATATCATAAAAGAAATTAGACTAAATAAACTTACTCTTTAACAAGTGTGAGCATGGCCCAGGCTGTCAGTCCATCCGATTATGAAACTTTGCATCTGCTCGAGACCACGGCCGCTCAAATGAAGACCCGATCGGTCAAACCACCCCTGGTCGTCGAATGATCGACTAAAATCGTACACGAAGACGTTCGGGCTGAGCGTGCCCTTCAGCTGTTCCTTCTCCGCCCGTCTGAGCCAAGCCTTGTTCCAAGTGGGCACCCGTCGCTTGAAACCGGCGTACTTAATTGGTTCAGAGGCATCAGCACTGTGCATTGGTGCGCCGTCCACTGGTCGAGGTACTACCCCAGTGAGCACCACTTTAGTCAACACTTCTCCGCTTTCAGTGTCAATTCCATGCCGGGCAGCTTTATGCACCTCATAGAAGTGACCAGCGGCCACTCGGCTAATTCTAGCCTCATCTTTCCGCATCCCAGTTGAACCTCTGTCCCTGCTCGGTGCCACTTCATTAGTACCACAATGTATGAACACTGTATGATACAATCGCGAATCAAGAGCCAGCTGTAACATTGGTTTGATCTGCGAGAAGCATCCACCGGACACGGACCAGACGTCACAGTCTGGAACACGGACGTCAGAGATCATCGAATCACCAAGTATCAGTGTCTTTTTAGTAGTGAACCCTGTAGCTGCCTCCTGCCGCACCTCCTCCAGTAGATGACCTAACACGTTCTGCCCAGGTTGCTGTGAGTTGCCCCGTCCCCAAAAAGCATCACCCGTGTCTTCAACCAACGTTGCGTCACCTGTCTGCAACAACTTGGCCCGGAATGGCTCATTACGGAATGCCAGCTTCAGAAAGCACTTCATCACCGAGCGCTTGGCACGACTCCAGTTGATCCTCTTCTTGGGACCGATCTCGCCGAAGCGTAGACGCCTCAGAGCGGGGTTCTTCCGCTCGATGTCTTTGATCAGAACGGCCTTGACATGGTACCCATCACGATGGGTCTTAATATGTTTCACAACGCCGGGTTTGAGACCATGAAACAGGCACTTAACAAAGGTATATCCAGCTTCCACTGAATAGATCTTTTCTCCATTCCACTTGAACGGCTTCTCACTCAGGTTTGACAACCAAAAGTTTTGCTCGTGGCGATAGCGGAAGAAGATTGCTGGAATTAATGTGCCACCATTTAACTTACATACTCATTAACTAGGTCTGTCTCTTGTGTCTCTCTCTCTGGATAATTTTAAACTGACTAGATTTAAATTATACTTGACTATTATATAAAAATGCTAATGACCAGACTAAACTCAAAACTAGACGAATATAAAACGACTGGAATCCGACTAAAATGACTAATTCTAATGACTAGAATCCACCACCAATTTATGACTAGATAAACCTAAAGGATAACAACTAAAAATAAAAATAAATTGTTAGTTTTCTCCGGAGTTATCTATAAAGTTGTTGTAGTCTCAAGCCTGGTTCAGATGCTTACACAGTTCTTCAGTGATTGGTGTGATCCTACGATCTGAAGAACTGAACTCACTCTGGCCGGTCATCTCCAATCGGGGAGCAGGCTGTTGTTGATGTTGTTGTCCTCGTTGTTGGCCGTGCCCGCCACAGTTCGCCTGGCTGCGGTTGTTGCCTCCGTTGTTGGTGGAGGGTTGCATCCTGTAATGCGAAGGAGAGGCGATAGAAGAGACAGAGTTAATTAGATAAGCGTTATTCCTGTAACCCATACTCGCACCACCCACTCTTTGAGAGCTGTTGTTATTATTATTATGCGGATTATAGGTTATTTGTGGTGGTGTATAACGAGGTGCGTTATACGTAGTATTATGTGTGTTGTTATTATAACTCTGTTGCTTCGAGAAACCTTGATTCTGTTGTCCGAAAAAGTTGTAGTTCTGATTACCTCTATAGCCGTAGTTATTATTGGTTCTGTTGTTATTGAATCCTTTATTACCATTATTGTTGTGATAACCGTTGTTCTTATAGTTGTTATTCTGCCGAAAATGTTGGTTGTACCCTTGTCCTTTACTTTGGTTCCGCTGGTTGTTATTTGCCTTATTGTTGTGCCAGTGTTTCTGTTTTGGTTGGCTGTTGTGAGACTGTGCGCCGTTAAACGTTTGTTGCTTACGCGTTTGATTATTACCGTAGTTGAGTGTGTGTTGGACCTGGCTATTTGGAAACGCCGCTACGGCGTTGCCTACCCATTCCAGTTCCTCCACACAATCAGTGGCGCGGGGAAGGGGCCGAGTAACAAAATTGGCATACATGCCCGTATTCGATGGATAATACCCCTTACTCACGAAAAAGTTGTTCTCAATTCGTGACGCTACAGCCACAGCATTGTCAAACGTTTTGGGAATGGGCTGGTTACCCATAGTGAACGCTATGTATGGCTTAAGGCCTTTTACGAACCGATCTATCAGAATCTGGTCTTTCAGTTCGATAGTATCAACCGCAAATCCTGCATCCCGTCCATAACTCAAATAAAACAACTGTTTCAAATTCCTCGCGTAATCTCCTACCCTCTCACCTTGTAGTTGTTCCCTATTCAGAAACTCGGAAGCCGTGAGGCTGCGGAGCTCTGATGACTCGAGTCTCTCCTTCAGCACTACTACCAGTTCATCCAAATCATTCTGGGTTTCCACATCTAGACTCTCAAAAACATCCAGTGCTGCATCCTTCAATAACGCCGGAAGGAGTAGTACCTCCTCTTCCTCCGAGATTAAATTGGCCCGGCAGTACATTTTCAGTTTAGCGTACCATTGTGAAAACGACTGGCCCAACCCTCCAGAAAACGACGGGACTTTTATTTCAAGTCCTGCCCTCGTGCTGGCACGTGGGCGGGCCTTGACATCCCTCAACTCCCTCCTCAACTGTTCTACTGTCTCTCTCAACTCATCGTTCGTTGGTACATCACCATTATCCCCCTGGCCCTGGTCAGACATTATTGTTACTTTTTAAAAATCTAGATTTTCTGTGTGACACAAAGAGTGGGTGATGTGTTGGGTCTAAGTGCGCTTACTAAATGTTATTTACACAATAACAAAAATTTCTAACAATTTTCTATAAACAAGTCTACTACAACTAAAGTGAACGAAACGATAGCTTTTAGTCTAACAATAAAATTTATTATACCGAGAAGTTAGACGAGAGATTTATCAATTAAAGAAAGGCAATAAAAATAAAGTAACACTTTACCTTGTTGATTTTTTGATGGCTCTTGGCCGGATTGAAATGTTTTAGTTAGGAGTGGCTCTCGGCCGGATTGAAAAGGTTACTAATAAAAATTAACGTGCTGCACTATCTCAGTTAGGAATTGATGGCGATGAAGTCAAATCAAGCAATCACTGAAATGAAAGAAAAACCATCATTCATACATAAATAAATACATTCATTCATAATAAAATAACATAAATCCTACGAATGCAGTCAACATCTAAACACCAGACTAAAACAAAAACAATTTCTTACTTATAAAACAGTCGCGACTCTGTTTTAAAAGCTTATTCTCTGGGGAAAGAAAAACTGTGAGCTCACTATGTACAAACAAAATAACCCCCAGATTCTTGAGATAGATCTATCCATGTATGTGCACACCTAGCCAGCCATTTCTAGTAACGTTTGTTATTTCATTGATTATATCATACGCACGCACGCTTACCCCCACAATTACACGGTGTACTGCAAATTGCTGTCGACACCATAAAACCATAAAACTATGCATAGTTATTCAACAAGAGCGCTCATGATAATCGGTACTGCCACTACCGTCATACTTACTAGTTTCAATCACTCACTATCAAACTTCTGAATATCTCACAACCATCTCATCATTAGGCGAGGCACATGGAGATAACTTAGGTCCCCAGTACGACCTCCAAATATGTCGTGGACCACAATTGTGATTTGTGGCCCAGACATTAACTTAACCTAATGGGTGTTATCGCTATGTGTCTTGGCCCGCAGATGGGAAGGTTGTCATATCCTTAATTCTTAAACTACAACTTTTCCTCAACTTTGACTTCATGACCTAAAACTGATTCTTAATGACTGCCTAACTGGCCTGGCGTAGGGTTTTTCATATTATCATACTGTACAGTTTGAAGGAATGCGTGCTAATAGTGGGGGGGAATAAAGTCTTTTCCTTCCTAAATTTCCTTTAGTACTCAACTACAATCGATCCAGTAAAGTATTGATTGTTCTACTTTCATTCCTGGATATAAAAAAAACTAACAGCTGCGTGAAAACGTAATAAGGCCTGTAGAAATGACAAAAGAATTAAAGATTAAATATTAAAGAATAATTAGTTTCGTTCGTGGAAATAAGTATAAGGAAATAACATGCAGTTAAAAAGAAGTCGTTCGAAGGGGAATACTGAATGGACAGTGAAGAGAGGAAAACAATTCTATCTATCTACATTCTTACCGTAACCCGAGAACTCTAAAAGTCCTAACTAACTTCAACCTAACACATCACCAACTGACTGACCTATGCTCGCTCACTCTCCTCTGTCCATTCAGATAAAAATCTACAAAAAACAACTAAGTCTAATCGTTCGAAGTAAAAACCCGTTCCGTACACCCCTGTACATGTACATTTCCCTTAGTCTGCTATCAGATGTTTTTTAGAAAAAGTTCCTGGGGTTAACGTCACATGTACGAAAGCATACTTCACGAGTAGATTTTATCACACACTCATCGGTTACAAGCAATTTGTCGCTAATCGAAAGTTAATGAGATTTCTATCTAACTATTATAAACGACTCTAATTCTAATTAGGTTACATAAAAAAGAAAACAACTACCCGAAGATCCTAATTGATGATATTCTGTTTCTACCACAAATTGCTTCTACCGATGAGTTGAACATTAATAAAAAATATAAAAACATTATAAATCACATAACCACGGACGGCGACGGCCGGGGTCCAGGTTGGTTATGCATGCAAGCCGTTGATGTCCAACTGTTGTTGTTGTTGATGGCACAAGTGTTGTTGATGTGGTGGCTGAGGTATGTAGATGGTTCCGGTTCAGACGTTGTGGTCGTGGTTGATGGCACAGGTGTTGTTGAGATCGATGGTGTTGTTGTTGCTGGAACCGTCGTAGTTGATGTCTGAGTGGTAGTTGTTGCTATTGTTGTTGCCATTGTGAATGTCGGCTGTGACTGACTGATTGACTGGCTGGCTGACTGAGTGGCGGATGAGTGGCCTGCATGACATCATTCTATGCGTTGACCATCACATCTACATCACCAATAAACAACAGTAATTAATTATCGCGGAATTGGAGTTTCGTACAGTGGCATCCGCTGCAAATTTGAGTGAGCGTGTCAGACTGACTGACTGACTGACAAGAAAGTACGGTGCATTCACGTGTGGTGCGGTGCGTCAACGTGTGGAAGTTTGTGTTTGTGGTTTGTGGCAAACATACATCAGTGGCTGGTGTGCACAACAAAGTTGAGTTTGTGTGTGTG
>CAXIWR010000279.1:0-22500 GCA_964036265.1 Daptonema setosum | reverse complement strand
AAATTTTAGGTGTACTTACATATAACTGGCATGCAAAACTTACTCATGCAATATAATAATTTCGAGAAATAAGCGGCCAGAAAACGCGTCGTTACTTTATAGCCTTCTTGCATAATCGTTCTCACAAATCACGGACTACTGATCACACAGAAAACATGAAACAACAAATGAGCTATACGCTCAGAGTGTTTCATAAAATATGTATGTATGTAAACATGTAATCCGAATAATCACAGTCACATATGTATCTCTGCGTGGGAACGTGCGGAAGTCGTCGTCGTCGCCGACAGATCAATCGCATGTGAACGATACGTAGTATTAGCACACTGACAGTGATAATGACCGTTGTCGTTGAATGTGCCGTTGTCGAACACAGAAGATGTTGTTGTGGAACTGGCGATTTCGGCGAGATAACCATTGCGGCGGTGGATGCGTGTCGATGATGTCGGATAGTCGGCCGTTTGGACTTGGAAATTAACTTTGTTGTGAGCCGCTAGAGGTGAGAGCGGTACACCTCCAAACATTTTCCCTCGTAGGGTTTGTTTAACAACTGTTGTGAATCGAGAGTCAAAACAACAACATTAAGCCGGCCACGCCCACGACCGCAGAGGATCACCGATGATCAAATTGATGGGTGTAATTATATACAGATGTGTATGTGTACGCAAGAGGCAATAAATATGAAGGCTGTAAAACCCCAGTGTGAAGATAAAAAAATGTAAGACAATAGTAATCACTTTATCATATAAATATTTATAGAAGTCAGGTGACTAAATGCGCGGACACAAGCCATAGCGCACTACCATTTAAATGAAAACGCCACCTTCAGTCTTTTACGGCCGTTAATTCGATGGGGTTAATTGAGACGAACGTCATTAACACCCAATAATCGAACGCGCCAATTCTAAATAGCAGCAATACAAGTTGCGAGGAACGGCGTAGTTGGCGTTGCTAAAGCGGTATAATTACAGAAAATGACATTTGTGCAATGCACTGACTGAAACATACTAGCGTTGGGTTGATGAAAAAGGGTTTTAACTCCGTGTACATCAATGCCAAGCGTTATGGTATGTAGCCGGCGCCTTTCCAGAAACTATAAACTTTTTTTATTTGTTTCCCATTTCTGGAAAATCTGATCAATTTTAATTTTTTTGTTTCCTCATAAAGTTCAGGATATAGAAAACATGTTTCAAAAGGTGCCGTAAATTTTTTAATAGGGTTCAATATTTTTAACGTGTCCGAATATGGCTCCTAGAGAGGGGCTAACGGAAATTAGTAGCTAACGCGCTTGTCCTCGCTGTCGTTAGGACAAGCAAGCCTCACGATAGGTTATCGGGGGTTAACGAACAGTACAACTTCATATGAACTGTGTATGATCAAAATCAGCCAAAAAAAATTCAGTGAGACTCGAACCCGCACCCTTTCGTTCGAAAAATTGACGCGCTAAACCACTAGGCCACGCACTTTCTTAGCACGGGCGAGCCAGCACTTTATAGTTTCTTTAAATGAGCCGCCTGGTATGGATCGTGGCCGGCACATACAAACACATAAAACACACCCTAATACATATACCACCGGGAAAGAACAGTGATCGGGGTCCGGATCGGACGACTGGTTAGCCGAGGTCGTTTCCTTCGATATGGTAGAAGGTGCAGATGAACTTTCGGCGGGCGGTGACCTGAACATACAGAGTGAGGGTGGGTATAGTCGAGTATGAAATACTGTTCCAAAAAGGTGCGGGAATTTTCGATAAACATACTGATGATTCATGATGTCATTTTTTTGTCGATGAAGATATCTTAGGATAAAATTGATTTTTCTTCCCTTCCCCTGTACAGACGAAATGTTTATCGACAAAAAATGTGACATGGTAAAACATTAGGTGGTTCATCGAGAATCCAGTCAGCTTTTTGAACAGTACATAATTCATTTTCGTCTATAAATGACTTCTTTTCAACGCAATCTCACAACTGATGTATAACTTCCACAATCACTGGAATGCGGGCAATTCTTATCTATAGGATGAATGCTCATCGTAACAGTAGTTAATTTGGTATTCACGTGTGCCATCTGGTAGAATAAGTCATTTTTTCATACCGGTTAAAGTGGATGAAAAAGCGAGTAAAACATGCTCGTGTGTGGTGAAGAAATCACTACACTAATTTCAGTGGCTTCAAAACGGCTACAAGTCACTCAACCCCGTGGAAGATTTTGAACCAGACAAATTAACTGACGGTATAGTGATCAATGGATGAATAACTACAAGTTTTGTTATGCAGAACTCCAAGTTGAAAAAAATCCCAACTTCTTTATTTCATCTGTTGATTGTTCCAACTCGTTGATCGGCAGTCTCGATTTCTCCGTCGGGAACGTCGGCTTGCCCACCGGCAGGTAGCAGGTGATGGGCAACTTTCCGTTGGAGGAACAGTCAGACTTGGAAGAAGACATTTGCAAGGGGATCGTCTGCCTGAACATGAATTCAAAATCTTTAAATGTCTCAGTCAGTCAAATAGAATAAAAGTAACATGGACTTATCTCTACTTTGGAGGAACAGATCAGAATCAATTTGTTCGTAGAATTTCGATTGAGGAAGTTTCAGAGAAAAATCTCCCGTAAGTTGAATGATTGGCTCATCCACACGTAATCGGTAAGATCAGAACGAAGTGCAGAAAAATACCCAAAATACAGAAATATGCAGGCTTCCTGTTTGTAGTTCCAATAAAAACAAGAAATTATGGGAAGTTTCAAGGATGAACGTTATTTCACTGTTATTCCGGTGCTCCTCATTGCCATTATGGTGAAAAACCTGAACAAAATTGGAAATTAGCTCAAGAAACCAGAAACTATAAATATTTGAGAGTTGGTGCTCGGCTCGGTCGAGACATCTTGTTACTTATTGTAGCTCTGAAAACCTTCTACCAAACAATTCATTAATTGAGCACATTTATAAGTATGTTGACCACATGAGGTGTCTTTTATCTTGAGTTTGAACGCGCGCCTAAATTTGAATGCGAGCGCCAAATTGCTTACGGTATTTATTTTAGAGAGTAACAAGAAACTCTGACCAAACTTTATGATTTTTTTCATCCAACCTGGATTTTAATTATATTAAATTTCAAACCTGACGACGGGTGCCGTCGACTCGGTCCGGATGTACGGTCGATCCTCCGGGAGGTGAACGGTGAAGGTGAACCTTTCTCTGGGGGTTTTCGACTTTGAAATACGCCGCGGCTTCTCCATCATTTCCATGTTAAATTGGGAAGATGAGAGGATAAAATGATGGATATTCTGAGAAAAACAGCCAATGACACAACATAAACATAGATATTTGATGTTGATATGTCATGTTGTTGATGATCAGTGATTGTCATAAATAAATACGGACAACCGTTATTTCACTTCATTTGTGACTTGGCATCCAACTTTGCTATGGCATAACAACTGAATAAATTTGATTTGATTTGAGATATAGCTTGATCAGTTTCTTGTTAACAAAACTTGTTTTTATGGAACCGTTACCACATCTGCAATGACTTTGGAGCAAAGTTCGTACGTTTTCGAAGAGTCCTGTGAAAAAAATCTGAAAACTTTGAGCATGCGCAGAGTTCAGTTTTGAATTCAAACTGCGCGCCAGAAGCTTTTTATCACTAGTAACAGGATACCTTAGTTAGGCTATATGGGGTGTTTGTGTTACTGCGGATATTCTACACTATTGTGGAACTGAAAGAACGAGAGATTTCTGTTCAGATTCTGAGTAATTTTCGAATACTCACACTGATTTCAATGTTTTCTAAACCAAACTGTCATTCCAGTTAACTGAATTCAGAATGGAAGCATGAAATGAAATAAGTGAAATGCCAAGTAACTTGCACTGCAGTCCGAAGTCAACGGTACAACACAACGGAAAACCAAACCAAGCTGACTATCAGAAAGTAAATTTTTTATTTAATCAAAAGGTATGTTATGAGAAATGAAAAAGATAACGACGAAAGAAGAAATATAGTAGGATTTTAAAACGCCGTGCTTGAGAAAGGGCCCGGCCCAAAAAAAATCCAAACCAAAAAAAAATCCATGCCAAAAAAAATCCATACCAAAAAAAATCCACCCAAAAAAAATCCATACCAAAAAAAATCCACCCAAAAAAAATCCATACCAAAAAAAACCATCTACATTTTGCTATACCAGAAAAAATCCATCTACATTTTTGCAATACCAAAAAAAATCCATGATGATTTTTGCTTTACCAAATTATGTGTATTCGCTGTACCAAAAGCAATGAAGGTGTAAATGAGCAGCGTATTTACATTATGTACATATTTATACGTTAACTCATCAGAAATATAATTTTCTGAGGGTTGAGGGGTTATTTTTTCGAAAATTCAATAACCTGTTGTAATAGGTAATCCAAACCATATTACCCTAAAATCGATGATAATTAACGTTTTCACATGTCCGGTGGCAAAAACCGCCGATGCGCCAGCCGTGGTACGCGTGGGGTTTCACTGACGGATGAGCCAAACCTCCAAAGGGAGGGGAATTTCTTCAAAGAGGGGGAATCGGCAAAAAATAGGCCGTTTTATCTACATCTTAGAGATCGGTCCACATAAAACGATAGTTTTCAACTGATAGATTTCGTTGCTTAAATATACTTTGTTTCCGTAAACATAATAAGTGAGTTAATCTTTGTTGATACGATGGTTGAGAACTGTCTTTGTGCTTCCTCAAGGTCAAACGCTTCAGAACGCCTAACCGTCCTTATTATGCAACCGTTCTTAACGAGGATCTAACATGGAAAATGAGTAAAAACAATACGGCGATGCCTGATAGAAGTCCCATATCAATCAACGTTATAAGTCACATTATCTTCCTTTGATTGATATGGGACTTCTGACTTATAACGTTGCAAACACTGAAGATTCATGCACTGGACCACTAGCGGACGAGAAGGGGTGGGAAAAGTGGAATTCCCCCCTCTTTGGCGTTTTCAAAAAGTTTAATTTGTTCCCTAAGGTGTAGGTAAAATTACCTGAAAACTGTCAATTCACCCCTCTTTGACGAATTTCCCCTCCCTTTAGAGAATTAGCTCGTCCGCCAGTGCACTGGACATGTATGATAAGAGACACCAATGATTTGATATAAAGGGGACTTACACCTTTCGGAATCACTGTTATAAGGTCAAACAGAAAATACGTTCTAAGCTAATGTGCGAAGCGGATGACATGAATTTTTCATAGACATTAGGACAATATTGATCATAATTTGTACTTCATAAACTTTTCATCAATGCACATTTATTTTATCAGTTTCATTATAGCGAGAAATAACCAGTTATTTTTATTTGTCATCCGCTACAAGTATAAAATTATATGTACGTAATGTACATACTGTAAATACGTGTTACGTTCTAAATTGACTCATACCTGATCATGGTCATATTACACGTTCACGCATAAATTACAATGGATTTTTTTTGGTATGGATTTTTTTGGGTGGATTTTTTTGGTATGGATTTGTTATGGGTGGATTTTTTTTGGTATGGATTTTTTTTGGTATAGGCAAATCAGGGATTTTTTTTGGTTTGGATTTTTTTTGGTACACCATCCTTGAGAAAACCTACAGATTGTGGCCCCTCTTATCAAAATAGAGTTATGTGGTGTTTTGGAACCTACCAGGGTAGTGTATCAATACCCTATGACCGTTTGGTTCAAAGTTGCTCAAAACCGGAAATATCCGGACTTTTCGATTTTGGCTGTAGGGCATGCGATCAGCTCACTTTGAACGGCGGCCGTCATCGTCCTCCAATCACTAAATGAATAACATAGTATGAAAGTAGACTTAATTCTGCGTGTTTTAAGCCCTATTTGACCGCATTTGATGGAATATTCAAATAAGAAACCAAGCCCCAAAAAATTTGAAAATTAACTTTTTTTTGAAAAAATTGTCAAGTTGGAGACATAAATGTCAAATAAAAAAAGTTGCAAGATTTATCCAGACAAACCGAGTATGAGGGATGATGACCACATAGTAGACCTTCAAAAAATCATGTGCTACCCCCCCCCACGCTAAATTTCCGAATTTTCTGCTATTTTCCGTATATTTTTGATTGTTTATCGGCGAATTGTGCATCATAATACCTTTCCCTGATAAGCAAAGTAATGATAGAATACTTCCATTTGCTTTAATCAGTCTTTAAAATATGATAAATAGGGCTGAAAAGCTGAACATTACCAAAAACGACGAAAACCCCCAAATTTCTATGTTTGCTCGAAACAGGGAGGTTTTTACGTTGTAAGTAGGCAAGATTGAGTCGAGAAGGGTATATAGTGGACTACACAGTGTCTTTGGTTCCATTTTATCAGTTATATAATTAGCTCACAATACAATCCACTGATAGGAAAGGTAATGAGGGAATACTTTTATTTGATTTAACCGGTTTACAAATTTTTATAAATAGGCCTAAACGGCTGAAAATGACGATGACAAAGTTTAATTTTGATGTTTGCTGAAAATACCATAATTTCACCATTGTATGGAGGAAGAATGAGTCAAAAAGGCATATCGTGGAATATACAGTGTTCTTGGTTTTTTTCAACAAATCCATGTAAGTAAGTTGCAACAAAGTTATTGGGCTTACAGGAATGTCTCCTGTACAAAGCAGAAGTACTGAAAACATAAAAAAAAATTGCGCTACGCACCATCCGTTCTCGTGCGTATATGGTACGTCTAAGTTGAAAATTAGAGGTGTGGAAACGTCGAATTTGTGGCGCCTTGCGCAATCTATTTACAGGCTGTAATGTTGAGAACTCCACTTTTTGACCCTACTTGGATTTTAAGATCTCGGGCTTTCAAGATACGTATCCAATACATCTCAGTGGTACTAGAAAACGCCAATTTTTTACGCTACGCGCCATCTGGTTTCTGGAATAGAGCAGGAATGCTAAGAAATTTTAAGTTTTGGGGCAAAGCATTGCATTTCAAAGGTACGTCTTCAAGACAACGAAGTAAAGCGGGAAACTTTTCGCTTCCGCTTTTCGCCTCGCGCAATCCGTTTTCGGGCTTCCACATCATGATTCTAGAACAAAGCAGTGATGCTGAAAACGTCCGATTATGGGAACCACTTGCAATCAGTTCGTTTCAACTGTCTGCTCCCAATCAGACATCTGTTGGAGGTACCTTGAACCGAACTCAATCTGACGAAGTTGGTAAATAAACAAGAGAGTTGATGACTAGGTGAACTTCTGAAGGAAAAGAACTGAAAGGAATAGTACACTCTTTTGAGTTATTTACAAATGCCCTCTATTCATACCGCTAAAAGTATCATCAAATCATATCGCTAAAAGTATCATCAAATCACATAATTAATATAGAATACATACCTACGCATACATGGGGATCTATCAACTGCCGCCATAATTATCAAGTAAACTGTCGGCACTTTTTCTGGACTTTTTCGGCTGCAGTTGACTCGCCGGAAAGTGGCGTCAGTTGTCGTACGTCATTTGCAGCCACTAATTTAAAAAATTTCTGTCTGCAGTTGTTTAGAGTCAGTTTAGCGTCAGTTGCCCTAAGAATCTTTAATTTAGTCAATAGAAGATGTTTCATGCAATCAATGTAAAAGCCGCAGACAATTTATCTAAAGTTTTACTATTGCCTTCGAAGTACTATGTATTACTGTTCGTTAACCGCTGATAATCTATCTCAAGATATGTAGCACCGCGCGGAGCGCAGAAGTGGGATTCGTTTGAAAGGTATGTTCATCATCCTAATGCTAGTCAAATGCATCCGACTTATCATTGATTGCATGAATCCTTCATTAATGATAACATGAATCATTATTCTTTTCATAATACAACTGACGCTACTTTCGAGCGAGTCAACTGCAGCCGGAAAATTTCAGAAAAATGGCGACCGTTGACTCGAAAGTTGTGACTGCAGTAGGCAGTGGTGGCAGTTGACGCACAATCCGCATACATCCGTATGTATGTATGTATGTATGTATGTATGTATGTATGTATGTATGTATGTATGTATGTATGTATGTATGTATGTATGTACATATGTATGTACATATGTATGTATGTATGTATGTATGTATGTATGTATGAATGTGTATGTATATGTGTAGGATAAAAATGGAGACATTCCTGTAAGACCGATAACTTTGTTGCAACTTACTTACATGGATTTGTTGAAATAAACCAAGAACACTGTATATTCCACGATATGCCTTTTTGACTTATTCTTCCTCCATACAATGGTGAAGTTATGGTATTTTCAGCAAACATCAAAATTATACTTTGTCATCGTCATTTTCAGCCGTTTAGGCCTATTTATAAAATTTTGTGAACCGGTTAAATCGAATAAAAGTATTCCCTCATTACCTTTCCTATCAGGGGATTGTATTGTGAGCTAATTCTATAACTGATAAAATGGAGCCAAAGACACTGTGTATTCTACTATTATATACCCTTCTCGACTCATTCTTGCCTACTTACAACGTAAAAACCTCCCTATTTTGAGCAAACATAGAAATTTGGGGTTTTTCGTCGTTTTTGGTAAAGTTCAGCCTTTCAGCCCTATTTATCATATTTTAAAGACTGATTAAAGCAAATGGAAGTATTCTATCATTACTTTGCTTATCAGGGGAAGGTATTATGATGCACAATTCGCCGATAAACAATCAACCATATACGGAAAATAGCAGAAAATTCGGAAATTTAGCGGTTTTTGGCAAAAAATGACCCGTAGCTCGGAAAAATGGGGCCATGTGGGGAGGGGGGGGGGGGTTTAGCACTTGTTCTTTTTGAAGGTCTACTATGTGGGCATCATACCTCATACTCGGTTTGTCTGGATAAATCTTGCAACTTTTTTTATTTTGACATTTATGTCTCCAACTTAACAATTTTTTCAAAAAAAGTTAATTTTAAAACTTTTTCGGGTTTGGTTTTTTTAATTAAATATTCAATCAAATGCGGTCAAATAGGGCTTAAAACACGCAGAATTAAGTCTACTTTCATACTATGTTATTCATTTAGTGATTGGAAGTCTCTATCGATGACGGCCGCCGTTCAAAGTGAGCTGATCGCATGGTGACGCATGCCCTACAGCCAAACTAGAAAAATCCGGATATTTCCGGTTTTGAGCAACTTTGAACCAAACGGTCATAGGGTATTGATACACTTACCTGTTAGGTTCCAAAACACCACATAACTCGATTTTGATAAGAGTTATGTGGTGTTTTGGCACACACTTCCCATACAACCTGTAGTTTTTCTAAGGCAAGGCGTTTTAAATCACGTTGCATAGGCACTTATGAACATAAAACTTGCGAAAGTATAGCTTTCTCAATCTATTAGGGGCTGAATTTAGAAAAAATTCCCTGTGATAAAACATGGACATATTATCTGATGTGAAAAAGCCGTCAATCTATTGGATAAATTTTGAAAGTTTATTTTCACCTTTCTAAATCCTGGGAAAAAACATAACTGAATTCAATCACCTAAACATGAGCAACAGCATAAAAAGTATAATGATAGAATTAATATTATTATATTATATCGTATGTATTTATTATAACGTATTTCATGTTTATTAGAGTAGAAACCAAACGTATATGTACGGGCTTGACGCGCTAATCGTCACATGGTGAACGATAGTTTGCTCATGCGCATTTTGTCTGACATAAAAAATTATGAACAGCCAAACCTGTTCCGTGCTATCCATTAAACTATCTAAAACGTAGGAATCCCCGACTCCGATACTGTGACGTTGGTAGGAAAACAATCGTTTTTTTCGGCGATGTTTGAAATCAAACATCGTTCATAGAGGCGGTCGAATAACTCTCAACAAAATATGTAGAACTTTACCGCACCGCCACTATATTAGGACGCAAGAAGTAAAAAAAAATCGGCTTTTTGAAAGTAATGTCACAAAAAACCAACGAAAAACTTTTAATACGGCGAATCTGATCAAATATTTCGATTTTTCTGGTGTCTTTACGCTAGTTTGGCTATTAAAACATTGGTCATATACAATATAATTTCTTTGAGAAGTGGACAGCCGAAAACCGCGTCGTTACTTTACAGCCACCTTGTATACAAGTTAACCCAATGAAATACGAGTCTGAAACTTTACTTTCGACTCTGAGGAAAACTTTTGGATGTACACTAAAGAGCATCTTGAGATTCAAGTGAAAAAATGACACGTTAACTTGTTCAACCCAGTGTAAAACCCACTGAACATGATGATTGCATGTTATAGCATACAGCTGTTGGGTTGAGTTGAGTCGGACAGCCGACTATTATGCATCCCTTCTCTTACATTTGATGCAGCTAACGATTCACAAGTTGGAGTAGTTAACACTACAACTTTTCACTTGAATCCCAGGCAGCCCTTTAGTTATGATTGATTGAAGTACTGGATCATACATAGAAGTACATATGTATAGGGTGTCCCACATAACTTGCAGCATTCTAATCAACCGCTAAATTTTATGTGTTGCTGTTATTAAAATGAGTTGTATATCATCTGATAGCATATATTCTGATGTTTTGTTTGCCGCTTACTGGAGGTTCAAACCTATTATACAGCTTGAGATACAGCCCATTTTCAGAAAGTAGTCATTTTCAACTTTATTTTCATTTTTAACTGACTTTGAATGCACCAAGTTACAACGTATCATTGAAATAACGAAAATTTACAGATACTAAAATAAATAAGAAGCAAAAAGTTACAGTTTTTAATACATAGTCTCACTAATCTCGGCGCATTTCGCACAGCGACTCATCCCAACTGAGCGGCAATCGTGAAACGTGTCCGATACGGTCATGTACACTTTTTTGAAAAAACTTTCCGAAACTTTGTGGATCGATGCAAAATATATTTTCATTGCCTATTTTAGTTATTTCAGATCTTTATAAGTTTTAGTCAGAAGAATGTGTGATAATGCGACTTTCAATCTGTATGTGAAATAAACATACCAAATACAGCGGCGTTATTTAGCTGTATGTTCGTTTGTTTTATTACAGATACATATATGGACAGTCCCCCGCTGAAAAGTTGCGTAACCAAGGTCATACGTATGCCGAAAACAACAAAAACAACATGGAACACACACTGGTTGACAAGCCAATCCTCCAAAGGGAGGGGAGTTTCGTCAAAGAGGGGGAATTGGCAGTTTTCAGACCATTTTACTACACGTTAGGGAACAAATTATACGTTTTGAAAACGCCAAAAAAGAGGGGAATTCCACGTTTCCTCCCCTTCTCGTCAACTATTGGGAACACATAGAAGCTTGAAACGACATATGCATCCGACATTATTATTATAAATTCTGATAAGAAACCAGTTTCATGCAAATATTTTTTCACAACTGCAAATCTGGAAACCCCGAATTTAGTCTCCGGTGCACCGCGGTCTGTGTGAAACATCAAGTTCCCGCTTGGGGGCGCATGGGACCAATCAGCATCGAGATCCAGGTCTCCGGAATTCTGCGGTCTGCCTGCGGGCGACCGCAGTTTTTGACACATCATTTTGTCCTGTACTGTATGTATGTACATATGTATGTATGTATGTATGTATGTATGTATGTATGAATGTATGTATATGTGTAGGATAAAAATGGAGACATTCCTGTAAGACCGATAACTTTGTTGCAACTTACTTACATGGATTTGTTGAAATAAACCAAGAACACTGTATATTCCACGATATGCCTTTTTGACTTATTCTTCCTCCATACAATGGTGAAGTTATGGTATTTTCAGCAAACATCAAAATTATACTTTGTCATCGTCATTTTCAGCCGTTTAGGCCTATTTATAAAATTTTGTGAACCGGTTAAATCGAATAAAAGTATTCCCTCATTACCTTTCCTATCAGGGGATTGTATTGTGAGCTAATTCTATAACTGATAAAATGGAGCCAAAGACACTGTGTATTCTACTATTATATACCCTTCTCGACTCATTCTTGCCTACTTACAACGTAAAAACCTCCCTATTTTGAGCAAACATAGAAATTTGGGGTTTTTCGTCGTTTTTGGTAAAGTTCAGCCTTTCAGCCCTATTTATCATATTTTAAAGACTGATTAAAGCAAATGGAAGTATTCTATCATTACTTTGCTTATCAGGGGAAGGTATTATGATGCACAATTCGCCGATAAACAATCAACCATATACGGAAAATAGCAGAAAATTCGGAAATTTAGCGGTTTTTGGCAAAAAATGACCCGTAGCTCGGAAAAATGGGGCCATGTGGGGAGGGGGGGGGGGGTTTAGCACTTGTTCTTTTTGAAGGTCTACTATGTGGGCATCATACCTCATACTCGGTTTGTCTGGATAAATCTTGCAACTTTTTTTATTTTGACATTTATGTCTCCAACTTAACAATTTTTTCAAAAAAAGTTAATTTTAAAACTTTTTCGGGTTTGGTTTTTTTAATTAAATATTCAATCAAATGCGGTCAAATAGGGCTTAAAACACGCAGAATTAAGTCTACTTTCATACTATGTTATTCATTTAGTGATTGGAAGTCTCTATCGATGACGGCCGCCGTTCAAAGTGAGCTGATCGCATGGTGACGCATGCCCTACAGCCAAACTAGAAAAATCCGGATATTTCCGGTTTTGAGCAACTTTGAACCAAACGGTCATAGGGTATTGATACACTTACCTGTTAGGTTCCAAAACACCACATAACTCGATTTTGATAAGAGTTATGTGGTGTTTTGGCACACACTTCCCATACAACCTGTAGTTTTTCTAAGGCAAGGCGTTTTAAATCACGTTGCATAGGCACTTATGAACATAAAACTTGCGAAAGTATAGCTTTCTCAATCTATTAGGGGCTGAATTTAGAAAAAATTCCCTGTGATAAAACATGGACATATTATCTGATGTGAAAAAGCCGTCAATCTATTGGATAAATTTTGAAAGTTTATTTTCACCTTTCTAAATCCTGGGAAAAAACATAACTGAATTCAATCACCTAAACATGAGCAACAGCATAAAAAGTATAATGATAGAATTAATATTATTATATTATATCGTATGTATTTATTATAACGTATTTCATGTTTATTAGAGTAGAAACCAAACGTATATGTACGGGCTTGACGCGCTAATCGTCACATGGTGAACGATAGGTTGCTCATGCGCATTTTGTCTGACATAAAAAATTATGAACAGCCAAACCTGTTCCGTGCTATCCATTAAACTATCTAAAACGTAGGAATCCCCGACTCCGATACTGTGACGTTGGTAGGAAAACAATCGTTTTTTTCGGCGATGTTTGAAATCAAACATCGTTCATAGAGGCGGTCGAATAACTCTCAACAAAATATGTAGAACTTTACCGCACCGCCACTATATTAGGACGCAAGAAGTAAAAAAAAATCGGCTTTTTGAAAGTAATGTCACAAAAAACCAACGAAAAACTTTTAATACGGCGAATCTGATCAAATATTTCGATTTTTCTGGTGTCTTTACGCTAGTTTGGCTATTAAAACATTGGTCATATACAATATAATTTCTTTGAGAAGTGGACAGCCGAAAACCGCGTCGTTACTTTACAGCCACCTTGTATACAAGTTAACCCAATGAAATACGAGTCTGAAACTTTACTTTCGACTCTGAGGAAAACTTTTGGATGTACACTAAAGAGCATCTTGAGATTCAAGTGAAAAAATGACACGTTAACTTGTTCAACCCAGTGTAAAACCCACTGAACATGATGATTGCATGTTATAGCATACAGCTGTTGGGTTGAGTTGAGTCGGACAGCCGACTATTATGCATCCCTTCTCTTACATTTGATGCAGCTAACGATTCACAAGTTGGAGTAGTTAACACTACAACTTTTCACTTGAATCCCAGGCAGCCCTTTAGTTATGATTGATTGAAGTACTGGATCATACATAGAAGTACATATGTATAGGGTGTCCCACATAACTTGCAGCATTCTAATCAACCGCTAAATTTTATGTGTTGCTGTTATTAAAATGAGTTGTATATCATCTGATAGCATATATTCTGATGTTTTGTTTGCCGCTTACTGGAGGTTCAAACCTATTATACAGCTTGAGATACAGCCCATTTTCAGAAAGTAGTCATTTTCAACTTTATTTTCATTTTTAACTGACTTTGAATGCACCAAGTTACAACGTATCATTGAAATAACGAAAATTTACAGATACTAAAATAAATAAGAAGCAAAAAGTTACAGTTTTTAATACATAGTCTCACTAATCTCGGCGCATTTCGCACAGCGACTCATCCCAACTGAGCGGCAATCGTGAAACGTGTCCGATACGGTCATGTACACTTTTTTGAAAAAACTTTCCGAAACTTTGTGGATCGATGCAAAATATATTTTCATTGCCTATTTTAGTTATTTCAGATCTTTATAAGTTTTAGTCAGAATAATGTGTGATAATGCGACTTTCAATCTGTATGTGAAATAAACATACCAAATACAGCGGCGTTATTTAGCTGTATGTTCGTTTGTTTTATTACAGATACATATATGGACAGTCCCCCGCTGAAAAGTTGCGTAACCAAGGTCATACGTATGCCGAAAACAACAAAAACAACATGGAACACACACTGGTTGACAAGCCAATCCTCCAAAGGGAGGGGAGTTTCGTCAAAGAGGGGGAATTGGCAGTTTTCAGACCATTTTACTACACGTTAGGGAACAAATTATACGTTTTGAAAACGCCAAAAAAGAGGGGAATTCCACGTTTCCTCCCCTTCTCGTCAACTATTGGGAACACATAGAAGCTTGAAACGACATATGCATCCGACATTATTATTATAAATTCTGATAAGAAACCAGTTTCATGCAAATATTTTTTCACAACTGCAAATCTGGAAACCCCGAATTTAGTCTCCGGTGCACCGCGGTCTGTGTGAAACATCAAGTTCCCGCTTGGGGGCGCATGGGACCAATCAGCATCGAGATCCAGGTCTCCGGAATTCTGCGGTCTGCCTGCGGGCGACCGCAGTTTTTGACACATCATTTTGTCCTGTACTGTATGTATGTACATATGTATGTATGTATGTATGTATGTATGTATGTATGAATGTATGTATATGTGTAGGATAAAAATGGAGACATTCCTGTAAGACCGATAACTTTGTTGCAACTTACTTACATGGATTTGTTGAAATAAACCAAGAACACTGTATATTCCACGATATGCCTTTTTGACTTATTCTTCCTCCATACAATGGTGAAGTTATGGTATTTTCAGCAAACATCAAAATTATACTTTGTCATCGTCATTTTCAGCCGTTTAGGCCTATTTATAAAATTTTGTGAACCGGTTAAATCGAATAAAAGTATTCCCTCATTACCTTTCCTATCAGGGGATTGTATTGTGAGCTAATTCTATAACTGATAAAATGGAGCCAAAGACACTGTGTATTCTACTATTATATACCCTTCTCGACTCATTCTTGCCTACTTACAACGTAAAAACCTCCCTATTTTGAGCAAACATAGAAATTTGGGGTTTTTCGTCGTTTTTGGTAAAGTTCAGCCTTTCAGCCCTATTTATCATATTTTAAAGACTGATTAAAGCAAATGGAAGTATTCTATCATTACTTTGCTTATCAGGGGAAGGTATTATGATGCACAATTCGCCGATAAACAATCAACCATATACGGAAAATAGCAGAAAATTCGGAAATTTAGCGGTTTTTGGCAAAAAATGACCCGTAGCTCGGAAAAATGGGGCCATGTGGGGAGGGGGGGGGGGGGGGGGGTTTAGCACTTGTTCTTTTTGAAGGTCTACTATGTGGGCATCATACCTCATACTCGGTTTGTCTGGATAAATCTTGCAACTTTTTTTATTTTGACATTTATGTCTCCAACTTAACAATTTTTTCAAAAAAAGTTAATTTTAAAACTTTTTCGGGTTTGGTTTTTTTAATTAAATATTCAATCAAATGCGGTCAAATAGGGCTTAAAACACGCAGAATTAAGTCTACTTTCATACTATGTTATTCATTTAGTGATTGGAAGTCTCTATCGATGACGGCCGCCGTTCAAAGTGAGCTGATCGCATGGTGACGCATGCCCTACAGCCAAACTAGAAAAATCCGGATATTTCCGGTTTTGAGCAACTTTGAACCAAACGGTCATAGGGTATTGATACACTTACCTGTTAGGTTCCAAAACACCACATAACTCGATTTTGATAAGAGTTATGTGGTGTTTTGGCACACACTTCCCATACAACCTGTAGTTTTTCTAAGGCAAGGCGTTTTAAATCACGTTGCATAGGCACTTATGAACATAAAACTTGCGAAAGTATAGCTTTCTCAATCTATTAGGGGCTGAATTTAGAAAAAATTCCCTGTGATAAAACATGGACATATTATCTGATGTGAAAAAGCCGTCAATCTATTGGATAAATTTTGAAAGTTTATTTTCACCTTTCTAAATCCTGGGAAAAAACATAACTGAATTCAATCACCTAAACATGAGCAACAGCATAAAAAGTATAATGATAGAATTAATATTATTATATTATATCGTATGTATTTATTATAACGTATTTCATGTTTATTAGAGTAGAAACCAAACGTATATGTACGGGCTTGACGCGCTAATCGTCACATGGTGAACGATAGTTTGCTCATGCGCATTTTGTCTGACATAAAAAATTATGAACAGCCAAACCTGTTCCGTGCTATCCATTAAACTATCTAAAACGTAGGAATCCCCGACTCCGATACTGTGACGTTGGTAGGAAAACAATCGTTTTTTTCGGCGATGTTTGAAATCAAACATCGTTCATAGAGGCGGTCGAATAACTCTCAACAAAATATGTAGAACTTTACCGCACCGCCACTATATTAGGACGCAAGAAGTAAAAAAAAATCGGCTTTTTGAAAGTAATGTCACAAAAAACCAACGAAAAACTTTTAATACGGCGAATCTGATCAAATATTTCGATTTTTCTGGTGTCTTTACGCTAGTTTGGCTATTAAAACATTGGTCATATACAATATAATTTCTTTGAGAAGTGGACAGCCGAAAACCGCGTCGTTACTTTACAGCCACCTTGTATACAAGTTAACCCAATGAAATACGAGTCTGAAACTTTACTTTCGACTCTGAGGAAAACTTTTGGATGTACACTAAAGAGCATCTTGAGATTCAAGTGAAAAAATGACACGTTAACTTGTTCAACCCAGTGTAAAACCCACTGAACATGATGATTGCATGTTATAGCATACAGCTGTTGGGTTGAGTTGAGTCGGACAGCCGACTATTATGCATCCCTTCTCTTACATTTGATGCAGCTAACGATTCACAAGTTGGAGTAGTTAACACTACAACTTTTCACTTGAATCCCAGGCAGCCCTTTAGTTATGATTGATTGAAGTACTGGATCATACATAGAAGTACATATGTATAGGGTGTCCCACATAACTTGCAGCATTCTAATCAACCGCTAAATTTTATGTGTTGCTGTTATTAAAATGAGTTGTATATCATCTGATAGCATATATTCTGATGTTTTGTTTGCCGCTTACTGGAGGTTCAAACCTATTATACAGCTTGAGATACAGCCCATTTTCAGAAAGTAGTCATTTTCAACTTTATTTTCATTTTTAACTGACTTTGAATGCACCAAGTTACAACGTATCATTGAAATAACGAAAATTTACAGATACTAAAATAAATAAGAAGCAAAAAGTTACAGTTTTTAATACATAGTCTCACTAATCTCGGCGCATTTCGCACAGCGACTCATCCCAACTGAGCGGCAATCGTGAAACGTGTCCGATACGGTCATGTACACTTTTTTGAAAAAACTTTCCGAAACTTTGTGGATCGATGCAAAATATATTTTCATTGCCTATTTTAGTTATTTCAGATCTTTATAAGTTGTTTTAACAAATATTTACAGTGAAAAATCATGAAAAAAAGCAAAACTCAAACAAGAATATTTTTTTCGATTTTGACTACTTTCACGTAAAGGGCCATATCTGAAGCTGTGTGATAGGTATGAATCTCCAATATACGGCAAACAAAACATCAGACTATATGCTATCTGATGATATAATACTCATTATGTTAACATCACAACAAAAAATTTGGTGGTTGATCAAAATGCTGCAAGTTATGTGGGACACCCTATACATAATTTTACTTCATTTAGCATTGCCAACCGGCTTTAATTACAATGAGTATAGCCTTTCAGCGTGAAGGATGGTTTTTCAGCTTTATAGTGGCCGGTTTTTCAGTGAGGCAGCCAGTTATTTTCATGAGAACACCCATTTCTAAGAGTGGTTTGTCTTTGATTTTGCTGTAACAACAAGTTGTATATATCACCAATATTTGTAGAAGAATCTTCTTTTAATTCAAACTCTCTTGTATGGTGTATCAGTCAGTCATATACAACTACGGCAGAGGAAAGTTTTCATTTCTAATAAAAGTAAAACAAGAAACTAGGGGTTTACAAAAATATCACAAAAGACGAAATGACTATTATAGATCATTTGCATAGACTGATTGTTGCCAATTCGTGTTGTAATCGGATGAGAACCCACGATTCACGTGTGGGTCTGACCTGAAATTTTGACTGACTGACTGAATGACTGACTGACTGACTGACTTACTGACTGTATGACTGACTGACTGACGGACTGACTGACTGGTTGTCAACTGACTGACTGACTCACTGACTCACTGCCTGTTGATTGACTGAGTGTCTGACTGATGGACTACTTTTCTAACTAAAGCCTGTATGTATGTCCAAACCATAGTTTAACACAGTATAGCATGGGGTGATGATGATTGATGTGCGTGTTAACACTGATTGTCTGATGTTTCATTATCAGAAGTTTTGGGCAATATTTTCACTTGCAGAAACAACATACGGGCTTTAGCTGACTGACTGACTGACTGACTGACTGACTGACTGACGGGACTGACTGACGGACTGACTCAATGACTGATTGTCTGACTAACTAACTAACCTGACAGATGGTAGTGCCACCGTGGTTGCTGATGACAAAGAGGTCGAACTTTTTTCTGCTTTTCCTACACTATTCGGTTTATCTTTGGGTTTTGTCACTTTATTCAAACATGTAACCTGCAAGTTACGCTTTATTCTGAGTTCAGACACTTCAGTCACACACTCACTCACTCACTAACCCACTCACATACTCACACACTCACTCACCCACTCACTCACTCACTCACTCACTCACTCACTCACTCACTCACTCACTCACTCACTCACTCACTCACTCACTCACTCACTCACTCACTCACTCACTCACTCACTCACTCACTCACTCACTCACTCACTCACTCACTCACTCACTCACTCACTCACTCTCTCACTCATTCACTCACTAACCCACTCACATACTCACACACTCACTCACCCACTCACTCACTCACTCACTCACTCACTCACTCACTCACTCACTCACTCACTCACTCACTCACTCACTCACTCACTCACTCACTCACTCACTCACTCACTCACTCACTCACTCACTCACTCACTCACTCACTCACTCACTCACTCACTCACTCACTCACTCACTCACTCACTCACTCACTCACTCACTCACTCACTCACTCACTCACTCACTCACTCACTCACTCACTCACTCACTCACTCACTCACTCACTCACTCACTCACTCACTCACTCACTCACTCACTCACTCACTCACTCACTCACTCACTCACTCACTCACTCACTCACTCACTCACTCACTCACTCACTCACTCACTGACTCACTGACTCACTCCCTCACTCACTCACTCACTCACTCACTCACCCACTCACTCACTCACTCACTCACGCACTCCAACCTCCACCACATACATCACAAACTGAACGATGGAGAGTAGAGAGGCTCCCAAGAAAAGTCCCATTTGTCCACCGACTTGTGCGATGAATTCCATGGCAGACAGAGCGTCATACTCAGTCACTGACATGTACTGAAATGACTGACTGACTGATGGTACATATGCTCACTGACTGACTGACTGATGGTATGTTCACTGACTGAATGACTGACTGACTGAATGAATGACTGACTGACTGACTGACTCTCTGAATGATTGAGTGAATTATTGGATAAATGAATGAAGCACGACACCGTTAACACCGAAAGCCCGACTGACTGACTGACAGACTGAATGACTGACTGCTTGACTGACTGATTGACATACTTTCTGATTAACTGACTGACTGACTGACTGCCTGACTGACTGACCTGCATTGAAGCGAATCCAACCAGTACTTGTGAGTACATAGCAGGATTCAAGGTGGCATTTCTCCGTTGCCTATGAAGGCGAACGAGTTGCGGAGCTGAAACCATTGACCGATTTATTTTTTGACCGGTTTCTTGATTAAAAAAACTTTTTTGATTACTGTAATCATCTGGGATAATACCATATCAGAATGATGTCTTTATAATGGCCAGTGAGGATGACTAAATTGACGGGCAATGGCAAAACCCCTAAAACACAAAGGGTCTGGGTATCGTGAGTCCGGTTTCGAACTACAATAAATACAGTACATAGGACCACCAGTTTTCAGCGCTGGCACCCTATGGACTTGACTAGACAGGCGACGTCTCAGAGTGAGATGACCGTTTTTGAGTTAAAACGTGACATACCAGCTACGGACTAACAAAACAATTGTGAGTATGAGAGTTTAGCGTTCATGTCCCAGAAATCGCAGGCAGGCCGACATTTCTCAATGCATTTAGTTACCTGAGTTTTGAAAACATTCGGTTGGTCATTTAGTTCATCGATCAGTCAGTTACTCAGTCAATCAGTCAGTCAGTCAGTCAGTCATTTACTGTACAGTGTTCAGTTGTTCATTTACTGTACAGTGTACATCAATACATTCAAAAGTATGTGAAACGATTTCGCTATGGATATGTTTAGCTACACACTATATGAAGAACGGATAATGAAATCCAAATCACAGGAACACATGGATTAATTTTTACCTATGTTATTTCTCTTTAGTCGTTCGGTTTTAGTCGGTCAGTCAGTCAGTCAGTCAGTCAGTCAGTCAGTAAGTCAGTCATTCATTCAGTCAGTCAGTCAGTCAGTCATTCATTCATTCAGTCAGTCAGTCAGTCAGTCAGTCAGTCAGTCAGTCAGTCAGTCAGTTAGTCAGTCAATCAGCCAATCAGTCAATCAGTCACTGACAGTCAGAAACCTTGGTGTTATTAGTGGCCGTTGCTCCTACTCGCATGTTACAAGCGATCATCGATGCCTTGTAGCAGGCGGGAAATCTGCCAACCATCCCATTTTTAATTTAGTAACTCACTCATTTACTCACTCACTCACTCACTCATTCACTCACTCAATCACTCAGTAGCTCACTCACTCAATTGCTCACTCACTCAATTACTCACTCAGTCAGTCACTCAGTCACTCCCTCACTCACTCACTCACTCAGTCACTTATTTTTTTCCTTTTTACATGTTCTTCAACTCATTCAATACATATAATTCAATCGAATTATTGGTTGACTGACTGTGTGACCGACCTGTTCGCGATCAGATTAGTTGCGATAAAAGGACCGCAACGACATTGCCTTCGCAGTTCAGTGTAAAAACAGTCAGCTCTATAATGGAATAACCAATTGATAGATAACCGATTATATTGAGGTCTATTCGACTTATGTACCACAGGACAGGACAAATTGCAGGTTGACTGACTGACTGACAGTCATGTTGACCGACTAACTGACTGACTGACAGTCATGTTTACCGACTAACTGACTGACTGACAGTCATGTTGACCGACTTACGGACTGGTTGACACTCATGTTGACCGACTAACTGACTGATTGACAGTCATGTTGACCGACTTACGGACTGGTTGACACTCATGTTGACCGACTAACTGACTGATTGACAGTCATGTTGACCGACTACTGACTAATTGACAGTCATGTTGACCGACTAACTGACCTATTGACAGTCATGTTGACCGACTAACTGATTGACTAACAGTCATGCTGACCGATTAACTGACTGACTGACAGTCATGTTTACCGACTAACTGACTGACTGGCTGTCATGTTGACCAACTAACTGACTGACGACAGTCATGTTGACCGACTAACTGACTGACTGACAGTCATGATGACCGACTAACTGACTGCCTGACAGTTATGTTGACCGACTTACGGACTGGTTGACACTCATGTTGACCGACTAACTGACTGATTGACAGTCATGTTGACCGACTAACTGACTAATTGACAGTCATGTTGACCGACTAACTGATTGACTGACAGTCATGCTGACCGTTTAACTGACTGACTGACAGTCATGTTTACCGACTAACTGACTGACGACAGTCATGTTGACCGACTAACTGATTGACTGACAGTCATGTTGACCGACTAACTGACTAATTGACAGTCATGTTGACCGACTAACTGATTGACTGACAGTCATGCTGACCGTTTAACTGACTGACTGGCTGTCATGTTA
>CAXIWR010000278.1:0-20255 GCA_964036265.1 Daptonema setosum | reverse complement strand
AGTCAGTCAGTCAGTCAGTCAGTCAGTCAGTCAGTCAGTCAGTCAGCTAGTCAGTCAGTTAGTCAGTCAGTCAGTCAGTCAGTCAGTCAGTCATCCAACCGCTCGAAAGTCATTACGCTCATACGCGGCAATACTTTCTTCCAGCAACTCGTTGACTTTGCTCTCAATCTGACGGCACTTTTCTTCGGCAGATTCCTCCGGTTTCACCGACGATAACGAAGGATGGGACGGGTCAAAAGGTGGATGCTGAATTGTATTCAATTAATGACTTTTTAACAGGCGTTTTTTCATTGTTGTAGCCATCAAAGCACACTTGTTTCTCTGAATGGTGTTTTCGTAGTGACCAGAGAGAGGTTGAATAATTGACGGGCAATGACAGAGGTTTGTACACTCTTTTCCTTCATTATTAAAATTTCGTTGTAAATATTGAAGTGTTTAAAGGGCTGTTTTGGCAGGCAAGCTCTTTAATTGTGACTGGATTTGACACGTCCACTTTGATGTTGATTGTTCAGAATTAAGGTTGTTTATAATGACAAAATAGTGATGGGCCACGGCACGGCAGATTCAGGAAATCACTGCACTCAAGAACAAGTTTACTTGAAAAGAATTCATTACGCATTAAAACCAAACCTCGACCAAGTTCGGGAGCGTCAGCGGAGCCAACTGAGTAAGTGGGTGAGTGAGGGAGTGAGTGAGTAAATGATTTTAACCCTACAAATTTTTTCACTCACTCACTCACTCACTCACTCACTCACTCACTCACTCACTCACTCACTCACTCACTCACTCACTCACTCACTCACTCACTCACTCACTCACTTAGAAATACCAACTTCGTCCACCCGCCGGTTTCGACGAGTACCCGGCACCTCTGACGGCCGTCATCGGTCGGGCACCTGACGCCGTGGCATTACCGCCGATCGCGGTGGCACCTGGAATTGAAAACAAGATCCCCTGACGCAAAATTACAAAATCCAGTGATTTTTCCTAGAATTTTTACTAAACGTCAAAATTATCTGTCACCAAAATATATCCCATATGAAGTTTTACTGTCCGTTAACCCCCGATTACCTATCCGTTAGGCCCGCGCAGCGGTGGTATTTCAGTGGTCACTGGTCACCCACCTCATAACATTTCGTGTATGGGAAAAATTCTAGGAAAATTACTGGGGTTTGGAAATATGCTCCCCTGACCTGGTTTGAGAACAGTTTTTCAATCAACTGTAGTTATGTACTGTTTAAAATTGATAAATGTGAGTTTATTATTCGGTTGAGAAAAAAGATAATATCGATATTTCAAAAAGAGAGTGTAAATCGTTTGAAGAGATCTGTGATTCGGGATTTGTAGAATAGTTTACAGTATCTAAGAACTTGCATGCATTAACATTTGACGTTCTGACTGATGACGCGCCGCGTCAATGTTAGTTTCGAAAAAACAACAACAATAGCTTCAAAAACTTTTATACCTGACTGATACCTGAATACCTGACTGATACCTGAATACCTGACTGATACCTGAATACCTGACTGATACCTGAATACCTGACTGATACCTGAATACCTGACTGATACCGGAATACCTGACTGATACCTGAATACCTGACTGATACCTGAATACCTGACTGACGGAAACGGACATACCTCGAGCACCGGCCGTCCGACCTCGAAGACCACCGGTGGACGTGTCAATACGAGCCGCGGCCGTGGCCAATCGACCATTGATCTGAATCGATCCCTGCTTGGTCAGGACACCCTGTAATCAGGTTCATTTTAGGAAAGATATGGCTGATCAAAAACAGTTTGGCAAAGGGTTGACGGAGATGGTTCGGCAAATGTGAGCGTACGTTTCCAGTGAACGAGAGAAAATTGGGCAACTGGTTGGAGCATGATGAAAGCAGGAATAACCAATCAATGGTTTGGGTAGTTGGAGGTAAAAAAACGCAATAAACGGGATTCAGTAAAAACTAGTAAAATTGAATGACTATGTACTCAAAAAATCCCAGGAATAACAAAAAGCATTGTATTCATGACAAGGGCAAAATCGATGTGATTGCAAGTTTATACTTATAAAAAAAGCATAATTTATAAAATTAGGCCCGGGGATAAAACTGGAACCAGTTCTGTTACGATAAAGAAAAAAACCCGGCAAAACCGAAAGTAATTTCCCAGTAACCACTAGCGGACGAGAAAGGGGAGGTAAAAGTGGAATTCTGCGCTCTTTGACGGTTTTGAAAAGTGGAGTTTGTTCCTCTAGGTGTAGGTAAAATGGGCTAATTTCTGTCAAATCCCCCTCTTTGGTAAAATTCCCCTCCCGTTGGAGAATTGGCTCGTCCGCCAGTGCCAGTAACATAAAGTAACCAGTAATGACGAGCCGGTTGGAGTCATGTTCTGTTAGATGGATAGATTTCGGTTAACTATTTTTCAAAATTCCTAAGGTTTTTGGCTTTTCGTTGTTCAGAAAGGTTTTTGGCGCGCGATTAAAGTTCAAATTTGCTTTTGGCGCGCGTTCTAACTTCATGACTCCAGTTCAAACTTCATGACTTCAGTTCAAACTTCATGACTCTAGTTCAAACTTCATGACTCCAGTTCAAACTTCATGACTCTAGTTCAAACTTCATGACTCCAGTTCAAACTTCATGACTTCACTTCAAACTTCATGACTCCAGTTCAAACTTCATGACTCCAGTTCAAACTTCATGACTCCAGTTCAAACTTCATGACTATAGTTCAAACTTTATGACTCCAGTTCAAACTTCATGACTCCAGTTCAAACTTCATGACTCCAGAAAAATCATGATCACATGACAACATTGCGCTTCATTAATTGTTTATGTCGTAGTCTGTATGGTTACGCGTTACCTATACATAGCTTGTTCAGGGTTTCTTGTTGTCAAAAATTAATTTTGTGCGCCGGTTTCGCACGTACAGTATGCAATGCATTGACACAGTTTTTACATGTTGTCCAAATGTTTTGTGAAAAACATTTCATTTCTCGAAAATTTGAAAGCGCGTCAAAAACAAATTTGAATTCAAACTGCGCGCCAATTTTTTTGGATAACAAATAACCCTGGATAGGCTGTAACAGTCTGAATGATCTGACAGACTACGACATATAAATGTGGAAATTGTTTTTATAACAAGATACCTCGACCGAGCTATAATAACCAACCGGTCGACGTCCATGACTGGTTCGCACCACGGCCTCCTGCACCGCCGTGTCGTTCAGAATATCCTGCGACGTGGAGGTTTTTTTTTATTGAATTCGAGTAAAATTTAGAATTATTTTTAACAATCTTCTTCGACTATTTTTTTACGGGCCCGTGCAACTTAACACTTTTAATATTTTACTGTTATCTAAAAAAACGTTAATTTCATGTTTGGGAATGCATGGGAGGAACAATTTCACAGAAAAATTACGCTAAACAGACGATATGAACTGGCCTACAGGGTGGTCCAGAGAAAGACAACACTCTGAAGCTGAATAACTTGCGACATCAGATTCAATAGAATTCTTCGGGACCAATGTCCTTGGTTTTATATAGGTTTCTAAGTTAGTATGTTGTTGATAATACCTGAGTTTTTCAGCTGAATCTGGTGAATGTTATGCCGCAAGTTATTCAGTTTCAAAGTGTGTAAAATTTTTTGGACCACCCTGTATCTACCGACCCGAACCTGTGCCTCGGTGATGCCACTGTAGTCATCAAATCCGCTGTATAGATCGTCAGTCATTTCTGCCAAAGGTCCGATCCAATCCACCGCAAAATCTACGGAATTCTGCAAATAGGTCAACTTGAAGCAAAAAACAGTAATCCAACATAACAAATAATAATGCAACATATCAAATAGTAATGCAACATAACAAATAGTAATGCAACGCACATATATCTTAACATAACTTATTGAGGTAACTGTTGAAAAATTTCTAAAAAGCGTTTTGATCTTTTCATTCGATTGAGTCTGATCTCATTGAAGTTATAAATCATATTGTCAGCTCCCGCACTCAACAGACCAGTCAAATCTCGAAAAGGAGGGGAAATTCACCAAAGAGGGGGAATTCGCAGTTTTGGGCCGTTTTATCTACACCTTGAAGAACAAACTCGCGAATCGGCTTGTTTGCAGACTATTTTACCTACACCTTAGGGAACAAATTTTACTTTTTGAAATCGCCAAAGAGGAGGTATTCCCCTTTTCCCAGGAAATTTCGTCAAAGAGAGGGAATTGGAAGTTTCCAGGTCATTTTACCTACACCGTAGGGAACAAACTCTACTTTTTGAAACTGCCAGAGAGGGAGGAATTCCACTTTTCCCTCCCCTTCTCGTCCGCTAGTGGGGGTAATTAACGGCTTTCAGATCTTTTCAGCTACAAAGAACAAATTCAATATTTTAATACTGCCCAAGAGGGGGGAATTCCAATTTTATGTTCTCCCCAAGTCCGATAGTGAGACAACACTATGTACATATTCTATCACCGACGTATCGACCGTAACCATGGTTACCCGTCAACCCAACACAGCTAGCGAACTAGAAGGGGGAGGGGAAGAAGAATGTCCCACCTCTTTTTGGTTGTTTCAAAATGAATTTTGTCCTTTAAAGTGTCAGTAAAAGGAACACAAAAACAGTTGATTCCCCTTCCCATTAGGAAATTCCCCTCTATTTGAAGGATCGACGCATCCGCCAGTGCACTCGAAAACACCGGATCGAACTTTCTTTGCGATAATTTCAGACTTCCCTGTGTTTTCCCTTCCGTTAGTTACCGACTGAATTTCCCCTTCAAAGGTGAATCTCCCTGTTTCCGTATTTTCTCCATCCATGATACATACCTGATTCCCGCCTTGACGTTGCCTGATTCCAAGGATGAAACATCAGGTTGTGTACATGTCTGTCACACGCCCACACGCGCAGGCAGCATTAGCTTCGTCGTGCAGCGAGCGCATAAGGTCAGCGATACATAGGATATATGTACATACATGACGTGTCTACATGCTTCATGATAGATCAACACACTTTTGATTGAACGATACTTCAGTTTCATAATCAATATAAAAGGCTATAAATTGCCTAGATGTTTGTCAAAATGCCTTCAATATGTACAAAATGTGCCCTTGTTTGGCCCGTGCAGCGCAAGGGTCAGCGATACATCGGATGTACATGAACGACATGCACTAACGGACAAGAAGGGGTGGGAAAAGTGGAATTCCCCTTTCTTTGGCGTTTTCGAAAAGCCTAATTTGTTACCTAAGATGTAGGTAAATAAGCCTAAAAACTGTAAACTTCCTCTCTTTGGCAATATTCCCCTCCCTTTGGAGGATTAGCTCGTCCGCCAGTGACGACATCACTGACGGACGAGCTAAATACCCAAAGGGAGGGGAATTTTGTCAAAGAGGGGGGAATTGGCAGTTTTCAGGCCACTTTACCTACACCTTAGGGAACAAATTTTACTTTTTAAAAACGCCAAAGAGGGGGGAAATCCACTTTTCCCTCCCCTTCTCGTCCGCTAGTGGACGACCTGTCTACGTGTTTGGCACATACATCATGATGGTGGAAGACAGTGAGATAATCTCCAAATCGATTGCCGAATTTAGTTTCCTAATCAATTGAGAATGCTATAAATTAGGATAGTATGTCATCACATAGCAGCCGTAGTTTGTCACGCCTTCGTATGCATGTGCTACTCCGTCTACATGTTTCGACATATAAAATGACTGAAGATTGCTTACATCATTAGTCAGAATCGATTGATTTATTGAATACTCGTCATTGATTTATTCTCCCAATCAATTGAAAATGCTACACGCCTTCCCATATGTGCCCTTCTTTGGCCCACACCCAGAGGGTGCCCCCCGGAATGGAACCCCTTGCTCTGGCTCAAGTGCCATGTGTCGGCACTCTGTATGTCATGTGGATGGTGGTATATGGCGAAGATCTATCTGTATACATAGACTGATGCACCCCCGGCAGTTCTTTCTTTGTGTGTCGTGCAGTTTTTGATTTCCTGTCAACTACATATTTCTAGACACAACACAATGGCTGACCTTATGGGATTCATGGTGGTAGTTGTAATGCATATTGCATGGACTGTTGTGCAGCTTTTGATTTCTAGTAAAGAAAAATTGTCCTATTTTACAAGACGGTATGGCGAGAATTTCTTAGTTATGTTGTTTATCACTAGAGTAAGATATAGGGTATGACTGAAAGGAGGTTTAGGAGTTTCACGGTAGACTACAAAAGATGGCAGAGCCGAGTTGACGGAAGCTAACGTGTCTTGTTTCTTTAAATCCGCCGATTCACGTAACTTTCAACCAGTAGTTCTATAAATTTTGCTCGGTATGACTGTAATCTCATAGTTCTATCTCTCTCTTTATTACAAGAGTGAAATAACGTACAGTGCGGCGGTAGTAGTTTGTGTTTAGGTTCTTATCTATTTACTTTTTGTTGACAAAGTCTCGTAAAATAATGTGTTCCAGATGAAATTTTTTGACAAATTGATTCAGTAGATGAGTGTCAAATGATAAGAATAATATAGATTGCATTTCATGAAAAAAACGTACAGTACATACATATATGTTTCTATCTGTACTATACCTTCTTCGTCGGCGGTTCCCGCTTCTTTGTAAAGATCTGGTAGAATTAAAAACATGCTTTACAATACTGTACACTGGCGGACGAGCCAAACCTCCAAAAGGAGGGAATTTCTCCAAAGAGGGGGGAATTGGCAGAAAATAGGTGATTTTACCGGTTCATACCCATTTGGGCGAATCCCACTTGGGCGACAACCACTTGGGCGATTCCACTTGGGCGAATCCCATTTGGGCGAATACCCACTTGGGCGAACGTCTACTTGGGCGAATCCCATTTGGGCGAATCCCAACTGGGCGAATGTAAATGAAACTGTTCACAAAGAATATCTCGATGTGTTTTACTCATGTTGTACACAAGTGAAATTTGATTCGACTAACGATTTACATGCTTTCAGATGTTTCCCCTTGCTTGAAAAAGAATAATTTTCTAAGAAGTTGATGCTAACGGTCCAAGGCGGGGGCATAAAACTTAGGTTTCAGTTTAGGCTTAGGCTTAGGCTGTGTATTTGGCAAAGGCTTGAGCGCTGCGCGCCCAAGCCCATCCCAAATACAGAGCCTAAGCCTAAGCCTAAACTGAAAACTAACTCTTAGCCTCATACTAGGCAATCTCCTTTACTAACGTATAGTCTGTGTTCATGACTAAGCCGAAGCCGTACGTCAATGAAAGGAGTGCTTGAAATGAAATGGTGGGCCACCAATATCAATTTTGGAAACCAACTTTTCTTATCAACTTCGTATTAGCAAAATGAAGATTGAAAACGGTGACTTAATCGTGACACTTCTCTTGTGAAACAACTTTCCATTCGGACAACTGATTAATTTTTTCAAAATATGTTTTCGGACAAATTCGGACAAACGTCGAGTCGGACGACTGAACGCATACCCTAGTTTCATATACATTCGCCCAAATGGGATTCGCCCAAATGGGATTCGCCCAAGTGGGTATTCGCCCAAATGGAATTGGCCCAAGTGGAATCGCCCAAGTGGTTTTCGCCCAAATGGGATTCGCCCAAATGGGTATACACCCTTTAACCTACACCTTAAGGAACAGATTCTACTTTTTGAAATCGCCAAAGAGGGGGAATTCCACTTTTCTCACCCCTTCTCGTCCGCTATTGCTTTACAATACTGTATGTTAAGCATGCCGACTTTCATTGCTGGATTTGTTCATGATGAAATGAAACAATAAACAGCATCCAGCATATTCGGAAACTGCACCCACTTTTTGTCAGAATCCCAAATTCGACTTTTTTTATTTTTGATTCACGAAGAGGCTAAGTTAGGCTATCTCCTTCACTAACGTACAGTCTTTGTTCGGAACTAAGCCTAAGCCGTACAAACAATCAAATGGTTATTCGCTGTCGTTGGGTCGCACGAATTCTGACAAAAAGTGGGTGCAGTTTCCAATTATGCATATAGTCAGGAACAGCCAACAAAGCAGATATCGCGAAAAAAATCGTTGTTTTACATCCGCAGACAGATTGGAACATTTTCACCATGGACCGGAATTCCTCGCTAAGGGTGCTTTCAGAGTAAAAAGAAACGTAAAAAGGAAAGTAGAACGGAAAGTAAAATCTGTGAAACCTATTGACCAAAAATAAATTTTCAGGAACAAATTTCACGTTCCAGTCAATAGGTTTACAAATTTTACTTTCCTTTTTACTCTGAAAGCACCCTCAACGAATTCTCATCCGCTTATTAATATTACCGATGCTTTTCACTGTATTCATCATCCGCCTCTCCTCCACATGCCCCAGGTCGTCAACAGCTCACGATTCACGTGCTACCACAAGCGGATGAGAAGGGTGGGAAAAGTGGAATTTCCCCCCTTTTTGGCGTTCTCCAAAAGAAGAGTTTCTTTCCTAAGGTGTAGAAAAAATAAGCTAATTTCTACCAATTCCCCCTCTTTGGAAAGATTCCCCTCTTTTGAAGGTTTCGCTCGTCCGCCAGTGCTCATGTGGTACGTTAATCATTTGGCACCACCGGCGGATGAGCCAATCTTTCAAAGGGAGGGGAATTTTTCCTAAAGAGGGGGGAATTGATCATTTTACCTACACGTTAAGGAACAAAATCTACTTCTTTAAAATGCCAAAGAGTGGGAAATTCCACTTATCCCACCCCTTCTCGTCCGCTATTGACTCACGTGGTACGTTAATCATTTGGCACCACTGGCGGATGAGCCAATCTTTCAAAGGGAGGGGAATTTCTCCTAAAGAGGGGGGAGGGGGAATTGATCATTTTACCTACACGTTAAGGAACAAAATCTACTTCTTTAAAATGCCAAAGAAGGGGGAAATTCCACTTTTCCCACCCTTTTTCGTCCGCTAGTGTTTGGCACGCTTCGTTAGGGCACTGGCGGACGAAAAGGGAATATTTACTGAGTAACAAGAAACCCTGAATGGGCTATAACTTCAAGTATTATAACTTCAAGTATTATAACTTCAAGTATTATAACTTCAAGTATTATAACTTCAATTATTATAACTTCAAGTATTATAACTTCAAGTATTATAACTTCAAGTATTATAACTTCAAGTATTATAACTTCAAGTATTATAACTTCAACAAGTATTATAACTTCAAGTATTATAACTTCAAGTATTATAACTTCAAGTATTATAACTTCAAGTATTATAACTTCCAGGATTGTTTTTTTATTTGCTGTTGTTCATCTGTCTGCGCAAAGTTGGAAGTTCTTTTCGGTAAGAAACTAGCCAATGCACCCAGTTCCAAGCGAAAAGGGGAGAGAAAAGTGGAATTCCCCCTCTTTGGCGGTTTCAAAAAGTATAATTTGTTTCCTAAGGTGTAGGTAAAATAGCCTGAAAACTGCTAATTCCCCCCTCTTTGACGAAATTCCCCTCTCTTTAGAGGATTAGCTCGTCCGCCAGTGGCAGCATGCATTTGGCATTGCATATGGTTTCAGTACCAATTACGTGTTTCAATCGGGTTTTTTTATTCAGTTGTTCCTTTGTACTTTTGATTCAGCTTTAATTATTCGCATTGTTTATTCGTATAATTCATTACGTTTTTCATTCAGTTCAATATTGAAGTCTGCCTGCATCAACCACTGCAGCATGCATTTGGCAATTTGGCATTGCATAGGGTTTCTGTACCACTCTCGTGTTTCAATCGGGTTTTTATTCAGTCATTCATTTGTACTTTTAATTCAGCTTTTTTTTTCGTATTATTCATTGGTATTTTTCATTACGTTTCTCATTAGTATTTCAACCAGTTCAATATTGAAGTCTGCCTGCACCAACCACTGCAGCATCCATTTGGCATTGCATTAGGCGCCTGTAACAGGCACATGTTCATGTGCAGCAGAAGCAGTGCACTAGCGGACGAGAAGGGGTGGGAAAAGTGGAATTCCCCCCTCTTTGGTGGTTTCAAGAAGTGGAATTTGTTCCTTGAGGTGTAGGTAAAATGACCTGAAAACTGCTAATTCCCCCCTCTTTGGCAAAATTCCCCTCCCTTTGGAAGATTGGCTCGTCCGCCAGTGAAGCAGTGTGTAGGTAAACTTTTCCAAGCTGTCCATCTGCCCTCAACTTATAGCTTAGTGAGTTTTTGTTGTTATTATTTTTCATTGGTCTGTTGCGCACATAAGCAATGAATTGTATTTTTCTGAATGTCATCGAAAATGAAGAAAATAATCTCGAAATTTTGAACCCACAACCGCGCCGAAATCAGTTCTGCTTCTGAAATTCAGCCTTTCTGAAGTAACAAGAATTCTCGGTTAGGTAATAAAAGAAACAATTCTTTCTTTCTTCGACCCTATAAATTTTTTATCCACCACTGAAATTTGCATGCATTTCTTGATATGTCCGGTCAGATAATTACGGCCCTCGGGCCTGGAGTGTGGCCAAAATACTGACCACCGGCGGCGGAACGTTGAAATGGAGGGGAATCTTCCCTGAGAGGGGGAATTTGCAGTTTCAATGCCATTTTACCTACACCTTAAGGAACAAATACCCTTCCTTCAAACTGCTGAAGAGGGGGAATCCTACTTTTCCCACCTCTTCTCTTCCGCAGTGGTTTTGTACTGACTTGAACCGACCGACAAACACAACACGACTACACACATATGTAGCTTGTTACAGTATTTTATACATGCATGGTACAAAAATTTATTTTCCCGATTTTTTAATGGTTTTTGTTCGATTTTTGACGTCCAAGAACTGTTGTTTCTTCGAAGTCGATCTCGAAGAGTTCGGCGTTTTGAAGGCAACCGCTTGGCTTGTGTGTATTGATTTTGTTCCATGGTGTTTTTACTATTTAGTATTCTTCCGAAAGTGAAGTTCCGAGAAGTTTATTCCTGCCGATGTGTGTCTACGCTTGGAATTTTCTACTGACTAGAAGATCTTAATGAAAGGATTCACTGGCGGACGAGCTAATTCCCCAAAGCTAATTCCCCAAAGGGAGGTGAATTTCGTCAAAGAGGGGAATTGAACGTTTTCCGGACATTTTACTCACACCTAAGAGAACAAATTCAACTTAATAAAAGCGCCAAAGAGGGGGAGTTCCTCTTTTCCCACCCCTTCTCGTCCGCTAGTGCTTACGAAAGTGAATTTCCGAGAAGTTTATTCCTGCCGATTTGTGTCTACGCTGAGAATTTTCTACTTACTAGAATATCTTAATGAAAGGATTACCCATTGCAATGCCGACACCAACTTTACCCGTCTGGGCACTAGCGGACGAGCTGATCCTCCAAAGAGAGGGAATTTTCTTCAAAGAAGGGGAATCGGTAGAAATTAGTCCATTTTATCTACACCTTAGGGAACAAACTCTTTTTTGAAACTGCCAAAGAGGAGGGAATTTCATTTTTTCCACCCGTTCTCATTCGCCAGTGCCCTTAGGCTGTTCCTTGTTATGGAGCAACCGACAATCATGGCTATTTTTGAACAATACCGTCTTTTATTAAGTACTAACTGTTGAGTGGTCAGCCGTGATATTTGAATAGGAAAGTGAATTCAAATGCGCGCCATTTTCTTTAAAATTTCAGAACAATTTCGTGTGAGTTTTTGGCAGACATTAAAGAATTTTTAATTTTAATTAACTAGAAAACTTCATTTGATACAGCATACCATTTTCTGTGATTTTTTGTATCCCGAGAGTGATTTTTCGCAGTCTTAAAATCTGTAGGAATTTACAATGATGTTAATAGTGAATATGTCTGTGCAAGCACGGAAAAGTCTTATTAAGATTTCGAATTTGTCTTCTTATCAATTGAGAATTATTGTGGCCATGGAAATAATTCATTAAGCAACTGGGTTTGAAGCGCTTACGTTTGTAAATAGATATAGTTAGGTTGGCTTACAGGAACAAACAAACGCAGCAACAAACAGACAAACAAACAAACAAACAAAAACAAACAAACAAATAAACAACTCTGCTAAAAACAGACTCAGTTTCCATTCGGCAAATAGGGTAGGAAAAATATTAGTTTTTATTTATTAGACATCTACTGTATGTACCACTCATCATTAATTAGCATCCGGATTTAATTGAAACCTGTCATTTAATTACATTTGAAACCTGTCATTTAATTACATTTGAAACCTGTCATTTAATTACGTTTGAAACCTGTCATCCTCAGTAATAGTGATGCAATCAAAAATCCCGAGTCTTCAGGTCTGCAAAACTACTGATTCATTTAGAAAATTTACGGAACAAAAAATGGCGCGCATTTAAAAATTCAGTCTTTTAATCAACTATGAATGGCACAGTATACCGAACCAGAGATGAGGAAAACAGTGGAATTTCCCCCTCTGGCGCTTTTAGTGAATTTTGTTCATTTAAGGTGGGTAAAAGAACCTCATGATCCTCCACCATTACCCCGTTTTGGAAAAATACACCTTCCTTTGGAGAGTTGGCTCGTCCGCCTGATATGTTGTTCTGCTTTCTGTGTTATGCTCATGAAATATTCATGTTGAAAATAGAAGCGAGTAATTGCAATGGTGCGTTACGCTACCTAGACTGAACGTTTGTTGTTGCATCTAATAACAATTTTTGTTTATTTAGTTTATCCAGATTTGCTTGTTACAGTTTCGTTTATAAACGTTTTTGTCGTGCTGTTTGAATTCAAAAGAATCGTGATGAGAATATGTTGAAGAGAGTAATTGCGATGGTGTGTTACTTTACCTAGACTAGATGCTTACTGTTGCATCCAAGATATAATTATCTTCTTTTTCCAGTACATAGAAAAATAATTACAGAAAATTTTTGGATTATATAATCTAGCGTTTATAATTACTCAGATTTTTTTAGTAACTCTTAAAATAAAATCCTTGAATGTTTCTAGAGCACTAGCACGATTATGATAATTAAACTCTCATAATTTTTTCGACATTTTTCTATTTGAATTCAGATAAAAAAACTGCATAATTTTGGCATAATTACGACGATTGTTTCTGGTGACTTCGATGAGTGAAGCAGCTGCCACGGCAGAGCTGGTCACCGGCGACCAGGCGATCAGCAATGGTACAGCATCGGCGACAGGTACCGCGGGCAGCGTTGATGGTTGGTCACTCACTCACTCACTCACTCACTCACTCACTCACTCACTCACTCACTCACTCACTCACTCACTCACTCACTCACTCACTCACTCACTCACTCACTCACTCACTCACTCAGTCACTCACTCAGTCACTCACTCAGTCACTCACTCACTCACTCACTCACTCACTCACTCACTCACTCACTCACTCACTCACTCACTCACTCACTCACTCACTCACTCACTCACTCACTCACTCACTCACTCACTCACTCACTCACTCACTCACTCACTCACTCACTCACTCACTCACTCACTCACTCACTCACTCACTCACTCACTCACTCACTCACTCACTCACTCACTCACTCACTCACTCACTCACTCACTCACTCACTCACTCACTCACTCACTCACTCACTCACTCACTCACTCACTCACTCACTCACTCACTCACTCACTCACTCACTCACTCACTCACTCACTCACTCACTCACTCACTTCAGTATCGAAAAAGCCCTTCCTCTCCGAGACCGTCGGTGCCATGCTGGAAGACCTCCAGCCAGGTGCCCTGATGAGGATGACCTACGTCCTCGTTGGACTCACCGTGCTCATATCACTGTATATCGCTTTCAAAATGTTCAGGTCAGTGAGTGAGTGAGTGAGTGAGTGAGTGAGTGAGTGAGTGAGTGAGTGAGTGAGTGAGTGAGTGAGTGAGTGAGTGAGTGAGTGAGTGAGTGAGTGAGTGAGTGAGTGAGTGAGTGAGTGAGTGAGTGAGTGAGTGAGTGAGTGAGTGAGTGAGTGAGTGAGTGAGTGAGTGAGTGAGTGAGTGAGTGAGTGAGTGAGTGAGTGAGTGAGTGAGTGAGTGAGTGAGTGAGTGAGTGAGTGAGTGAGTGAGTGAGTGAGTGAGTGAGTGAGTGAGTGAGTGAGTGAGTGAGTGAGTGAGTGAGTGAGTGAGTGAGTGAGTGAGTGAGTGAGTGAGTGAGTGAGTGAGTGAGTGAGTGAGTGAGTGAGTGAGTGAGTGAGTGAGTGAGTGAGTGAGTGAGTGAGTGAGTGAGTGAGTGAGTGAGTGAGTGAGTGAGTGAGTGAGTGAGTGAGTGCAGTGAGTGAGTGAGTCTTTTTTATTTTAGAAAAATAATTTAGTTGGTGTTTTAGTCAGACAAGAAATAAGATGAGTATGCAAGTTTTTTTAGCCAGCTGATAACTAAATAAGTTAGTCAGTAAATTTATAAGTCCATTGGTTTACATGATTCTTAGGCAAAGACGGCGTGAAGCCGACACAGTGTCATCCCAATATCTTCAGTAAGGTAGAGCTCATTGTGTAGTTACATATTTAGTTAGTTGGAAAAAAGTCAATATAGTTGAATTAATTTAAAAAAAATTATTTAGTTTGTTCGTCGATGAGTTATGGCTGGTTTATTGTTACTGTGTGTGGCCTTGCATTGTCCATGTGCGCATGTGAAACATTTGTAAAATTTTTGGCAGCAGTGTTACAACAACTTTACGGCGATGAACTATTTAAGTTTCTTTTTCAGAAGCTTTAAGATGCATTGGTGAAACTAATTCTGAAAACTAAAGGGGTTAAATTTTGAAATTGATGAGGAAAAAGGCAACTATAAAATTGGACATAATGTTTCGCATGCGCGCAGGGGCATTGCAAGTCCACACTCGGTAACAATAAATCAGCTATAATAGTTCCTCAGTTAGTTAGCTAGTTAGTCAGTCAGATGTCAATTGCATGACTTAAGTAAAGTCGGCCCGTAATGTTCCATTCATCTCACTGAGATAAAATTCCATCTGTCCATAACTACTCAATTAGGTACTTAGTCAGTTATTTTATTAGTTAGTTGACTATAATAGTGCTTTAGTTATTTAGTTAGTTAGTTGAACTCCAGGATGCTTAGACAGAAACGTCGTGAAGCCGACGCTCGGTCGCGTCCCATACTCATAACTGAGGTAGAAATTCATCTGTCCATAGTTATTTAATTGAGTATTTAGTCAGTTAGATAATTAGTCAGTTAATTATGTTTACTAGTTAACTAGTTAGCTATTTAGTTAGTTAGCTGAATTCCAGGATGCTTAGACAGAAACGTCGTGATGCCGACGCTCAGTCGCGTCTCATACTCATCACTGAGGTAGAAAGTCATCTGTCCATAGTTATTTAATTAAGTATTTAGTCAGTTAGATAATTAGTTAGTTAATTATGTTAGCTAGTTAACTAGTTAGTAATTAAGTTAGTTAGTTGAATTCCATGATGCTTAGACAGAGACGGCGTGAAGCCGACGCTCAATCGCGTCCCATACTCATCACCGAGGTAGATATCCATCCGTCCATAATTACTTAATTAGATATTTAGTCAGTTCAATAATTAGTTAATTAATTATTTTAGCTAGTTAACTAGTTAGTAATTAAGTTAGTTAGTTGAATTCCAGGATGCTTAGACAGAAACGTCGTGAAGCGGACGCTCAGTCGCGTTCCATACTCATCACTGAGATAAAATTCCATCTGTCCATAACTACTTAGTTAGGTATTTAGTCAGTAATATCATTAGTTAGTTAACTATAATAGTTCTTCAGTAATTAAGTTAGTTAGTTGAATTCCAGGATGCTTAGACAGAAACGTCGTGAAGCGGACGCTCAGTCGCGTCCCATACTCATCACTGAGATAAAATTCCATCTGTCCATAATTACTTAATTAGATATTTAGTCAGTTCAATAATTAGTCAGTTATTTCATTAGTTAGTTAACTATAATAGTTCTTCAGTAATTTAGTTAGTTAGTTGAATTCCAGGATGCTTAGACAGAAACGTCGTGAAGCCGACGCTCAGTCGCGTCCCATACTCATCACTGAGGTAGAAAACACTGTGTTACTGTGTTGGTGTGCCCGATTGACCTGGCATGAGTATAGTCGAATTTTTTGGTTAAGACTTTTTTTAGGAACTTTTTTGTGTGTAAAACCTTCCCCTGATCCCGAAATTGGTGATTCCAAGCGAGGAAAAAAGTTACAAAAAAAGTTGATGAATTTTTTTTCATTTTCTTTGTCGGAATTTTTGTTTTTATAAAATTAAGCAAGCTTTGCTGATTTTTTTCATGTAATTTTCATGGAAATACGTTGACTATTGAAAGGGTAAAATAATTTTCAAAGTTAGATTAAATTTTCAAAAATTATTTTACCCTTTCAATAATCAACGTATTTCCATGAAAATTACATGAAAAAAATCAGCAAAGCATGCTTAGTTTTATGAAAATAAAAATTCCCACAAAAAAATAAAAAAAATCTCACAAACTTTTTTTGTAACTTTTTTCCTCGGTAGGAATCACCAATTTCGGGATCAGGGGAAGGTTTTACACACAAAAAAGTTCCTAAAAAAAGTCTTAACCTAAAAATTCGACTATACTAGCGGAACAAAGACCATTACGAGATTGTAGTAAATAAAAGTATATGTTACAGTGTTATAACTAACGGAATACTCCGAGCCGAATCTATGTATATTTATACTGCTCATGATTGATTATGCAAAAAATCCGAATCGAATTTACAACCAAAGAAACCCCATGCGTAAGAGTTTTCCTTCACTGTCAGTTGCATACAAGATGGTTAAAAATAAAGCAAATATTCTAATTCTGAAGTGCTTCTATTTTCAGTAAAATTCGTCGTATTTTAGATTATTTCTATGCATGTTTTGAATTTTAATTACATGCCCATTGCCCCGAAGTCATTAGCGCAGACAATTTCCTCAGTAAGATTTTTCTCATTCAACAATTTTCGAAAGTCTTACGACGTATTGCATAATGAAACACGAGCAGTATATGTTACGTACTTACTTATGTATCTTTTTGACGAATGAGAGTGAGTAACAGCCCGCCCATTTCTTCAACAGCATGCGGGACTATTGAAAGAGCAAAAAATGCTCGAGCAGCCATTATGTTGTTATGAAAATAACCCACTAAAAATAACCAATTAATAATAACTATCACCTTCGTAGTGAAAAAAATAACAAATACAATTTTAATGTTATGATGAATAACAAAATAATAAATTTCAACTAAATTTTTCTTGTAATTATAAATAACAAAATTTCAGATTTCGTCGTCAACAATCTCGGGGTCTACGCCGGTACGATGTGCTGTCGGCCAAGGAGCTGCAGCCGGAGTTGATCGTGGACAGTGAGTCGGATGATGATGAGCTCTTTACGGCGACTCCCGACACCAAACAACTCATGAGCTCCGCACATTGATTTTGAATAATTGACCTAACCTGACCGAGTTCAATTTAAATGAATAAGTTTATACTAAATATTGTTGTAAATGTCGCATTGAGGAGAGCCGGAGTTGATCGTGGACAGTGAATCGGATGATGATGAGCTCTTTACGGCGACTCCTGACCCCAAACAGCTCATGAGCTCTTCACTTAATTTTTAATAATTGACGGAAGCGAGTTCAATTTAAATGAATAAGTTTATACCAAATATTGTTGTAAATGTCACATTGAGGAGAGCCCGGAGTTGATCGTGGACAATGAGTCGGATGAGGAAGAGCTTTTTACGACGACTCCCGACACCAAAAAGCTCATGAGCTCCTCACGTTGATTTTGAGTGTTCGATTGAGAGTTTTAAAATTGAATTGATTTCTTGTTCAAATGAGGAGTTGCTGGGTTTTTCTGTCGATGTGTTGAACAATGTGTGCTGTTTTCGTGACTCCTTTTCGTGAGTACAGCTCCTCAATTAGAGACATTGACTTCATTAACTAAACATAATTTATATTGGATCTGGCATTGATAAATATCTGCGAGTGTTAATGTGACATTGAACTACATGCCTGCTCGCATCATATTTCTCTCGATGTCACATTGCGACTCCATTCAATGTAAAACCCGTAAGTTATTTCTGCAAGCAAAAGTATTGTCCACAACGTCATATAATGAAACATCACTAGCCTCAACTCACTCGGTTGACACCATAGTTTAACACAGTGTAGCATGGAGTGATGATGATTAATGAACGTGTTAACACGGATTATCTGATGCTTCATTATCAGACGTTTTAGCATGATTTTTGCTTGCTGAAACAACATACATACGGGCTTTATGTACCCATTTATTCTACGACCCATTTATTCTACGACCAATTTTCCTTACTCTACCGAGTCTAGTCAGCGAAAACTTTGTACACACTTTTTTCCTATCTCCATATGTAAATAGCTTCTGGAGATTCAAGTGAAAAAATCACACGTTAACGTGTCCAACCCAGTGAAACACCCACTGAACATGATTATTGCATGTTATAGTATACAGCTGTTGGGTTGAGTTGAGTCGAACAGCCAGCTATTATGCATCACCTTCTCTTACATTTGATGCAGCTAACGATTCATGAGTTGGAGTAGTTAACAATACAACTTTTCACTCGAATCCCAGGTAGCCCTTTAGCAAAGAATTTCCAGAAAGATTTCGACCTTTCGTATTCTATTTTCGTTCGGTTTGGTGAATTTTTTATATGTGGGAAGATATTGAAAACTACTCAAATTTTGCTTTACCTTTTCATAATTTATCTTTTTGATTTTCTACATGATTTTCTGTCTTCATATTCAACCATGTGCTTTTATCTCATCCTTGAACTTATATAGCTCACGTGTGCTGTCGGTTTTTATTCTCAAATTTCTTCCACTGTGCTATAAAATCATGTTTCTCAATTTTTACTAAAGCCCGTATCTTATTTCTGCAAGCAAACGCACTGCCCAAACATCTGATAAAGAAACATCAGTAGCCTCAACTCAACTTGGTTGATACCATAGTTCAACACCAGAACATGGGGTGATGATGATTGATGTGCGTGTTGAAACTGATTGTCTGATGTTTCATTATCAGAAGGATTGGGCACGACTTTTGTTCGCAGAAACAACATACGGGCTTTACCCCCGACCCGATTCTACATGACTGTGAGAAAATTTTGCAATTTATAACTAATGGTTATAAGACATTAATCCCAACTAAGAATAGTTCTGAATATGTTACTGCATTTTTTTAATGAAAATAAATTTAATAAAACAAACAATTAGGTCAAGAAATGGTTTTCCAATAAAAAACACGCGGTCATATTGTGAAGAAGGGGTTTGGCGCCATCATGCTTTATTTCCAATTTTCGCCGGGAACACCTGCATTCATTCATTAATTGGTGATACTGGTGAAATTTATGTTTTTTATTCTTTTATGTTTTTATTTTTATTGAATTTGTTGTGTCTAGTGCGAATTTATTTCGTATTTTGTTTATTTTCAAGTAAGAGAATAGCTGAGTGTAATTTTCGAATAGGAACAGGAAACCTGAATTTACTATTAATCTTATCAACACCGCATTCGTGAAATCTCTGAATACGTGCAAGAGGCTTGATTTTGATTCTATTATGAATATTCTTTTCAACTTTGTGATAACTTTCTTGGATATTTCCGATAAAATGATTGGCTTGATAATTGGCTTTATTCAGTAATACATGTATAAACAAATCGCAACGCAATGCAACAAAATAATGCACTATAAAACAGAGGCCTCGCCTCGCACTGAATAAATGAAGGTAAACATTGACTTTTTTAGGAAATGAATAAGCAAAACTTTATGATGGTTATAAAATTTGTATATATACATAAAGGAAAGTGAATATTCAATAAATATTGATTATGACAGAAGAATGAATAAATAGAATCGGAAGCGAAACAACGCGAAAGGAAGGGAGAAAGAGAATAGGTGCTTTAAATATTTTTTTATACAAATCAACAGAAATAATTTGCAATAACAACAGTAAAAAACGACAGGTTATACCAACAAAACAACATGGGTCATCAGAAATTGTACAACCAAAAACATTTAGGTCGTCTAAAACTGTATATTTAATAACGATTCAAAGAATCATAAAGATAAATCATTGATCTGAATGAACTCTGCCGAAATCCGAGAATGCCACAACGAAAAATCAACCCTGCATGGTTGTATAGCTGTTACTTAAAATCTAATGTTTCACAAGTAAATAAATTATTATTAAGTAAATGTTTCACGTCTTCATGTGAACCTGATTCAGGCCGCAGGTGCAGGGTAGCTGATGAGGTGATGGTTTGGGGTGACGTGGCAACGAAAAGAAGGTCTTATTAGTAGCCGGACCCCTGATCACGCCCGTCGTACTCGGATAGCAGCATTTCG
>CAXIWR010000277.1:0-10000 GCA_964036265.1 Daptonema setosum | reverse complement strand
TACCTGAATAGTCTTTATCATTGACGCACGATTGACACCATTTATGATTCTGGAATGTTCGAATGAATCTTATATAAACACGCTGGATCTTACTACTATAATGTACCAATCTAATATTTATGATCTGTTTAGCACGTGCTTTATCACTCACGCGTGTGATATCATTCTCATTTTGCCTGCATATCCAGGGTTGCATGCTGTTCAACAGAATAGCATGGTCAGAACCAGATTATCCAGTTCCGGAATTGCCAGACCACTCACTCACTCACTCACTCACTCACTCACTCACTCACTCACTCACTCACTCACTCACTCACTCACTCACTCACTCACTCACTCACTCACTCACTCACTCACTCACTCACTCACTCACTCACTCACTCACTCACTCACTCACTCACTCACTCACTCACTCACTCACTCACTCACTCACTCACTCACTCACTCACTCACTCACTCACTCACTCGCTCACTCACTCACTCACTCACTCACTCACTCACTCACTCACTCACTCACTCACTCACTCACTCACTCTGATTTCGTGAAAGCTATTTCTATAAACCTGTTCTGTCCAGAATGACATATCGCCAACACGCTTCGAAGTGACATAAAGCCGTCACAATGTTTGAATCGAACTGAGATTGACTAGTTTTTGCAAAAGTATAAAACATCCTGTGGTGCGTCGCAAAAGCTATATGATTTTCATAACCCATTCTCAAATTATTATGGGTCTGATTTTGAATGCGCGCCATTATTCGTGGTGATTTTCCCAATATTTTTTTCATATTTATAAAGCCGTCACAATGTTTGAATCAAAGTGAGATTGAACAGTTTTTTTTCAAAATGATAAATCTCCTGGTTGGTAGTTGCAAAAGCATATGTATTTTAGAGTTTTATAACCCATTCTCAAGTTATTACGAGTCTAAATTTTAATGCGCGCCATTAATCTTGATGATTTTCGTAATAATTATAACTATAAATCATTCGTGTTTGCAACCATAGGTTAATTGTACTTGTTCCTAAAAAAAGCCGTCACAATGTTTGAATCGAACTGAGATTGACTGGTTCTTGCAAAAGTATAAAACCTCCGGTGGTGCGTCGCAAAAGCTATATGATTTTTATAGCCCATTTTCAAATTATTAGAGATCTGATTTTTATAGCCCATTTTCAAATTATCAGGGGTCTGATTCTGAATGTCCGTCATTATTCTTGGTGCTTTTCGTTATATTTTTAAGTGACTTAAAAAGCCGTCACAATGTTTGAATGTTTGCTTGCGTCGCAAAACCATATGTTTTTCTTAGTTTTATAAGTTATAACCCATTCTCAAATTCGTAAGAGTCTGAATTTGAATGCGCGCCGTTAATCTTGATGATTTTCGTAATAATTATAACTATAAATCATTCGTGTTTGCAACCATGGGTTACTTGTTCTTGTACTAAAAAATCCGTCACAATGTTTGAATCGAACTGAGATTGGCTGGTTTATGCAAAAGTATAAAACCTCCGGTGGTGCGTTGCAAAAGCTATATGATTTTTATAACCCATCCTCAAATAAAAGTCTGTTCCGGATACTTGTGAACAACATACTAATAAACAACCACAAATCATTGAATGTATAGTAAAATGAATGTAAAAAGTATGTTTTCAGGAAAGAAATTACTAACACGATACTCTGACCAATCTATATTAGAGGTTTGATTTGAATACTTGCAACTATGATTCTTGCTGATTTTTTACTATATTTCAAAACCGTCACATCACAATGTTTGATTCGAAGTGAGATTGACTGGCTTTTTGGAAAAGTTTAAAACCTGCGGTGGTGCGTCGCAAAAGCTATATGATTTTTATAGTCCATTCTCAATTTATCAGGGGTCTGATTTTGAATGCGTCGAATAATAATTCTTCAGTCGTGTTTGGAATTTTTGAAATTCAAAAATGCAGAAGGCAAAATAATTTTCGGAACAATTTTTAAAAACCGATTTGAGAGAATGGTGCGTATTCAAATTTAGTTTCATAATCAGCAAAAATGTAGCTGGTTTTCCGAGTTTCATGGTTTCATAACCTTTCCTCATCACGTCATACAATCCACTAGCGGACGAGAAGGGGAGGGAAAAGTGGAATTCCCCGTTCTTTGGCGGTTTCAAAAGGTAGAGTTTGCTCCCTGAGGTGTAGGTTAAATGGCCTGAACTCTGAAAATTCCCCCTCTTTGGGGAAATTCCCCTCCCTTTGGAGGATGAGCTCGGCCGCCAGTGATACAATCATGGTTCATTAGCAACCGAATAACAATCAATGGATTTCAGTCAGAGAGAGAGAGACAGACAGTAAACACACTGGCGGACGAGCTAATTTCCCGAAGGGAGGGGAATTTCGTCATAAAGGGGGGAATGGCTAATTTTCAGGCTATTTTACCTACACCTTAGGGAACAAATTCCACATTTTTAAACAACCAAAGAGGTGGAATTCCCCTTTTCCCTCCCCTTCTCGTCCGCTAGTGAGTAAACATGAGTCATTATAGCATTCTCAGTTGATTACGAGACTATATTTGAATGCGTGCCTTTGTTTTACAGCTTTTTCATGCATAGAAACACACTGAATTTTAGACAGAATTACGACCTGGTATCTGAGATCGTTCTTAATATGGTTTTTTAAAAGAATCTTGTCTTGGAAAATGAATACCTGACTGACACAAGTTTGAATTTAGTCTCTTAATCAATTGAGAATGCTATATTTCCCTGTGTTTATAGCCTATCCAGCGTTTCTTGTTGGGTAAACAACTTTTTGGCGCGTAATTTAAATTCAAATCTGCTTTTGGCGCGATTTAAAATTATCAAGAAATAAAGTATTTTTCACATGGAAAACATACGAAAATTCATTACATAAGTGGGTAACGGCTCACAAAATTAATTTTTGATATCAAGAAGCTCTGAACCAGCTTTATCAGAAACTTTTTATAATATGATACAGCTCGATCAAAGTATATTGTTTTTGAAAAATTCGAATGCGCGCCAAAAAATATAAAAAAGCTGAGCGCAAAATTGTTTTTTAACAATGAAAAATCGGAATAGACTCTATGCGAAGAGAATATATGTTAACAAAAAGGCGCGCATTCAAAATCAGTCTTCTGATCAATTGCGAATCCTATGCTATAGCTTATCCAAAGTTTCGTGTTACCCAAAGAAAGTGTTGGCGCGCTTTTTTAATTCAAATCTGTTTCTGGCGCTCTTTCAAATTAGACATTGTTATCCCCTTCACCTCATATTTTGACAACATACGAAGACTAATGATAACATTGATAATAGTAATACTTGTAGTTAGTAAGTTTAGTTGAAATAGTTTTTGATAACAATATACATTGTCCCAGCTATGTATATAGTCAACATAAATGCATAGATACACACTAATCTGAATAGTCAATACAGTATATTTAATTAACGGGCATTCAAATAAATAATGGGTTTACGGTGTGTGTGTGTGTTTGTTTCCGTCTAATTTATTGTGCTTCAGCTAGTTTAACAGTGGTTTGTACAGTCGGTGCAGCGGGTTATGTCTTGTAAAACTGTTGCCATTCACATCCTAAAATTGAGTTTTTCTCTGATTATAACAGGAATATGATGATAAAAATTGGTAGGGATATGGAAAGGGATATGATCCAACTTTTCATTTTGACAGATAGTTGAAAACATTATTTCACAGGCAGAAAAAATGACGAGAACGTACACGGACCATAAATTTGTAGTAAAGGTGATGTTTCACGAGTATGAACAACTTTTTTAGTATTCATGCTGACTGAAAAGATGCGCCAGACCCTATTCCATAGCTCCACCAATTTTTATCATCATATTTCCGTTATAACCAGAGAAAAACGCAATTTTGGATGTGATTGGCAACAGTTTTACAAGACACCCGCTGCACCGACTGTATAGCCCTCGTAATTGGTTATGAGAAAAACAAAATCCGGATTACGACTGACAGATTTCCTGTAAATAAGATTTTCACCATGCATGAATTTCAATAGTTTCATTCCCTGTCTGTTGAATACGTTCCTAACTTTTTTTCAAAAAATGTCTGTGTTGAAAAACATGATTTTTGTGGTTCTGAAAATTAAATTAGGTTCTATTATTCTTTTATATATTACGAAATCAAAGTTTAAGTTAAATTCAGCACGGTTGACGTCGAAAACTGTCAATTTCGAATTTTGTCCCGAATCTGAGACAATTTTTTCGGTAGTAAGACTATTTCCCGGCATGAAGTGACATAGGCATGTACACATCATGGCTGAGAAAAATCTTATTCATTTGTTATAATGAATTACGGGTTCTATATCTCTGTTGGTGATTGAGCTGAGCCTGTTCGGCTCTAACGAACTCGGTGAAATTTATACACACGGTGCACCTGTAAAACTGTTTCCACACACATCCTATATTCCATCCAGTTTTTATTTTTTACTTATCCAAGTGTGGCTTTTCTTTCATCCATAGACTAAAGATTGCAGAACTGAAAACGCGAATACGCGATAATTTCTCAGAAACTGCATATATGATTTGCGCAATTTTTTTTTATCAAACTCCTAATTTATTGGGAATTGGGAATACCTATACATAGAAATCTAACTAAAATCCCAAAATGGCGCGCAATTCAAACTGAGTATCATAATCTGTTAAATAAGCTATAATTACATGATGTACGAATTATTTCCTGTGCCTCCCGGACGGAAGATCTAAAACACTTTTCATGAGCACTCGAGGCGGTTAAATTAACCATATTATAGTCGGTTATGACATAACTTTCCAAAAAGATGTACATACACATTGAGAAATGATAATGCAGCTCTGTTTCATTATACAGGGTGGCTAAAAAAAGCTTGCGCGTTTGAGCGATTATTGTGAAAGTTGTAGAAAAGCTGTAAGATTGCGGTATAGCTCATTCGATTCGGCATGTTTTTTGCTACAAATTGATGTCATATGATGAGTTTTAGAAGTTTGCAGCAACAGCGGCATATCTTTATTCAAAATGCGCGCCCAAAGGATCATGCGCACGCGACCAAAGTGAGATCGTGTTTGTGTGCTCTGTATGCACTGCTTGCACGTTTGTCGGTTTCAATAAATTAATTCAGTTTTTAATGATGAAGAAGCATTGTTTTTGTCTATCAGCTCCGCTAAAAATTATGATTTGTAACCGAAAGAACGTTTTGATGGATTTAAGCCACCATGGTTGCTTTCTGTAGTCTGTATCCATGAATGATCACTTGACAATAGTTTCGAGCTTTATTAAACTTTAAATATCACTATAATGTTTGATATTGTTCTGTTTCACAAATGATGGTTGTGTTTTTGGTTTTATATGCAATTATCTTAGTTATTAACCATGCTTTATTGCACACTAAGCCGGAATGTTGCGAAAAATTGGACGTTTTTTTTAATTGACTGGTAAAATCAGAAATTTTTTCAAAAGAAACTTAAGTCTCATATTATTTTGTAGGCAAAAACAAACTCTTTCGAGTGCGCCATACCGCAATCCCACAGTTTGTCCACAGCTTTTACAATAACCGCTTAACAGATACCCTGCAATATACAAGATCCTAGATATACTGTACAGGGTGGGGCAAAAGTAACTATACACTTGTTGACGCAAAATTTCTCCAAAAAATTATATTGCATCAATTTGATTAAACATTCCAAACAGATGCTAAAACACCTGAAAATTTTGATTCTGCTATTTATTTTACCTTAAAACAATTTATTTCATGAGTTGTGCGTCTTTTTCTCGAAATTAGTCATATTTTCGGTTGTTTTCAGTGATTTTTGTCAGTTATCTCGCTATATCAACTGTTATTTGACGAAAATTTATGTTGGTATGTAATAAAGAATGTAGAAAAATATTCTTAAACGTTTACCAGGAGAGTAAGTTTACATTCACGCATAATAAATTGAATAATTGCTTCTTTTTCAACGAAAATCACCGATTTTAGTCTGAAAATGGAAAAATTCAAAATTCTTATTTTTCAGCTTGAAACAACTAAAAACCGTGTAATTCATGTTTATTGACTTATTTTAGTACCATAGGGTCCATTAAAACATTTAACTTGAACTGTTTTGTCAATAATCCAAAAACCGCGAAAATTGGCCAGGATCCTTGAACACGGGCCTTACCATATTATCCGTATCGAATTGAACCGTAGGGATATTCTGAAGTTGAAATCATTCGATTCTCATTCAGATACATCAAGTGAAACGTTTTATACACTTCTTATCCATTATTGAGGATTTTGGTTAGACCATGAGGTCACTTAAAGACGTTAAAAAGGAAAAACCATGAAAATACTGAAAGTCCTGTTTAAAATTGAAAACAACGCAAGATACGGTCAAATAGACATCAGAATCGTTTTTTTCAGGTATAATAACGTATATATTGCTCATAACACCATATACACTCAATATAATTTTTTTGAGAAATTGGCCTTCAACAAGTGTATAGTTACTTTTGCCCCACCCTGTATATATGGGCTAAGAAGAACCCTCTACGAGGGCAAGTTAGAGGTTAACTCAATAACTAACCAAACCCAGGGTAATCCGCAATAGCACCTGCAATTATGGAGCTGCGCGACGGCTGCCGACTACTAGCCGAGCGACCGACCCTCAACAACAACAACAACAACAATAACCGCTCAAACGCGCAAGCTTTTTTTTGAGCCACCCTGTAGGTGTACAGATTTTAGTTATTTTACCGCTAAAATTCTCTCTCTCTCTTAAGCCTTAGCAGCATAATTGAAACGACGAAAAATTAAATCTTTGAATTCAATTTTATCGCTTAGATCCTAAATTTAGAGTCAATCTGTCTGTGTTTCTGCCGGCATAGAATGTCAGTAAAATCTGAATTGATTACTCTTTCATATTATCGAGAGCTATTTTTAGGTTGTTTTCGGTTATCCACACTGATTTTTATAGACTCGTTAGGCACATTAACAACATGCTAAGCGCAATATTCGTATGTTTTTTTATTCGTCATTTTTATACGTGATGTGTATATGTGAAAAAAGTAAGGATCGAGTACTTTTAAAAGCGCGCCGCAATATTCGTATGTTTTTTATTCGTCATTTTTATGTGATGTAAAAAAAGTAAGGATCGAGAACTTTTGGAAGCGCGCCAAATTAAGTTTTGAATTCAAATTGAGCGCCAAAGCTTTTCTGAGTAACAAGAACCCCTGGATGGGCTATATTATAGCTTGGTCAGGGTTTTGATAAAGCTGGTGCTTATGCTGTTTCTGCAAACAAAAATAACGGCCAAAACATCTGATAATGTAACATTACTAGTCTCAACTCGAATCGGTTGACACCATAGTTTAACACAGTGTAGCATGGGGTGATGATGATTGGTGTGCGTGTTAACACTGGTTGTCTGATGTTTCATTATCAGAAGTTTTCAGCAGCACTTTTGCTTGCAGAAACAATATACGGGCTTTATCAGAAAACTATAACTGTTTGGCACCTTTATACGCCATGAATTTTAATCGCAGTTTTCTAACGATGAGAAAAAGGTTTCAGTTTTCAAAACTTGAAAGGGCGCCAGAAAAAGAATTCAATTTGCGCTCCAAAAGGTTTTTGGCTAACAAGAAACTTTGAACGGACTAAAGCTATTTTTAGGTTGTTTTTGGTTGTTCAGCACCAGATTAATGCTCCGTAATGACCATTAATGGTAAATTGTTTTCGAACCGGCGATTTAGTCGTATGACTGACTCTCTAATGACGTCTGTTCAAATCTGAATTAAATTTCAACCCACTCAATTCCATTATAGCTTGGTCAGGTTTTCTTGTTATCAAAATTTTATTTTGCGGGTCGGTTACGCACGTGGGTAATGAATTAAGCACACCTTTCGTATGTCGAAAAATATGTGAAACAGTAATTATTTCTTGACATTTTGAAAGCGCCCAAAACCAGATTTGAATTCAAAACACGTGCCAAAATTGTTTTAGGCTAAAATGAAAAACCATGGATACGCAATAATTCCATTTTGGTGAAATGAGTATTAACATAAAGCCCGTATGTTGTTTCTGCGAACAAAAATCGTGCGCAAAACTTCTGATAATGAAACATCAGACAATCAGTTTCAACACGCACATCAATCATCATCACCCCATGCTCTGGTGTTAATCTATGGGGTCAACCGGGTTGAGTTGAGGCTACTGATGTTTCATTATCAGATGTTTGGGCAGTATGTTTGCTTGCAGAAATAACATACGGGCTTTACATACTTTTCTTGCTTGCAGCATATCCATGGTTTCTAGTAACTCGACGAAAAATGGCGCGCAATTTGAATTCGAAACTCCAATTTAGCGCGCATGCGAACTTTCCTTGCAAAAACCTGTTTTCAGACAACGTGAATTGAGAATTTTTTTTCTAAACCTGAACGGAATTTCGTTAGTTTGAGTCACCGGGAAATACCGTTATAATTATGGTTTCTGCATTCCTGTCAGAAACATCTGAGCCCAAATATTCCTTCCATGTCTCGATATCTCATGTTCACTGAATTTGTATGCCTACATAATTGTGATATGTACTACATAGTGAGGACATCTACCATTGCTTTTCTCTTGTAAAAAAGTCGCACGTACGGATTTTTCCAGTGCGAATAAAAAAAAATTTATATACATATTTTACATATTCCATATTCATCGCGAAGACTGGATTTCTGAAAGACCGCTCCTTTTTTCGTTGATTTCAAAACAGTGAATTTTAGAATCTATTCCATTCTGGCTTCTTCATTACTGCCACTAGCAAGGCACTATGTGAGTATTTTAGTACCAAATCTGTATATTTCCCAATCCTATTCATCTAAAATTGCACTATAAAATTGTTCAGCCGCTCAATGCATTGGTGTAGCTGGCGGTGTCACAAATAACCGATGTTCGAGCCCGCCCGCGTGCTGCTCATAGTCGGTATACTGAATAGTGTGTGGCCGGGACGAACAATAAAAAGTGAAAATCACTGGGTCCGCCAGCTAAATCATTCGAAACGATCGATTAATCCTACGATGGCCTCCAATGCTTATCCGCCGTGCAACGTACCAGTGTTAGTTCACTCACTCACTCACTCACTCGCTCACTCACTCACTCACTCACTCACTCACTCACTCACTCACTCACTCACTCACTCACTCACTCACTCACTCACTCACTCACTCACTCACTCACTCACTCACTCACTCACTCACTCACTCACTCACTCACTCACTCACTCACTCACTCACTCACTCACTCACTCACTCACTCACTCACTCACTCACTCACTCACTCACTCACTCACTCACTCACTCACTCACTCACTCACTCACTCACTCACTCACTCACTCACTCACTCACTCACTAACTCACTCACTCACTCACTCACTCATCACTCACTCACTCACTCACTCACTCACTCACTCACTCACTCACTCACTCACTCATCACTCACTCACTCACTCACTCACTCACTCACTCACTCACTCACTCACTCACTCACTCACTCACTCACTCACTCACTCACTCACTCACTCACTCACTCACTCACTCACTCACTCACTCACTCACTCACTCACTCACTCACTCACTCACTCACTCACTCACTCACTCACTCACTCACTCACTCACTCACTCACTCACTCACTCACTCACTCACTCACTCACTCACTCACTCACTCACTCACTCACTCACTCATAGGTGGTCGGCGTGTCGGTGGCATGATGTTCCGTCAAATGTCGAAAAATCAACAAAAGCCGCAAGTAAATCTGGTTTGACGAAAAAAAAAGCAATTTTTCGAATAAAATAATATTTTTACATTTGTCACATGAAATCCGAAATTTTTATATATTATTGACAAGTTTACAAAATACAGCTAAACTTTTTCAACTTTGTGTTTCACAAAATGTGAGTTTTCAATGCGGTTACCTTTTTTTCCAATGAACCTTGAAATATGTATTGCCAAATTCCTTTGCTATTGTTTTAGTTATTTTTGTTATGTTGTG
>CAXIWR010000276.1:0-20000 GCA_964036265.1 Daptonema setosum | reverse complement strand
TAGTTCACGACAAGGTTCGTTCTGTAAAATTTTCTATTGTTTAATTTTCTGCAGGTTGTCAAAAAGGTTTTTGGGTCGGTGACCTCGGTTCACATTACTTTAGAAACTTTTCTTTTGAAATTTTTAATTCAGATTCGAGTTCTCCATCAAAGTTGGAGCCTACATGAACTTTTCGACTGTTTAGTTCAACCGATTTGACGAATTTTGAATTTCTCCAAGAAACGGGAAGAAGAAAACAAAAACCATTGAAAACCTGAAGTATGTATGAAGCTGAAAAAATTCATGCAGGCTCCAAATTTGCTGGAAAACGGGTATCTGAAAAAAAATTTTAGTCAGTAAAGTTATGAAAATCAAAGTCATCGAACCAAAAGCTTTTCTCGGAATTCAAATTGCGCGCCTTTTTGATTAGGAAAAATTCTACAGTTGAACAAAATGGTGGGTTACAGTATTCGCAATATAAGTTGAAGTCAGTTATAATCCCTGTAAAGCGCAATAAAATCGGTGCTTTATGTCAGAAGATACTCACCGCCAAAGTTTTGGAATTTTTTTGGTCCACCCTGTATGTTTACAGTTCTATTAAAACAGAGTTGTGTTAGAGAACGCTGTGTGTGTAATTATGTTGCGCACGAGAAGAATTGTTGATGACAGACTAATGATGCGTTTACGTAACGTTTTCCAGTTTTTGACTAATTGAGTAAGTGAGTGAGTGAGTGAGTGAGTGAGTGAGTGAGTGAGTGAGTGAGTGAGTGAGTGAGTGAGTGAGTGAGTGAGTGAGTGACAATGATCGTAGAAACAAAATTACATACACAATTTAATAATGACTTCCGAAATTGGGTATTAGATTTATCTTTTTGTTTTTGCAATTATCCTCTCACTTTATACATAATTTCATTGAGCTAAACATTGTATTCAGTAAAATTCATATCAATAAAAAACACGGATTACGTGAATCAGTTGGCTGAGAAGTTATATACTTTAGAAAAGTTATATATAGTTTTTTTGCTTAAAAAATCGACTTCATCCGATAATGTACATACTATATTACATATAAAACATCGTTTTTTACTTACAAAAGTAAAACAGACAGATTAAATTTAACGATATCATGTCAAAATTGATGGTTAATAGTGGTCAATTAAGGAATACTGACAGCTAATGGCAGAAATCCAGGTTTCGTAACGACCACCTCAATATTCCGAGGCTGTTGTCCTAACCACCAGACCGGGCACTAGCGGACGAGAAGGGGAGGGAAAAGTGGAATTCCCCCGTTCTTTGGCGGTTTCAAAAAGTATAGTTTGTTCTCTAAGGTGTATATAAAATGGCTTAATTTTTGCTATTCCCCCCGTTTTTGATGAAATGAGACTTACATATGTAGCTCGACCGCCAGTGAGACTAGGCAATCGATATGTCAAAGAAACTTATGCAAAGAAATCATAATATCAGAGCAATGTAGCTACTGCGTTAAAATATTGTGATATATGTACTGTATACATAGATAGTTATTTGAAAATTAATCCATTAAAAATTAATTCATCCGTGAAATACACGGTTCAAATGTTGTGAGATTTGGTTTTCTAGAGAATGTATACACACAAATGTACGTACACAGGAATGATGAGTTTATTTAACGGTATACAGTAGAAATGTAAAACGTAAAATAGCATGCGATAGTGACAGTTTTTCAAGAAAAAAACACACACACGTACATAGGAATGATGAATTTAGGTAACGTTTTACAGTGGAGATGTAGAATGTAAGTAAAATAGCATACCAGTGTTTTTAAAGAAAAAATACAAATAAAGCTTGGTTAGACTTTCATGTTCAGGAAACTATTTTTATGACCCCGTTTCTCATAAATAATTAATACGCTTAGCGACTTTCGAAACTCTAAACTAATTGGAAAGAGTTCTTTTCTCGAAAAATTTGATTTCGCGACAACAGCAACATTGAATTGCTCGTCAGAAACTTTTTGGGCACAATAAAAACACAACAATTTTTACAGGAAACTAGGAAGAACCGAACTTGCACATCAGTATTTATAAATCAATTTCCTTGATTGCGAAAAACTCGATATAAACCTGCATACACATGAGCTGAACACCGCCATGAAAATTATTTTAATGATTTTATGAGTCCATCCAGCAACGAATAGTTTGATTTGCATGGACGTATCTACTGTACAGTACATACAGGGTGGGCCAAAAAAACCACACAACTTTTGAGGGCAATAATTCAGTGAACCCATACCATTACATTTTTTACAATGATAAATATACACTAATAGGACAATAATTTCACATAAATTTGAGAAACCATGGTTTCCACAAGATTCAGACACATAGAGAGCATACTAAAGTTGATGACATGCTCAATATGGACGTTCTGTTCTCAACGCTCAACAGCCTGTTTTCTATCATGAATGCTTGTTTTCATGTTAAAAACTGTCAGAGTAAGTGAAAATAATCGTTTTAAACAGATTTGTCAACTAGGTTTCAACTGAATAACGCTAAAGAAACCAAAACAGTTCGTTTGAGCGGTATAAAATATTAACAAACTTTTATTGTAACCCATACAGTATGTATGGAAACCCCCGCCCGGTTGAAAAGGTACGGAGAATTTTCACCCCGCGGAACTTTCACCCCGATTTTTTAAGGGCTTTTCACCCCGCGAAAAAATTGAAATTTCGCGGGGTGAAAAGACACCGCCAAAATTATGAAATTTGGCACCCCGAGTGATGTGTCTTTTCACCCCGCGTGATTAACCTACCGTAACCCGATTTTCAGTTCCTTGACTGATCGACTAAGATATATATCATATCGACGATGATTGAGTGAGTCAGTGAGTAAGTGTCAATTTCAATTTCGACAGTCATTTTGTGCTTTAAAGTACGAAATTAACAGTTTTGAAAACTTTCTATATTGGTTCGATTCACATGAAAATCATTCTACAGACTAAACCGGACCGTCTGATTACGATGGTGAAGTCAGAATAGACGTGGTGTGAACGCTGCAAAATGTAGTAAACATCCATGCCACCAAAAATATTCAAACCAATGGTTATCTTGAAGTCGATATCTAAATATCGTCATTTAGTACATGGTGGTGGCATTTGGTTGTGAAATAACACTAATACAAACTCTCAAGCACGACCTCACATGTAACTAGTGTAATAAGCGGTAGTTTCAATTTTTACATGGTTACGAAGAAAAATTCATTGTGACATACAGGTTATAAACTACTTGTATTCAATTTTATTATTGATTCCTATTAAGTATATGTATATTATAATCTATGTTTTCAACGTGTTTTATTCTCTTGTTTGTAGTACTAGCTCTGCTAGTGACTACACCCCTGACCGCTTTCCTATTTTGACCTTTGGTCGAATTAGTGTTAGCACCCTTAATCGCGTTCCTGTCTGAGCGTCGCTTATGCTTAGTCAGTGTTCGCACCCTTATCCGCGTTCCTAGCTTAGCCTGTTTGCTGAGCTAGTGTACGCACCCAAACTGCGTTCCTCGCTTAGCAATGCCTCTGCTGAGTGCGTGTCCGCAGTATTATAATTGTTATCAACAACTAAAACATTATTATAAAATTCATATAGTCAATTCATGCAACCAACAACTGGCTTTTATAAAATCATATAACTGTGTAATCTTGGTACTGTGTTTAATAGTCTTGTTTAACCGTCATAATTGTGCCTTTTTTCTAACCTGTTGTCTCACCTGCTGTTAGACCGATGACTTTTGTCATCAAGTATTGACCGATGACTTTGTCATCAACTTCTGACCGATGACCTTGTCATCAAACCTCAATCGATAACCTTGTTATCAATAACCTGTTTTTTTAACCGTGTACTCAAAAACAATTTTGTTGCTAAAAAACTTGTTCTGCTTTTCCTTTTCACTATTTTCTTTGTTACGATCCCGGAAAGGTTATTGTTCGCTCCTCCTTGTCAATGATCTATACACTATTCACCCCTTCTCCTTCTAACGGCAGAATTTTTGACACCGAAATAAAGTACGACGGTTATCCTCACATAACGAATACCGAGATTACACGTACATGGCGTGTGTGCAACAACAAAATTTGTATCACATGTTCACACCACATTGCTGTTAATGTAACCTACTCTGCATTCACGAACAACTGGTACATAGCTCAAAACTGCAATGTTACCTGTAAAACAAAAAATGTTATTTATCAAATCAAATGCAGAAAATGTAATCTAGTTTACGTTGGTGAAACAACACAAGAGGTTCGAAAAAGATTTCTCCAGCATAAACGTGACGTACGGCTAAACACAAAAAATACTTATCTTGTAAACCATTTCAATCAAGATAACCATACACACGATGACATGACTATTGGCATACTAGAATGCATCGATAACAAAGAAAACATTGTTTTGCGTGAACGAGAATTATATTGGATTCAAAAAATTAATACCGGTTACCCATTTGGTTTAAACGATTGCATAAAAGGCCATGGAATGATTAGTACACTCGATACTAATCAATCAGATTTTAATCCCTATTTCAAATCACCGGTCGTTAAAGCAAAAAAGCGCAGAGGTAAAAAACGTCATCGTAGCAATGTTTGCGATATCACTTTGCTGCAACGGATAAAATGTTTATACGCCGACAAAAAATTTCATGACATTTATCTGGCTTTAAAAGGTAGTTCTAACAAATCTTTACGTTATGCTATATCTATACTCACATCCAACAAACAAGACCATGAGTATAATCTGTTAATTAATGGTTTTTACAACGGTACAAGAAGACAAGCTAATTTAATAAAAAATGCTAGTATCACTAAAAAACCCTGTATCACACTAAATGTCTGTTATAACACGCGATTGATGGATCGTATTTATTTAAATGCGTTTATGAATAAGCAAAAAAATCTTGCAATCCTTCAAGAAAATCCGACATCTACTGTTAAATCAGCCAGAATCCTGTATAAGTTTAACAAACCACTAGGTAGTCGTATTTGCAACTACAATAATTTTTTGAAAAAACTGACGTCCGAAGAGTGCACAAAAATAATTAATTCAAGTTGTAACTGTGCTAATTTCCATGATCGGTTTATTGATGTACATCATAATCATGTCATTACTGGTGACTTCAGTATTATCAGCGATAACAAAATTCTTTCCGATATGGTGTCAAGAGGAACTAATTATAGAAAAAACAAAAACTGTATCTCCAATTATGAACTTGAAAAATTTTTAGTCTCTGTCAAAGAATTCGCTCTAAAAGCTTGCACTGTTAGAGATCAGACTTTAAAAGAAAATAGATGCAACTATTACACACAACAGATTGAGAATCATATCAGAAAACGCATACCGGTTACTTACGCTAGATATACAAACTCATATGACAGTGATTTACTAAATCAATTAATCTGTGTTCCTATTGATAAAGCTCCTAATAATTTCGCCTTCATTTGTAAGAAATTCTACTTGCTTATGATCTGTAACGAACTTGGCGTTGCTGATTTTAATGCCCTACCTACTACTGGTTTTTACATACATAATAATCAAACAATTGAAACGGTCGTAAGCAAACATAGAAGTTTGTTGCATAAGTTTAGTGTTGAATATAGTAATACTAATCCAAAACTTCCAATACTTTACGGTATACCTAAATTCCATAAAAATCCAGTAAAGTTTCGATTTATAGCAGGGGCCGCTAATGCCACAACAACTCCGTTAGCAATAATTTTACACAACATCTTACATAATCTACGAAACCATCTAAAAAACTATTGCAAAGTGGCTGAACAACGTAGCGGGAATAAACTTTACATTTCGGTCAATAGTAGTAATTCTGTACTCACACAACTACATACTGTTTCGTCTTATGATTACGGTACTACATATGATTTCAGTACTCTATATACAATGCTGCCTCATGATGTTATTTTACAAGAACTTTCAGACATTACTAAGATACTTTTCACACACAGTAAGAAAAAATTTATTGTCACTAGAATAAAAAAATCTATATATGGAAAATCTGCTTACTACTCAAATATACCAATCAATAATAACCAATGGACGTCTTTCACTCATGAAATGACTAACAATTTAATTCGTGCTGTGGTAACAGAATCTTATATTAATTTTTGCAATTTTGCTTTTTACCAAAAAGCCGGTATACCTATGGGTGGCAATGCCAGTCCACTGATTGCCGATTTGGTTCTAAGTTCACTAGAGCTAAAATACTTCAAAACTAATACCATTCCTAAATCTGCCTCAATCTTCAGATATATAGATGATATTTTGGCTGTTAATATTAACATTCAGCATCTAATAGATACGGCGTATCCTTCTTGTTTAAAAATTACATCTGATAAGGGAACTATTGATTGTATCAATTATTTAGATTTTAGTATCGTTTTCGACCACAATAAAACTACGTTGTATAACAAAACCGATATTTTTCCTTTTAAAGTCATTCGTTCTTTTCATGGTGACAGTTGCGTGCCGAGGAATATTATCATTGGTGTTATTATCGGTAACTTAGTTCGTTTTGCTAGAATTCATGTTAAACTTGAAGACCTTATTGATTGTGTAATCAACTATTTCCGGCAACTAATCGCTGTGTCTCATTCAATTAATAATGTTAATGGGGGCCTAAAAAAGTTTCTGATTTCCCACTCAAATCTGCTCATTAAATTTGGCTTACATACGAAAAAATACATTCGCAATCAGTTCACACGGCCTATCAAACGTCAATTGTCTTACTTCACAAACTAATCCATATGTACTTTATAATTAACCAAAAAATCTTATTTATTGCTTTCTGTTTCTCTGTGCTCATTATTGATTGAAACGGTGTCACTACAATCTGTCTGCTTCACAATTTGTACGCATATGTATTTGACTTTATATCGACCCTCTTTATTTTGCCAATGCTGTTTGATAGTTTTATGCTAAATTTCATCTTCGTCGGGTTTTGATTCTAATTATGATAATATTTCTAACGTTTAATTTTTTATTTTTTTTAATTTTGGTTTTTCATAAGTTAGATAGCACGGAGCTCATCCCTGATGAGTCCAGGCTCCGTTAGAAAAAGGCGTCGGATGCTTATGGACGAAACGCCTTAGGATATTTTAACTTATTTTTCGAAAATTTTCTCTTAATAAGTTAGCAAGATAACAATTAGTTATAATTTTACTATTACAATGAGCTATATATGTATATGTTCGTTTTATTATACTGTTATACTTCTTGAGTTATCGGCTCATCCAAATGATTTCCTAAGAATTATGAACATTTTCAAAACATATGCTGCCACTCAGTTTTTTAGCTTCCTTGAAAGTGTTAGTTTTCATCATATGTATATAGTTGGTTCTGCGTTCTTTGTTCTCACCCAACAGTAACCATGTCAACTGTTGAAACTGCTATTATACGCTTTTCCTTCTCTTCATCGTCCACTGAAACCATACTATTTCAATGATCTACTTGATTGTCAATGCACTCCTTTCAAGTTTAGCTTCTCCAACTCAATGTCATTTTTGTAGAAAGGAATTTTGTTACATCGTGCAGCGTTCACACCACGTGTATTCTGACTTCACCATCGTAATCAGACGGTCCGGTTTAGTCTGTAGAATGATTTTCATGTGAATCGAACCAATATAGAAAGTTTTCGAAAAAGTTGATTTCGTATTTTGAAGCACAAAATGACTGGTGAAATTGAAATTGACACTCACTCACTGACCCACTCACTCATCGTCAACTTAATACATATCTTAGTCGATCAGCCAAGGAACTGGAAATCGGGTTATGGTAGGTGAATCACGCGGGGTGAAAAGACACAGTGCTCGGGGTGCCAAATTTCATAATTTTGGCGGTGTCTTTTCACCCCGCGAAAATTCAACTTTTTACGCGGGGTGAAAAGCCCTTGAAAACGCGGGGTGAAAGTTCCGCGGGGTGAAAAGACACGGAACCGTTGAAAATGGTATTTAAGAAAATGTTGCATTACTTTTGATTGCATTGAAATTTTTGAATAAAATTACAGTAATTCTTTTTTAATATACTGATTTAATTGACGCTCACCGTTAATTAATCCGATTGAGTAATTAACCTTCAAAGTTGTGAGTTTTTTTGCCCACCCTGTATATAACATGAAATCATAACGCACAGATGTCAGCGCCTTTGTTTAGAGGTGAACTTAGGCTTGTCATTGGCACATGGCCTGAACAACGCCTAGCAACGCTCTACAGAAAATGGCTTAGGTAAAGGAAAATCAAAGCTTTGGCCTTTGCCCAATCCTAAGCACACTCCCAAGCTTTTAAGCCTAAGCCCAAGCCTAAGCCTAAAGTGTCTTGATACGACTCAGTACAAATGCAGTCGAGTTGGCCTGCTTCTTGAAACATCGGTCGTGATCGACGTAGATCCAGTGCAGACGACAAATCGGAGTCTGCATGTTATATACTCACTCACTCACTCACTCACTCACTCACTCACTCACTCACTCACTCACTCACTCACTCACTCACTCACTCACTCACTCACTCACTCACTCACTCACTCACTCACTCACTCACTCACTCACTCACTCACTCACTCACTCACTCACTCACTCACTCACTCACTCACTCACTCACTCACTCACTCACTCACTCACTCACTCACTCACTCACTCACTCACTCACTCACTCACTCACTCACTCACTCACTCACTCACTCACTCACGCAGATTTCCATAAGCTACCCTTTTTTCAAAAAAATTTTGTTCCATGCACCAAATTTATGTTTCGACAATATGACCTCGAAACACGAAATTTGCGCGCAAAAAGACAGACTTGAATTCAACGAAACAAACCACAGTAGAAAATTATTTTATGGACAACTCAACTGCAAAACTAACATGAAAAATTGAGAAAACTTGAAATCAAAGTAGAAATTACAGACTTTAACGCGAACAATAATACGTTTTCTTTCCTTTGATAGAAACTTAGTTAGAAATTTTTTCTCCTATATTGCGAAGACATGGAAAAGTGTATGCAGTAAATGTTTGATTTCGGTCTCGGTCTCTTTAGCCGGTTAGTTTGATTTGTTTATTAGTTTTTATTAGATGGTCACGTATAACGATGAAATGAATACTTCTGTCTGTCTGTCTGTCTGTCTGTTTGTCTCTGTCTGGCTGTCTGTCTGCTTGCCTTCGTGTCAGTCTGTAAATATGTATGTATGTACATATGTATTTATGTATTTTGTGTATTTATGTGTTCCAAAATACCAAGAAGGGTCTATGGTCTTGAAAATCAACTAAGGCGCCAATTCAAATATGGGCGGTTAATTCTAGAACAACAGGAACTGGTGTTAAGGTATATATATATGTACATACATATGTACATACACGAATCTGGGCTGGCTGGCTAGTGGTTCCGATCGATCACCAGATTAACGGAAATCATGGTTGCTCTTTTTGCAATGTCAACAACTGTTATCTTAGTTTTTCCCTGTAATGTTATTATGTTTTATCGAACTGGCCAAGAAATGTTTGTTTCGCTATTTGGCTTTGTTATAGCAAATGTGCATATCTGTATAGTGCTGGCGCTGCTTCCTGGTTTCACACTCCACATTTTCTCTGTACTACGTGCACTGGTGCACAAATTTATGTGTTTTGGTTTATGCAAACCGATTATTGTAAACTGAATTCTGTGCAAATATGTGAGACTCACATTGTGAGTAGTATTTCATTAACTATCATTCACTTGATTTCTTTGCAGGTATATAGTTAAATCTACATTTCCATCACGTCGTACAGTTTCGTAAAAATATGCGTCAACAACGCTGATGCATTATTCCTATAAATTGGTTAGTTTTTTTTGATTTTTTATTTTATTTTTTGGGTCAGGTGCTAAAGGATAGGCCAAATAGGCAATTACATATTATGGCGTCTGGCGTTTATGGATCACCACCATACACTGGCGGACGAGCTGATCCTCCAGAGGGAGGGGAATATTTCCAAAGAGGGGGGGGGGGGGTATTGGCAGAAATCAGGCCATTTTACCTACACCTTGAGAAACAAATTCCACTTTCTGAAACGACCAAAGAGAAGGGAATTCCACTTTTCCCTCCCCTTCTCGTCCGCTAGTGCCACCATATGTACGCATAAGCAAACACTCGGTTCGGCTCGGCATGCCGTGCCATATGTATCGGCTTATCAATATTTCCTGCGGTTCTGCATATAAATAAGTACAAAAGAAAATTTTATTGTTTGACTTTGGTTAAGGTAATAAAGTGGTACTCATCAAAGTATTATTTTTAGTAACGAGAAAAATAATAGGAAATCATCACTACTTTCTGGGCGGAAAAAATCACAGTTGTTTCCCATGTTTTTGATACATTTTTTATCCATTTATGATCTAAATGTAAGTATAACCTTTCAAATTTCTACAAGTTCAAATATGTGTGTATAAATATTGGCTCATTCGCTCACGCATTGACGCTTCGTCACGACCAGTAATTTCAGTGATTCGCGCGGGCACATCAACAGCAGCTGGCATGTCTGAGATGGATGCAAAACGACGTGAACAGATTGATTCGACCAACAGGCAGAAAATAAAGGTTTGTTGTATATTTCTCGTCATTCTGTTGGTTTTGTTCATGATTGCTGTAATGCCTTCTCCTTTTAGAATAGTCATATTGTTTTTCTGAAGTTCCTGTTTCCCTTTGGAAAATAATAATTACGTAGAACAGTGCCCGGTTTTTGACATTTTTATGAAATGGCGGCCAAAAACCCTAGTTTCCTCTTTCGGTAGAGCCAGGTAAACAAAATAACCGTGAAATGTTCGTTTTATTGTAAAAAACGTATGTTTTGAGCTGTTAGTGTATTGCAGAATCTGCATGTGTTCATCTCGGCCACCAGACTCGTCGTGCAGAACATATCACATGCCAATGCTGATGCCGCTCTTAGACACATCTGCAAGAATGCCCTCAATCACAAAACTGCCAGAGATACTAAGGTTTGCAGGGGTCTTACATGAAGTATCAATATTATTATTTTTGTAATGTTGTTGTTTTTTTGTGTTTTGATGTGCGCGCAGTGTTTTGGTGAGTTTGCTGCACTAGCGGACGTAGGAGAAATGAAATCCCCCTGTTTGGCAGTTCCAGAGAGTAGAACTTGTTTCTTAAGGCGTGGTTAAAATGATCTCAAAACTGCTTATTCCCTCTTCTCTTTGTATTTTACCTCCCTTTGGAGGATTGGCTCGTCCGCCAGCACTGGCAAACCTCCAAAAGTTGGGGAATGGGCAGAACGTAGGTCATTTTTCCTAAACCGTCAGGGCACAAAATCTACTTTTTGAAACCTTCCGGCGCACGCGCACCCAGCGCACCAGCTTGTCTGTGCGCTGCTCCGTTTCTTTCCCGTGTGCTGAAAATCAAAATGATCTGATATTCTCACGCATGCGCTGTCTCAATAAAATTGAAGAAACCAATTTTTCTACGGAATTTAAGAAAATATGTTTGAAAGGTTACTAAAATAACTGGGATAACATGTTTTCATGGTGCGCTGCGCACGTGCGCCAAAATCGGTGCAAGGCACGCTTTAGGCTCTTCATCAAAGATGTGTGCGATACTTTTTCGAAACTGAACAGTAACAATGTCTCATATGTATATAGTACATTTTTGTCTTTATTTTAGATTGGTCACCTTACCTACATCGTCACCACCAAACGGGTTCCCACCCGCTTATTCCCGACATCGATCGCGCCAAGAATGCGCCGGCCGGTACGACCGTGGATTCGGTGGCGACCAGTCCCGAGTCGTTCGACTTCTACCTTAACAGCCATCAGGACGGGCATTCAGAATACGCCACTTTCGTTGGTTAATCTATGATAAATAGCTTTACCAGACGATGAGGATAATACATTAAATGTGCGCAATTTTTTTGGGGGTTTTAGGACTTGATTATATTTTGCGGATTTTCTGCAAGCATAAAGTATGCTGAATATATTTTAAGAGAAATGAAAACGGTGCTTGCCGAGGTGCAGAAAATTGAGTGATTTCAACTTTGCCCCTTCATTCTAAAGTTCTGATTTCTGAAACCTTTCGAACAAAATTCTATATTAATCGCTATGAGTGATTTTTCATAAATGACCAGTTTTGCTTTAGAATAATTTCATATTTGTGATTTTTTTATCGAAGTCTAATTCACTACGTTTTCAGAGCACCTCTCGCCCGACGCACTACACGGTGCTGTAGAACGAAACGCATAGCCGATGCCCGCGATCCGTGTCGTTTCCGGCGCGCCGTCTGATCGCCACACGCGCATGCTACCACTTCAAGCGGAGACTGTTATGTTAGTTTTTGTGTAATTAAACTTTTGTCCGCTTAACTTGTTTTGTGATTTGTTAAACATCATTTGGATCGTACTTGAGGTAGTATGATGCTTAACTTGTTTTCTGTGGAGATGCTTTATGCGAGAGCGGGTTGGCTGTCGGTGGGCTGAAACGTAAATGAAAATCTAGAAACTTTTCGAATTGTTTTGAACTACAGTGGTTGTCGCTCGTATTGAAACAATGAATGAATACTTGAAAATTTTAAATGTTGGTTCACGATTGTAAAAAAGGTGAGTGAATAATTTAATTAATTGTGTTAAGAAAAACCTATTGCAGTTTTTTTCGAATAGAAATTAACTCTTGTAGGCTGATTAGATATTTAATGTATGTGTGACCGAATGTTGTAATTTTTTATCATGTTTCTTACGTAGAATCACAAACGTGTTTCTTTACAGTGCGCAACATCCGTACATCCACACGTGAGCCACAATTACTGCAGTTGTGTTCACCACGCCCACTACACCGATTGATCCAACGAAAAAAAACTATGTTAAATGCAATTTCATCGAAATAACTTTTACGATCACTTTCTTTTATTTTTTTATCTAGTTGAAAGCAATGAAATCGGTATCAGATGGTTGATTAAAAGAAAAAGTTTTGAAGTTGACATGATTTGTTGAAGGAACGAGAATAAGAATGAATATTGTTTAATCACCAAAATCAATAAAATATTTTTGAGCGTGCCATATTATCATGAGCAAATTACCAACAGGAAAGGCAATGTGTGGCAGAAATGAGCAAATCACCAACAGGTAAGATTAAGCGAAAATCAATCGGGTTATTTTTATGCTATCTACTCGAAGCAAATAAGCCGGGCTTCATTATTCCTTTTTAACACGCTTGAAAATTCTTGTAAATACTTGATGTTTCCAACCCAGAAAACATTAGTGAATACATGATTGTATATTGTAGCATAGAGTTCGGTTGAGTTCAGGTTAACTGCCGGCTGTTTTGCCTCAATGCAGAAAATGATTAGAAGTGTTAAGAGCTATCGAATGAGTCGAATCGATATTGGTTCGTGGGTTCGAATCCTACCAGGATACTTGAAATTTTTCAGTTTCTTGGTAGGACTAGAATTCGTTCACTAATCATTCCATCTTTCCACTGAAAGTCCGGGGTGCTCCTTAACTTGATTTGAAAAATTTCCCTAGTGGTTTATGAGATGAAAATGATAAGTGATAAATAATCTTGGTACACTAAATGGTTTTGGTGATTAAGAACACTCTGCAAAGAGATGCAAAATAAAATTATGTTGTTTATTAGGCAAAAAAATCAACATATTCTTATAACCAAGATTATTCACCACCTAGCACTGGTGGTATCTTTCGCCACCGCACTGGCCAAACGGTGCGGCTTACGAGTGCGTACCACGGGTTTGGAGTCATGGCGTGGTCTGCCCTTCAGTACAGCCGCCCGACCTTTAATCGTGTTGTGCGTTCTCCTTCCGACACTGGTCGGCATGACGGGAATGGCGGCCCTGGCCCGATGAGTTGGATGCAGATGACAGGTGAATATGGCTTCGACGATCTTATTAGGATGTGCTTTGTCCATCGACTTCAATAACCGTCGCAGAGAAGTAGCATTCCTGCCTGATTTGGACAGTATGGCACGGAACTTGTTTGTTGCCTGCTCGACGAGTTCTGCAGTTGACTCGGCGGGCACCTGTGGATCGCTTGAGACCGTCGGCAGCTGTTGAGACGTTGATGGTGCCGCGGGGTTTTCTGAAAAGAGAATCATAATATAATTGTGATATTCAATACTTGAAAACAAAATGCGATAAATTGCGATAAAACAATAGAATGAAATGTCGCGAAAACCAGGAAAATCTGATATTCATAAACTTCGTTTACTTTCTTAACTGATATTTAAAATGAAGTTAATTCGTCATCCACGTTCAATTGTATAAAACGTATTGGCAAGTAACCTTCCATATTGTCGAACATGTAGTTTATGAGGTCTTCTCGTCGACCGAACGCCAGATATGACATTTGTTGACGGACGACCGCAGTTGTCGGGTCGACTCGGCCACCAATCGGCACGTTAAGATGCTTCTTCAGGCCGTGAACATGCTTACACAGCCGACCGGTCATTCCGACATAACAACTGCAAATGCCTCGTTTGGTGTTGACAGAGTACACACGGTTACCGCAGGATGATGGCACCTACAACAATGTATTTATTTGATTTTTTTCACATTATTATCATTAAATTATACAAAACGTTATTCATTTATCGACGTACTTAGAAACTCAGCCTTGATCCGTTATCGGGAATTAACCAGAATACTAGCTTTTCATAAAAATGGTTTATGACATTTTGACGACATGGATATCATTTATCTACCACCGATCAACATGAGTCCAACTCACTCACATGTTTGTTCCTTTCAAATTGTTTATTCGCAACTTTTTTCTACTTTCTCTTGAATTCCGGTTCAAAAACGATAAAAATGAACAACCTCATAGAGAACCATAAACATAACCAACCTCATAGTTGCCGTTGGAATCGGGAAGCAAATTTAACTGGCACAGATACTTCGAGGCGACCGCCAGCTTCGCATGTTTCGTGAACGATTTTGTGTTGCGACCCGTAGCATAGTCGCTTAGTCTTCCCTGGTAGTACAAGTATCCCATGTGCATGATCGATGCCATCAATGAGACAGGGTTATGTGATCGTCGTCGGAACATAATCTGTAATGTCCGTTCGAAATTTCAATCGGCAACATATATAAAGGATAGCTTTTCGAGCACATCAAACATAACATTTTTCAGAACCGGTTAAACGATTATGCCTAGTTCTATGCTACAGACACCTGATGAGTTCAGTTGAAGAATTATGCCATCGAGAAAATTAATAATATGAGAGTTATATATATTTATATATAAAAAATTAACAGCGCCAAAAATAAATTTGAATTCAAACTGTGTGCCCAGAACAATAGTGACCTGGTTTGGCTTACAAATGAGATTCTGACTCAATTTGAAATTGCAGCATGCATTTCAGCGACCATAGAACAAATTAATGAAACAGGTCATATTCATATCTGAGTTTTAAACCAACCGATTCCTTTAGGCATCTCACAGCACTCTCCGCTAGATTGTTTGTCTGTTGACCAAACAGCTCTGTAGATCGAGTGCAAACGCAGTAACTGTTCCTAAAACAAGCAAAAAATTTAGTGGTAATTTAAGAATAATTAAGTCTTTTAATAAAAAAGTTTGGTTTTCATTTCGAAATCATTAAAACCATTTCGAACTCGTTTGAAAATGATAACTTCGAACGCACAACCGAACTGTTTTGTTTCCGAACTATTTAATTCATAACGAGGTTCAATTCCCAACCTTCCTGAATGTGCTTTCTCCAATCGGGCATGCAGATCCGGGTGACGTTTGCTCCGTTTCATCAGTGTGCTGTAGGCGGTTTCCGATTCTTTCTCACACGGACTCATGATGAATGTCCGTATCAGCTGCATTAACGACTGTCGCACTCTCTGAAACTGTCGATAAATATAACTATCGTTTCCGGATTAGCTATTATCTTCTTAAAACTTATGTTGAAAAACATTGACTGTTTTCACGATATTTTAGCTCCCGAAAACTTCTTGATTATTTGAAAAAAAAACGAAAATTTGTCAGATGCTGATAACGATGATGTTTTAGAATGAGAAAAATAACGAAAACCCAACAACAAAGTGTGTTAAGTACCTTGTTAGTTTAAAGACAACAATGATTTCAAAGTGTGGAAAAATGATGCTGCTGGAAATCTAAAATCAATAACCTTCAGTGGTGGCTTGCTGAGCAGCCATGACCAGTCGGCCTGTAGTTTGTGAAATACGCAGACATACGACCTGGCTTCGGGGAATACGGACTTTATGGTGTTTCTCAGCGACTGGCAGTCGTCCGACATGAATGAAGCCGGTGAACGATTACGGAAAACGCTTTCCTTGACCATCTTGAAGGCGGGTGAGAAAACTTCTTCCGTTTCTGAATCTGAAAAAAATTGGTTCATTGTAAAGTTATCGGCGGACAGCAACGGTTTCAAAATCAATGTAATGAAACAAATTCGGCGTCATTTAATAGTTAGGTTTGATTTGAGTGCGTAAAAAACTATAGTAATAATACATCGTATCCATGTTACAATAGAAGAAGAAAATTCCTGTTATACACGAACTGTCCATTTCTAAATCACCATGCCGGCATGCGCAAAATTTAAGGTTTATTGGTACATTGAGAAAAAGTATAGAAAAACAAAATTTTCACTTCGTTCCTAATAAACTTGAACTCTCGTCTAAACAAAATAATGTTATGCAAATTAGGTTCAAGGCTAACATGTGAGAACGTAGCACAAAGGAAGGCCGCCGACCGGAGTGTTGAGGACAAAAAGTGTCACCTTCACGTCGGTGGAGTCCAGTTTACTGGTCGAGTCGCAGAATACAACACTGTTCGAGTTGAACAAGTCCCATGTTCGTACCATAATCGGTGTTGCGCAAACAACGATGAATGGAGAGTTGTTACATTGGACGAAACCACCGCTTTCCTGCCATTGCTGTTTCATGGATTCAATCTTCTGAAACAAAAAAAACACGTACATGTCCTTTTCGTTAAAACAATAACCAATGCAATCCATTGAATTATAACTGAGATTTGTACTCAGCAAATAATTTTTACGTTGTCGCACATTATCAGTCGTAATAGAATAAATTACGATTCACGATAAACGTGAGATTTGAAGATGGAATAGTGTTCCAAAAACAAAAGAGAGAGAAAAATAAAAATTAAGAACACGATAAACACAGGTTTACGCCACCTTGAAGTAATGAAAAGATCAAGGGTATAAAGAAACCAACAGTATTTTCGACGAAGAATATAATTATAAGAGTCAAATAAATGGAGAACGTAACAAAATCAACCTCGATAATCTTGTCGGGTTCGAAGCCACCCAGCGTTCGACTCACAAATCTGTTAAACAAGTTCCGAACGACTCGACTCGGTGGTGAAAGCTGGCCATTGTCCCTGACACCGGGATCGCCGGGATACTCTGACTCCAAGTACTCCAGATTTCGTCGCATTGAAGATGGCACGTCGTCACCATCCGCAAAATAGGACTCGAACCTATCTACTGACTGAAACGAAAAAAAGATCATCAAACCTAAGTTACATGACGTTCCCTTCCCATTAAGTATATCTGATAGCTCTCTGTTCATATAATGTGATATTTAGCAATCAAACAATTCGCCACTTGACCCAAAAACTCAATCTGCACGTTCCATCTTATTGAATTTATCGTGGACTTTAAAAAGGCCACTTCGACGATTAGTCCATTCATTTGAGAAATGGCTGCAACAGAAATACAAATATACATTCATTTTAGTTGAAAGACTGCAGCTAACCTCAGATGAAACACCGAAGCATGCTGAGATTCCGTTTGTTGGTAACACATGATTATGGGACCAGTTGACCTTGACAGACATCTGCATTTCTTCGCTACCGATAGAAAAGCATAAAGATGCATTACAGTTCTTGTCTCGGGCAGCATGATGATCGTTCACCAGCTTTTTGTTTTTTGAAGAGAATGCGCAGACGAATCGAATCTTGCCTTTGCCAGGGTCCGTGGTTTTCACGATATAATGGTTGCAGTGACGTCCGAGAATTTTTGCACCCACATCTTCACATCTTCTCTGGATTTACCATTCGTCGGATCAAAAACTTATGAGATTTCGAATATTTTGTTTGAAAAACTTTTCCCAATTCGGGATAAAAAAACTCAGTTTTTTTACAAAGTCGTCGAATGGTTTTTTCATCGCTCTTGTCCTCATTCTCTACATTCTCATTGTCTGAGGTTGAAGCATGAGACTCAATGATTATGAAGTCATCATCTCTTCATATTCTGTACTTAATCATGGTTGGCTTCGATTAATTCAGAGTTCAATGAGATGGCTGGCCTTCAATCGACGAGTTAAAAATTACACTGAATTGAACAACATTATACAGAAAATTGAATAAAAAGTGATAAACATAACGTAAGCTAGAAACATAAATTGAGCAGAACAAGACGAGGGTTGTTGTCCTAACGGACATAAATAATCATGAAGGGATAAAGCGTAATGATGTATTCTTTTCCGTAGATTGTTTCAAACTATTACAAGTCTTAACTATTCCTGAGGGTTGTTTCTGGGCGTCATTTGGCAAACAGGATTTGCTATAACCGAATTTAATAATATTATATGTATCATCAAATATGGCACATATTTAAGAATCAGTTTTTCTAGAGAAAGTTCAGTTCGGTTCCAGGAACAACTGGAATTTGACCATGAACTTCATGATTTCGTTTCAGTCAGATAAAAAAAATTCGTACAAATCGACACAAATTGGTCATTTGTGCGAAAGGAAAAATTTGGTGTTTAGTACGAATGTTTTTGAAAAAAGGGTAGCTTATGGAAATCTGCTCACTCACTCACTACACACACTCACTCACTCACTCACTCACTCACTCACTCACTCACTCACTCTCTCACTCACTCACTCACTCACTCACTCACCTCACCACACTCACTCACTCACTCACTCACTCACTCACTCACTCACTCACTCACTCACTCACTCACTCACCTCACTCACTCACTCACTCACTCACTCACTCACTCACTCACTCACTCACTCACTCACTCACTCACCCTCACTCACTCACTCACCCTCACTCACTCACTAACTCACTAACTAACACTCACTCACTCACTTCACTCACTCACTCACTCATTCACTCACTCACTCACATCCTCACTCACACACTCACTCACTCACTCACTCACCACTCACTAACCGACGGAAACACAGTGATGGCACGACATATGCGTGTGAACGCACACTTCTGCAGGCACTCAGCTTCTCCCAAAGCCAGATCATGTCCGATCAAGGCATCCGTGCCCTCGACACCCTCATGACGACCGTAGTCAACCGGGTACAATGAAGCATCTGCAATACGTAATGCTACTTGATTCTGTTTTTATACTGATTTACAAGTGTCGTATCCGCAACCATAAATAAAAACCCAAACCATTTCTAGTGTTAAAACGTTTGTCAATCATCGTTACCCCAGGCTTTACTGTGTCGAACTACAGCGTTGTTAATTGATTCAAGTTGACGTTGTAGAAACTTTTGTTTAAAATTAACCAACATAAATTGGATTGTGACCCACTTGCTTGATTGGATATGTATTTAACAGCGATCAATTAAAAATAAATCATATTGTAAATACAGGGTCCAACAATGCAAACACTTTGGCGGTGGATATCTACTGACACAAACACAGCAACGATTTCAGTGCGCTTTTCAAAGATCAACACAACATTTTGACATGGCGAACTCTATAATATCAGAGAAATCGGTCAATCACAGCGGCCATCACCAATGATTGCGTGGAAAACTGTGTGTGGAGGAAAAATCAAGGTTTATGCGCGTGCTGACACAAAGCCTGTTGGATTGAAGTGTTTTTTTTTAAATTTTTCGCTCACAAATGCAAACTTTTCTGTTAGCCTGAAAGATGTCAATGTATTACCTTTGCAAAGAATTCAATGACAGAAAAACTTTTTATTACGAAAAAAAAGTTTGAGAATAAAATTGATTCATAACAAACGCTGACAATCATATAACTCTT
>CAXIWR010000274.1:42500-47594 GCA_964036265.1 Daptonema setosum | reverse complement strand
TACGAGTCCGATGCTGGTTAAGGTTGGTACTGTGGAAAAAGTTTGCTGAATAGAGAAATATTGCAAAACACGTCTATAAAAACAACCCAGTTAAAATTTCAGTTATGTTGATTGGTGTTCCTGATATTTGTTGTTGTTGAAAAGTAAGGAAGTTGTTGAAAAGTAAGGAAGTTGTTGAAAAGTAAGGAAGTTGTTGAAAAGTAAGGAAGTTGTTGAAAAGTAAGGAAGTTCTTGAAAGGTAAGCAGCTTGTATTTTATATTTATGTTTTCAGGAAGAACGACCGCCACTTGACATTCCCACGCTCGATGCCACAGCCAGCAATACCAGACTCAAATCCATGGACAGAAATATGCCGATCCGGGTTCGTGATTAATGGATAATTTGGTCACCCACTCACTCACTCACTCACTCACTCACTCACTCACTCACTCACTCACTCACTCACTCACTCACTCACTCACTCACTCACTCACTCACTCACTCACTCACTCACTCACTCACTCACTCACTCACTACAGGATGACTCGTCACAACCATTGCTCGGCTCCAGTCAGCCAATGATCGCTAACTCCCAGTCTCCGTCTGGTAATACGCAACGCATCAATGGTACCACTGAACACGAGAATCCTTTATATAAACCACCACCACCTATCGAACTGTCGCAGACTAGGAGTCCGAGACCCAACAGGGCACAAATGCCCGGACAACGACAACCACCGCCGTATGTGCCGCCTTAACAGGGCATTTTGTATAAATATTTTATGATCATGTTCTAGTTTGTCCGTCAGTTTTTTGATCAGTAATTTCATGATGCAGCTTGAACCGCTTACACAAAAATCTTCATAACCGTTAACACTCTGATTTTTGAAATTTCCTAATCGCTAGTCCGTATCATAAATAACTACTGACTGAACAGCTGACTTTTTATTGTCTGCTTTACCATACAATTGTGCAATAATCTTTGTTGTACCGTACTGGAGAGCAAGTGAATCTGCCGGAAGTTTGTGTCCTGGTTTCAGTATGTTTCTAACGAAGTGGTCAATAGAACAAGATTCAGATAATCACTAGCTAATCCCACCAGCCGTACAAGCTATGTCAAATGCTTGGTCAATCTATCATCAATGACTTCAGTCCCACCAAATTCGTATGCTCAGCCTTTTGATCATTGAGTTCATGCTGAATTTGGGTCAGAAATTTTTAACAAAACATGTGTTTAGCATGAAATTTAATGTATGTATTCATCTTATATTTTACTGTGGTGCACTATTGATACAACGTACGTTTATCACCCAAATTTATCGAGCCAAGAGTAAAACTTCCCTCAGCTGAAGCAGACATGTGAGAATGAGGGCTGAATTCGGGTGCCTTCATAGTCCAGTTAACGGAACTTTTCCTCACGTTCCGAATCGTTTTTTTCATTATTTCTTTTGTCTTTGAGTTCGAACGTCACAAATGTACCAAGAATACGCAAATCGACTATAAAAGCGCCCTTTTAGTAGAAAGTATGTATAACTGGAAATGTGTTGATGTCAGTCAAACAAAATATTGAATTGAAACTTGAATCTTTAACATTGCTAGTGAATTCTCAGCATGCACGATCTGTCTTAATCTATCATTTATTTGTTTAACGTTCTTGTACCGTTTGAGTCGCAATATGATTTTGGATTGTTAGAAGCGTTTTTCAACAATTTATTGGTACATGAAAGAGATCCCGTTTATATGGAAAAATAATACATCTCTTCTTATTACATCGCTGAAACACTTTTTGACAATCAAAATAACATATTTTAATTGCGATTCAAACAAACTTGACGGATTCATGACAACTCACGAAATTGATTTCAGTTTTTTTTCTTCACCTACTCGTTGCCGCCCATTTTCGATTTGATTCCAAATGGTCTTATGAAATCATCTTTTCTTTGACTTTGTTTCTTTGTGTGTTTTCTTTTTTGATCATGTCCCTTTAATGTGCTATATTACGAGAACGTGTACAGAGTAAATAAAGATTTGATGAACCATCATTAACTTCGGTTTTATTGTAAATTATTTTAACCTGAGCGCAGCGTGGGAGAGAAAAAGTTCAACTATTTATGCACTGTTTGAGGTGAACAAAACAACAAAAACAACTCCAACCACAAACTTGACATGGATGTTTTACGCACCCTTTCACTGATAACCAGTCTGAGCACATACTGGGACGTTGCAGATAAAATCTGTAAACAGGTACAAAATTCTAGATTTTCGTACATTAAAAATTAAAATTTAAAATGAAATCGGGATGACAGATTTTCGCGAGGAATCAGCGTCAGTCGCCAACAGTGACCGTGTCTCCTCAAGCGATGACGGATCACATTCGGTTTTCTAGACTGACTGACTGAGTGACTGACTGACTGATTGACTGACTGACTGACGGACTGACTGCCTGACTGACTGACTGACTGACTGAATAATGTTCACTCAGTCCAATTCGTCCATCTTGAAACATGACAGTACCACCGAAACTGTTTGGAACCGTCATCGCAGGCCGGTGATCGCAGTTTCTGCTTATGTTACGCTGATTATGATTGTGGTTGTGACTGTGATGAGTGTGGATAGGCATCACACTGCGCAAGGTGAGTGAGTGAGTGAGTGAGTGAGTGAGTGAGTGAGTGAGTTAGTGAGTGAGTGAGTGAGTTAGTGAGTGAGTGAGTGAGTGAGTGAGTGAGTGAGTGAGTTAGTGAGTGAGTGAGTGAGTTAGTGAGTGAGTAAGTGAGTGTTTGAGTGAGTGAGTGAGTGAGTGAGTTAGTGAGTGAGTGAGTGAGTGAGTGAGTGAGTGAGTGAGTGAGTGAGTGAGTGAGTGAGTGAGTGAGTGAGTGAGTGAGTGAGTGAGTGAGTGAGTGAGTGAGTGAGTGAGTGAGTGAGTGAGTGAGTGAGTGAGTGAGTGAGTGAGTGAGTGAGTGAGTGAGTGAGTGAGTGAGTGAGGGAGTGAGTGAGTGAGTGAGTGAGTGAGTGAGTGAGTGAGTGAGTGAGTGAGTGAGTGAGAGAGTGAACAGATTGGGTGATTGACCACGTGACCATAAGTGATATCAATATTTAGCACTGTAAACGCATATTTTTGCAGCGGACCTGCAACAAGCACTCATCTACGATTACCGTAAACCATTCTTACAGTTGTTGAAAATCAAGAACGGCAGTTTACTAGTGAAACCCATAACCACTCAGCCACCTATTTCTACGCCTGAGGTAAGCGAATTATTTTATATTTCAATGATTTTAATCACTTGATAGAAAAATTGCATTTTTAAATGGAACACTTTATATTTTATTTATCAGAATTGTTTAGTTCATTTAGGTTAATTTATAAATGTTTTTGGCAAATGTTTTCATGACACCAGGTGAGTCCAGCAATGGTCTACGTTGACCACCTTCACAGTGTCTTTATAATGGGTGGAGCTTCGTGGGACGCCGGGGGCACTCGGAAAGATTCCAATGGTTGTTCCTTTAACTAGTCAGTCAGTCAGTCAGTCAGTCAGTCAGTCAGTCAGTCAGTCAGTCAGTCAGTCAGTCAGTCAGTCAGTCAGTCAGTCAGTCAGTCAGTCAGTCAGTCAGTCAGTCAGTCAGTCAGTCAGTCAGTCAGTCAGTCAGTCAGTCAGCCAGTCAGTCAGTCAGTCAGTCTGTCAGTCAGTCAGTAAATCAGTCAGTCATGTCATGTATAACTTGTTCTCAAATTTCCAGCGGTGCTCATGTATTCCCCATCCAACGACACCTGGACCAAGGCACCTAGACTGAAACTGACCAGGTTTAGGCCAACAGCAGTCATCGTTGATGATACAATCATGGTGAGTCGGATCATCATTAGTTTATTCTTTTAATGAGTCAATCTTGGCCTGATAAGTCGACTATTGAGTTTGTTACAAAATTATTACTAAACCTAGATTTTCAGTGATGCACCTGACGAAGGACTTGTAAACATGAGAGTAACATTTAAAATGCAATTATGTACAAGCTCTCAAACGTTTTCACATGCACACAATACCCACATTTTTTAAACCTCATGAAGAGACCTCCTTCAGAGATCATCTCAGGAAAAACTCAGCCAAGACAATAATTATCGTTTTCAGGATAAATGAAAATGCAAAACGTAATTGATGACGCTCCAATAATCAAACCGATGGTTTCTTCTCTACTATACGATGATTGCAGGTTTGTGGTTGTGAGCACGACGAAGTCAACAGGCTATGCCGATCTTCCTGCGAGTTTCTGGACACTCATAATCTGGGAGCTGGATGGATAATGCCGGTTCATTAGAGGGAAAAAATAAAACATGAATCAAATGAATAAAAAAAATAAGCAAACAAATAAATACAGTATCCGTACGATTAATGAACAGACTGGAATATTTATGCAAGTTACATATTGTTATGGTTTGTCCATGCAGACGCGGATTGTTCATTAGTCCTAAATGATTCACATACACATCTTCGTTCATGGAAACATCTTGAAATCTTTCATATCATTAGATTTGCAGACACAACCAACACAAGTGGAGTTTTGCGGCAACACACTAGTTTACTATAAGGTTGGCATTCTTTGATCGAGTCTGGTGATTTAAGGAATAATATTATTAAATTACAAAACCACAAGATGTATATTTAAGTTATTTCTTAACTTTCATCCTTTTGTTTTGTTTTCGGAACTTGGTTTACACAATGGGAGGCTGGATGACAAAAAGTGCAACTGAACCAGAGAACATTTTATCAGAATTCGTTAATAGGTATGTACGCTTTTTTATTCAGGTATTTCCCAATATACCCGAACTCACTCACTCACTCACTCACTCACTCACTCACTCACTCACTCACTCACTCACTCACTCACTCACTCACTCACCCACTCACTCACTCACTCACTCACTCACTCACTCACTCACTCACTCACTCACTCACTCACTCACTCACTCACTCACTCACTCACTCACTCACTCACTCACTCACTCACTCACTCACTCACTCACTCACTCACTCACAAACTAGCTAATATACAGGGTGGTCCAAAAAAATTGCCAACACTTTGGCGGTGAATATCTTTTGACACAGAGCACCAATTTCCTTGCG
>CAXIWR010000274.1:0-40000 GCA_964036265.1 Daptonema setosum | reverse complement strand
TGCTCTACACAAAAACTAAATCGTGCAATGAAAATATGGCAGTTTTCAGGTAATATTATGAGTTTTTGAGTTATGTTATGAATAACAAATTATGTATATATGCGTGTGAACAACAGACGAACTTTAGGGATATAAATATTAGGAACATCATATTCTTTTGTTATACAAACTATGTAAACAACATACGAATTTTTACTAAAAACATATGAATGCACTATCAATTGGTATAATTTATAATTTGGTAGAACTGATAAGATCACTACTTGTATTTCTTCCTGGGTAAGTGTTTTTTTTGCAAATACTAAATCTTTCTCTCAGCGCAAATGTGTTGGTCAACGAATTCCGTGTTCAGGTTATAATTTTTTTTCATCAACTGATTCGCAAAATAAAACAAAACATGGAATCCGGGAACGTACAAATCGAAATGGTCGCCGTACCTGGATGGAATAATTCTACTGATTCGCCAGCATCTGGCCGTAGCTCTCAGTCGTCTTCCGATTCCGACACTTCGAGATCGCTGCAGGTTTATTACGGTAGGAAACTTGAAGATTTCTTCATACGCCAGACACTAAACTGTTCCAGAAACGCGCATTTTTCTTCAGTCCAACTCACCATTTGTGCCCATTGGTGATTCTACCAGTAAAGTAGGATGGTATCGTAAGCCAACAGTGGTCGTGATCGGGTATGTGATTGTGGCACTCGTTGTGGTCATCACTACCATGAGTATCGTCAAGGCAACACGACATCATTCGAATCAGCCAAGTTTGTTTGACGATTAAGACGATTAGCCTGTCAATACTTTTTTACTTTGACTCTTTTATTTACTGAAGACATGACACACTTTTACCATGTCAAAAAGGGCTGTTTACGTAGTGGCATGAGAGGTTGAATGAACTGACGGGCCGTTGTCGAAAACACCGAGTGACGCATCAGGATTTGTGTCGCAAGAAAGTTTTCGGATCCGGAACGCCAGTTTTTAGGCTGTCGCCTTCCGCACCAGACTAGACAGGCAACAATCAATGAGTACATCAGTTACATATTTTTGTTGTAATTCATAAAATCAGGGGTCACATACTTTCTGAAGGTGAAATGTTTCCTCTATTTAGTATAGTATTTTTCATTTCCAATAAAGGAAAGGACGCGCCAATGGGGCACAATAGGTCAGTTGTGGTCAGTTAAATCACAGGATCGATAATATGGATACACATGAAAAAAAAACACATAATAAAGTATTCTGGTTATTAGGGATTTAGTAGGTCGAGGTTCATATAAATTGATCTCAAATAAGTTATTATACTGTCTTTAAATTCATTTTCTAAGAATCTCTTGAAATGTTTATGGCAAACTGGATCAAACGCTAAGTCAGGAATTTTGTTCCACAACGGAATAATTCTGACGCACCAAAATCTTTTGCGTTTAGCTGTTCTGCAGATCGGGTATTTCACTTTAAATCTATTATTTCTTCGAAGTCTCATATCGTTATTTACACAGAATAAATCCGATGTGTCTATGCCATTAAAGTATCCAGTGAGTACTTTATATGCTAAAACTAAGTCAGAGACCGTTCTTCGAAACAAAAGATTATCTAGTGAAAGGGAACTAAGACGCTTGTTGTAGGCTACGTCATACAAGTTGCATGATAATTTGGTGAACTTCCTATATGGCCGTTCAACAGTGGTAATAAGGTTTCGATTTCCAATGTTCCAAACTGTGGAGGCATATTCTAGTTTCGGTAAAATGTAAGTCTGTATAATTTTTGAACGAAAGGATACGGTGTTGTTTTTGAACACATTACGGATGCAACCACACAATTTAGCTGCTGATAATGCTATTTTGTTGCAGTGAGCCTGAAAGTTCAGGTCTTTGTCAATCTGAATGCCAAGATCTCTACACACTTCAGCAACCGTCAATATTTCACCTTCTAATGTGTATTGATAAGGTGACTGGCTACTATGACCGAGCTGTTGGAAATGGCATTTATTTACTGATAATTTCAAGCCATTATTTTTGATCCAGCTTGAGAGATTGTTAATATCCAATTGGAAATGAGCCATATCTAGTGGAGTTTTGATCTTTTTGTAGATTTTTATGTCATCAGCAAACATTTTTATTTTACTGTGAACTATTGTCTCGGGTAGATCATTCATGAACAAAATGAAAAGCAGAGGAGAAAGAACTGCACCTTGTGGAACGCCGGAGGTTGCACATAAAGGAGTAGATACATAATGGTTCAATTTCACTGAGTGGGTACGATTAGATAAGAACGACTCAATCCATGCGGTGATTGAATTTGGAATAGGACTTGCCAATAGCTTCTGTATTAATTTGCTATGACTTACCGAGTCGAAAGCTTTCCGAACGTCGGCATACAATACGTTGACTGAGTAACCTTGATCTAGGTATTGAGTATAATCATTCAGTGTTAATATTAATTGGATTTCACTCGACCGTTTCGGAGAGAAGCCAAATTGATGACATGTGATGTAGTCTACTTCTGATAGAATTGACTGCGCTTTTTTATATATAATTTTTTCCATGACACGTGAGGCAGTGCATGTTAAGCTGATGGGGCGGTGATTAGAAACATTTGGTTCATTTGGAACTTTAGGAACAGCTACCACAATAGCATGTTTCCAATCTAATGGGCAGGAGCTACTTTCTAGGGATTTTCTAAATATCTTAACCAAAGGAGGGGTTATTGATGATGCTAATTTTTTCAACATTACATATGGTATTCTATCATGGCTGAATGACGCTTTATTTGGTAATCCAATTATTGTTTTGAAAACACTTTCAAAGTTAAACATATTAACGACAGCTGTAAGTTCTTCATCAGAGGCATCTACCGAAGGATTGTCCGAAGAACTTGGAATGTAGACTGAATTGAAGTATTTATTCAATGCATCTGCTTGTGATGGACCGTCAACTAGGTCATTACCACTTTCGGATTGTAAAATGTCGATATTCGTCGTGGGTTTAAGTTTTGACTGAATATATGAATAAAACTTATGCGAGTTCGGTTGTGCTAGGAACCTTTCTTCACTGTCAATCTGGATTTCATTCCGAGTGATTTTTATAAGGCGTGAAATTTCTTTCCGTTTTTGTAGACGGAAGTCACTCTTATCTTTCGTATATGCGGATTTTAGTCGAAACTCAATAGATAGCAACCTCTTTAGCTTATTATGGAGGTAGTAATTTTTATTCCCTAAGGATTTTGAGTCAACCATCTTTACGGGAACAAAGTTATCTAAAATGTACCAACAAGTGTGCTTAAAAGCGAGCCACATGTCATCGATATTTTTTTGATGAAATATTTGACACCAGTCAAACTGAGATAACCAAGTGCTAATGGCAATCCAATCAGCTTTATGGAAGTCTGGCATAGAGTGCGATGAAAAAACATGGGATACTTCAGTTGCTATAGGAATACAGCATCGTATAGATATATGGTCGCTCGGACTAGTGGGGTAACCAAATGGTTCATCAGACCGTATGTTCAAGACATGTGATGAGTCTGAAGAAAAGAGTAGGTCTAATATGACCTGTTGTCGAGTTGGGAAAGTTATCATTTGATGCAGACCAAAGCCTGAGACTGATTGAACAAAAGCTTTACTTTTCTCACTGGATGCCGTTAAAGTGTTCCAGTTAATATCACTATAATTGAAATCTCCGAAAATAAATTTCTTTTGTATGTCGAAGTCATTAACCTTATTCAGATACGTTAAAAGCATAGAATCATTCGGTGAACTGGGAGATCTGTATATTAATGATAATAAGAAACGTTCAGTAGGTAGTATAATTATCAAAGAAATACCCTCAAAGTCAGTACCATTTGATATTGAAAGATCTTGAATCTGTTTTGCCATAAATATTTTCGGTATAAATATCATGACACCTCCACCGTTAGAGTTCCCATTTTTTCGATCTACGCGGAATATTTTAAAATCATCAGATAAATTTATATTAGGTACTGTGTCTGATAGCCAAGTTTCAGTGAAAAGGTAAATAGTGTTTGCATCAGTTGAGGTATGATTCTTAAGTAAAAATTGACGTTCGGTAGATCTAATGGATCTAACATTACAATAACTTATATCCAAGCTAGATAAAACCTTGCTATCCAGTCATTTTGATCGCTTTTTCACGGTCGGTTGTTTTTTCTTTGGTTTTTGACAGTTTTCCTCCAGGTAGTGGCGTTCAACGTAGGTTTTTGGTTTGGGTCCATTCTCGAGAATCGGTGAGGTACAGGTTTCATTCCGTGTTCAGGTTATAATTTTTTTTCATCAACTGATTCGCAAAATAAAACAAAACATGGAATCCGGGAACGTACAAATCGAAATGGTCGCCGTACCTGGATGGAATAATTCTACTGATTCGCCAGCATCTGGCCGTAGCTCTCAGTCGTCTTCCGATTCCGACACTTCGAGATCGCTGCAGGTTTATTACGGTAGGAAACTTGAAGATTTCTTCATACGCCAGACACTAAACTGTTCCAGAAACGCGCATTTTTCTTCAGTCCAACTCACCATTTGTGCCCATTGGTGATTCTACCAGTAAAGTAGGATGGTATCGTAAGCCAACAGTGGTCGTGATCGGGTATGTGATTGTGGCACTCGTTGTGGTCATCACTACCATGAGTATCGTCAAGGCAACACGACATCATTCGAATCAGCCAAGTTTGTTTGACGATTAAGACGATTAGCCTGTCAATACTTTTTTACTTTGACTCTTTTATTTACTGAAGACATGACACACTTTTACCATGTCAAAAAGGGCTGTTTACGTAGTGGCATGAGAGGTTGAATGAACTGACGGGCCGTTGTCGAAAACACCGAGTGACGCATCAGGATTTGTGTCGCAAGAAAGTTTTCGGATCCGGAACGCCAGTTTTTAGGCTGTCGCCTTCCGCACCAGACTAGACAGGCAACAATCAATGAGTACATCAGTTACATATTTTTGTTGTAATTCATAAAATCAGGGGTCACATACTTTCTGAAGGTGAAATGTTTCCTCTATTTAGTATAGTATTTTTCATTTCCAATAAAGGAAAGGACGCGCCAATGGGGCACAATAGGTCAGTTGTGGTCAGTTAAATCACAGGATCGATAATATGGATACACATGAAAAAAAAACACATAATAAAGTATTCTGGTTATTAGGGATTTAGTAGGTCGAGGTTCATATAAATTGATCTCAAATAAGTTATTATACTGTCTTTAAATTCATTTTCTAAGAATCTCTTGAAATGTTTATGGCAAACTGGATCAAACGCTAAGTCAGGAATTTTGTTCCACAACGGAATAATTCTGACGCACCAAAATCTTTTGCGTTTAGCTGTTCTGCAGATCGGGTATTTCACTTTAAATCTATTATTTCTTCGAAGTCTCATATCGTTATTTACACAGAATAAATCCGATGTGTCTATGCCATTAAAGTATCCAGTGAGTACTTTATATGCTAAAACTAAGTCAGAGACCGTTCTTCGAAACAAAAGATTATCTAGTGAAAGGGAACTAAGACGCTTGTTGTAGGCTACGTCATACAAGTTGCATGATAATTTGGTGAACTTCCTATATGGCCGTTCAACAGTGGTAATAAGGTTTCGATTTCCAATGTTCCAAACTGTGGAGGCATATTCTAGTTTCGGTAAAATGTAAGTCTGTATAATTTTTGAACGAAAGGATACGGTGTTGTTTTTGAACACATTACGGATGCAACCACACAATTTAGCTGCTGATAATGCTATTTTGTTGCAGTGAGCCTGAAAGTTCAGGTCTTTGTCAATCTGAATGCCAAGATCTCTACACACTTCAGCAACCGTCAATATTTCACCTTCTAATGTGTATTGATAAGGTGACTGGCTACTATGACCGAGCTGTTGGAAATGGCATTTATTTACTGATAATTTCAAGCCATTATTTTTGATCCAGCTTGAGAGATTGTTAATATCCAATTGGAAATGAGCCATATCTAGTGGAGTTTTGATCTTTTTGTAGATTTTTATGTCATCAGCAAACATTTTTATTTTACTGTGAACTATTGTCTCGGGTAGATCATTCATGAACAAAATGAAAAGCAGAGGAGAAAGAACTGCACCTTGTGGAACGCCGGAGGTTGCACATAAAGGAGTAGATACATAATGGTTCAATTTCACTGAGTGGGTACGATTAGATAAGAACGACTCAATCCATGCGGTGATTGAATTTGGAATAGGACTTGCCAATAGCTTCTGTATTAATTTGCTATGACTTACCGAGTCGAAAGCTTTCCGAACGTCGGCATACAATACGTTGACTGAGTAACCTTGATCTAGGTATTGAGTATAATCATTCAGTGTTAATATTAATTGGATTTCACTCGACCGTTTCGGAGAGAAGCCAAATTGATGACATGTGATGTAGTCTACTTCTGATAGAATTGACTGCGCTTTTTTATATATAATTTTTTCCATGACACGTGAGGCAGTGCATGTTAAGCTGATGGGGCGGTGATTAGAAACATTTGGTTCATTTGGAACTTTAGGAACAGCTACCACAATAGCATGTTTCCAATCTAATGGGCAGGAGCTACTTTCTAGGGATTTTCTAAATATCTTAACCAAAGGAGGGGTTATTGATGATGCTAATTTTTTCAACATTACATATGGTATTCTATCATGGCTGAATGACGCTTTATTTGGTAATCCAATTATTGTTTTGAAAACACTTTCAAAGTTAAACATATTAACGACAGCTGTAAGTTCTTCATCAGAGGCATCTACCGAAGGATTGTCCGAAGAACTTGGAATGTAGACTGAATTGAAGTATTTATTCAATGCATCTGCTTGTGATGGACCGTCAACTAGGTCATTACCACTTTCGGATTGTAAAATGTCGATATTCGTCGTGGGTTTAAGTTTTGACTGAATATATGAATAAAACTTATGCGAGTTCGGTTGTGCTAGGAACCTTTCTTCACTGTCAATCTGGATTTCATTCCGAGTGATTTTTATAAGGCGTGAAATTTCTTTCCGTTTTTGTAGACGGAAGTCACTCTTATCTTTCGTATATGCGGATTTTAGTCGAAACTCAATAGATAGCAACCTCTTTAGCTTATTATGGAGGTAGTAATTTTTATTCCCTAAGGATTTTGAGTCAACCATCTTTACGGGAACAAAGTTATCTAAAATGTACCAACAAGTGTGCTTAAAAGCGAGCCACATGTCATCGATATTTTTTTGATGAAATATTTGACACCAGTCAAACTGAGATAACCAAGTGCTAATGGCAATCCAATCAGCTTTATGGAAGTCTGGCATAGAGTGCGATGAAAAAACATGGGATACTTCAGTTGCTATAGGAATACAGCATCGTATAGATATATGGTCGCTCGGACTAGTGGGGTAACCAAATGGTTCATCAGACCGTATGTTCAAGACATGTGATGAGTCTGAAGAAAAGAGTAGGTCTAATATGACCTGTTGTCGAGTTGGGAAAGTTATCATTTGATGCAGACCAAAGCCTGAGACTGATTGAACAAAAGCTTTACTTTTCTCACTGGATGCCGTTAAAGTGTTCCAGTTAATATCACTATAATTGAAATCTCCGAAAATAAATTTCTTTTGTATGTCGAAGTCATTAACCTTATTCAGATACGTTAAAAGCATAGAATCATTCGGTGAACTGGGAGATCTGTATATTAATGATAATAAGAAACGTTCAGTAGGTAGTATAATTATCAAAGAAATACCCTCAAAGTCAGTACCATTTGATATTGAAAGATCTTGAATCTGTTTTGCCATAAATATTTTCGGTATAAATATCATGACACCTCCACCGTTAGAGTTCCCATTTTTTCGATCTACGCGGAATATTTTAAAATCATCAGATAAATTTATATTAGGTACTGTGTCTGATAGCCAAGTTTCAGTGAAAAGGTAAATAGTGTTTGCATCAGTTGAGGTATGATTCTTAAGTAAAAATTGACGTTCGGTAGATCTAATGGATCTAACATTACAATAACTTATATCCAAGCTAGATAAAACCTTGCTATCCAGTCATTTTGATCGCTTTTTCACGGTCGGTTGTTTTTTCTTTGGTTTTTGACAGTTTTCCTCCAGGTAGTGGCGTTCAACGTAGGTTTTTGGTTTGGGTCCATTCTCGAGAATCGGTGAGGTACAGGTTTCATTCCGTGTTCAGGTTATAATTTTTTTTCATCAACTGATTCGCAAAATAAAACAAAACATGGAATCCGGGAACGTACAAATCGAAATGGTCGCCGTACCTGGATGGAATAATTCTACTGATTCGCCAGCATCTGGCCGTAGCTCTCAGTCGTCTTCCGATTCCGACACTTCGAGATCGCTGCAGGTTTATTACGGTAGGAAACTTGAAGATTTCTTCATACGCCAGACACTAAACTGTTCCAGAAACGCGCATTTTTCTTCAGTCCAACTCACCATTTGTGCCCATTGGTGATTCTACCAGTAAAGTAGGATGGTATCGTAAGCCAACAGTGGTCGTGATCGGGTATGTGATTGTGGCACTCGTTGTGGTCATCACTACCATGAGTATCGTCAAGGCAACACGACATCATTCGAATCAGCCAAGTTTGTTTGACGATTAAGACGATTAGCCTGTCAATACTTTTTTACTTTGACTCTTTTATTTACTGAAGACATGACACACTTTTACCATGTCAAAAAGGGCTGTTTACGTAGTGGCATGAGAGGTTGAATGAACTGACGGGCCGTTGTCGAAAACACCGAGTGACGCATCAGGATTTGTGTCGCAAGAAAGTTTTCGGATCCGGAACGCCAGTTTTTAGGCTGTCGCCTTCCGCACCAGACTAGACAGGCAACAATCAATGAGTACATCAGTTACATATTTTTGTTGTAATTCATAAAATCAGGGGTCACATACTTTCTGAAGGTGAAATGTTTCCTCTATTTAGTATAGTATTTTTCATTTCCAATAAAGGAAAGGACGCGCCAATGGGGCACAATAGGTCAGTTGTGGTCAGTTAAATCACAGGATCGATAATATGGATACACATGAAAAAAAAAACACATAATAAAGTATTCTGGTTATTAGGGATTTAGTAGGTCGAGGTTCATATAAATTGATCTCAAATAAGTTATTATACTGTCTTTAAATTCATTTTCTAAGAATCTCTTGAAATGTTTATGGCAAACTGGATCAAACGCTAAGTCAGGAATTTTGTTCCACAACGGAATAATTCTGACGCACCAAAATCTTTTGCGTTTAGCTGTTCTGCAGATCGGGTATTTCACTTTAAATCTATTATTTCTTCGAAGTCTCATATCGTTATTTACACAGAATAAATCCGATGTGTCTATGCCATTAAAGTATCCAGTGAGTACTTTATATGCTAAAACTAAGTCAGAGACCGTTCTTCGAAACAAAAGATTATCTAGTGAAAGGGAACTAAGACGCTTGTTGTAGGCTACGTCATACAAGTTGCATGATAATTTGGTGAACTTCCTATATGGCCGTTCAACAGTGGTAATAAGGTTTCGATTTCCAATGTTCCAAACTGTGGAGGCATATTCTAGTTTCGGTAAAATGTAAGTCTGTATAATTTTTGAACGAAAGGATACGGTGTTGTTTTTGAACACATTACGGATGCAACCACACAATTTAGCTGCTGATAATGCTATTTTGTTGCAGTGAGCCTGAAAGTTCAGGTCTTTGTCAATCTGAATGCCAAGATCTCTACACACTTCAGCAACCGTCAATATTTCACCTTCTAATGTGTATTGATAAGGTGACTGGCTACTATGACCGAGCTGTTGGAAATGGCATTTATTTACTGATAATTTCAAGCCATTATTTTTGATCCAGCTTGAGAGATTGTTAATATCCAATTGGAAATGAGCCATATCTAGTGGAGTTTTGATCTTTTTGTAGATTTTTATGTCATCAGCAAACATTTTTATTTTACTGTGAACTATTGTCTCGGGTAGATCATTCATGAACAAAATGAAAAGCAGAGGAGAAAGAACTGCACCTTGTGGAACGCCGGAGGTTGCACATAAAGGAGCAGATACATAATGGTTCAATTTCACTGAGTGGGTACGATTAGATAAGAACGACTCAATCCATGCGGTGATTGAATTTGGAATAGGACTTGCCAATAGCTTCTGTATTAATTTGCTATGACTTACCGAGTCGAAAGCTTTCCGAACGTCGGCATACAATACGTTGACTGAGTAACCTTGATCTAGGTATTGAGTATAATCATTCAGTGTTAATATTAATTGGATTTCACTCGACCGTTTCGGAGAGAAGCCAAATTGATGACATGTGATGTAGTCTACTTCTGATAGAATTGACTGCGCTTTTTTATATATAATTTTTTCCATGACACGTGAGGCAGTGCATGTTAAGCTGATGGGGCGGTGATTAGAAACATTTGGTTCATTTGGAACTTTAGGAACAGCTACCACAATAGCATGTTTCCAATCTAATGGGCAGGAGCTACTTTCTAGGGATTTTCTAAATATCTTAACCAAAGGAGGGGTTATTGATGATGCTAATTTTTTCAACATTACATATGGTATTCTATCATGGCTGAATGACGCTTTATTTGGTAATCCAATTATTGTTTTGAAAACACTTTCAAAGTTAAACATATTAACGACAGCTGTAAGTTCTTCATCAGAGGCATCTACCGAAGGATTGTCCGAAGAACTTGGAATGTAGACTGAATTGAAGTATTTATTCAATGCATCTGCTTGTGATGGACCGTCAACTAGGTCATTACCACTTTCGGATTGTAAAATGTCGATATTCGTCGTGGGTTTAAGTTTTGACTGAATATATGAATAAAACTTATGCGAGTTCGGTTGTGCTAGGAACCTTTCTTCACTGTCAATCTGGATTTCATTCCGAGTGATTTTTATAAGGCGTGAAATTTCTTTCCGTTTTTGTAGACGGAAGTCACTCTTATCTTTCGTATATGCGGATTTTAGTCGAAACTCAATAGATAGCAACCTCTTTAGCTTATTATGGAGGTAGTAATTTTTATTCCCTAAGGATTTTGAGTCAACCATCTTTACGGGAACAAAGTTATCTAAAATGTACCAACAAGTGTGCTTAAAAGCGAGCCACATGTCATCGATATTTTTTTGATGAAATATTTGACACCAGTCAAACTGAGATAACCAAGTGCTAATGGCAATCCAATCAGCTTTATGGAAGTCTGGCATAGAGTGCGATGAAAAAACATGGGATACTTCAGTTGCTATAGGAATACAGCATCGTATAGATATATGGTCGCTCGGACTAGTGGGGTAACCAAATGGTTCATCAGACCGTATGTTCAAGACATGTGATGAGTCTGAAGAAAAGAGTAGGTCTAATATGACCTGTTGTCGAGTTGGGAAAGTTATCATTTGATGCAGACCAAAGCCTGAGACTGATTGAACAAAAGCTTTACTTTTCTCACTGGATGCCGTTAAAGTGTTCCAGTTAATATCACTATAATTGAAATCTCCGAAAATAAATTTCTTTTGTATGTCGAAGTCATTAACCTTATTCAGATACGTTAAAAGCATAGAATCATTCGGTGAACTGGGAGATCTGTATATTAATGATAATAAGAAACGTTCAGTAGGTAGTATAATTATCAAAGAAATACCCTCAAAGTCAGTACCATTTGATATTGAAAGATCTTGAATCTGTTTTGCCATAAATATTTTCGGTATAAATATCATGACACCTCCACCGTTAGAGTTCCCATTTTTTCGATCTACGCGGAATATTTTAAAATCATCAGATAAATTTATATTAGGTACTGTGTCTGATAGCCAAGTTTCAGTGAAAAGGTAAATAGTGTTTGCATCAGTTGAGGTATGATTCTTAAGTAAAAATTGACGTTCGGTAGATCTAATGGATCTAACATTACAATAACTTATATCCAAGCTAGATAAAACCTTGCTATCCAGTCATTTTGATCGCTTTTTCACGGTCGGTTGTTTTTTCTTTGGTTTTTGACAGTTTTCCTCCAGGTAGTGGCGTTCAACGTAGGTTTTTGGTTTGGGTCCATTCTCGAGAATCGGTGAGTGACGAGAGTGGCGAGAGTGGCGAGAGTGGCGAGATTGGCGAGAGTGGCGAGAGTGGCGAGAGTGACGAGAGTGGCGAGAGTGTTGAGAGTGACGAGAGTGAGTGAGTGAGTGAGTGACGAGAGTGACGAGAGTGGCGAGAGTGGCGAGAGTGGCGAGAGTGGCGAGAGGGGCGAGAGTGTCGCCACTCTCACCACTATCGCCACTCTCGCCACTCTCGCCACTCTCGCCACTCTCGCCACTCTCGCCACTCTCGTGACTCACTCACTCACTCTCGCCACTCTCGCCACTCTCGCCACTCTCGCCACTCTCGCCACTCTCGCCACTCTCGCCACTCTCGCCACTCTCGCCACTCTCGCCACTCTCGCCACTCTCGTCACTCACTCACTCACTCTCGCCACTCTCGCCACTCTCGTCACTCTCGTCACTCTCGCCACTCTCGCCACTCTCGCCACTCTCGCCACTCTCGTCACTCACTCACTCACTCTCGCCACTCTCGTCACTCTCGCCACTCTCGTCACTCTCGCCACTCTCACCACTCTCGCCACTCTCGCCACTCTCGCCACTCTCGCCACTCTCGCCACTCTCGCCACTCTCGTCACTCACTCACTCACTCTCGCCACTCTCGCCACTCTCGTGACTCACTCACTCACTCTCGCCACTCTCGCCACTCTCGCCACTCTCGCCACTCTCGCCACTCTCGCCACTCTCGCCACTCTCGTCACTCTCGCCACTCTCGCCACTCTCGCCACTCTCGCCACTCTCGCCACTCTCGCCACCTTCGCCACTCTCGCCACTCTCGCCACTCTCGCCACTCTCGCCACTCTCGCCACTCTCGTCACTCACTCACTCACTCTCGCCACTCTCGTCACTCTCGTCACTCTCGTCACTCTCGCCACTCTCGCCACTCTCGCCACTCTCGCCACTCTCGTCACTCACTCACTCACTCTCGCCACTCTCGTCAATCTCGCCACTCTCGTCACTCTCGCCACTCTCACCACTCTCGCCACTCTCGCCACTCTCGCCACTCTCGCCACTCTCGCCACTCTCGCCACTGTCGCCACTCTCGTGACTCACTCACTCACTCTCGCCACTCTCGCCACTCTCGTCACTCTCGCCACTCTCGCCACTCTCGTCACTCTCGCCACTCTCGTCACTCTCGCCACTCTCTCCACTCTCGCCACTCTCGCCACTCTCGTCACTCTCGCCACTCTCGCCACTCTCGCCACTCTCACCACTCTCGCCACTCACTCACTCTCGTCAATCTCGCCACTCTCGCCACTCTCGCCACTCTCGCCACTCTCGCCACTCTCGCCACTCTCGCCACTCTCGCCACTCTCGTCACTCTCGTCACTCACTCACTCACTCACTCTCGTCACTCTCGTCACTCTCGCCACTCTCGCCACTCTCGCCACTCTCACCACTCTCGCCACTCACTCACTCTCGTCAATCTCGCCACTCTCGCCACTCTCGCCACTCTCGCCACTCTCGCCACTCTCGCCACTCTCGCCACTCTTGCCACTCTCGTCACTCTCGTCACTCTCGCCACTCTCGCCACTCTCGTCACTCTCGCCACTCTCGCCACTCTCGCCACTCTCGTCACTCACTCACTCACTCTCGCCACTCTCGCCACTCTCGTCACTCTCGTCACTCTCGTCACTCTCGCCACTCTCGCCACTCTCGCCACTCTCGCCACTCTCGTCACTCACTCACTGCTTCCGCATCTCTCCCGTCGTCAGGAGCAATTCTCTGCATCTCTCCCATCTTTACAAGTGTTTCTCCGCATTTATCCGCATCTCTCCCATCTTTACAAGTGTTTCTCCGCACTTCTCCGCATCTCTCCCGTCTTTACAAGTTTTTCTCCGCACTTCTCCGCATCTCTCCCGTCGTCAGGAGCAATTCTCTGCATCTCTCCCATCTTTACAAGTGTTTCTCCGCACTTCTACGCATCTCTCCCATCTTTACAAGTGTTTCTCCGCACTTCTCCGCATCTCTCCCGCCGTCAGGAGCAGTTCTCCGCATCTCTCCCATCTTTACAAGTGTTTCTCCGCACTTCTCCGCATCTCTCCCGCCGTCAGGAGCAATTCTCCGCGTCTCTCCCGTCTTTACAAGTTTTTCTCCGCACTTCTCCGCATCTATCCCGTTGTCAGGAGCAATTCTCTGCATCTCTCCCATCTTTACAAGTGTTTCTCCGCACTTCTCCGCATCTCTCCCGCCGTCAGGAGCAATTCTCCGCGTCTCTCCCGTCTTTACAAGTGTTTCTCCGCACTTCTCAGCATCTCTCCCGTCGTCAGGAGCAATTCTCCGCATCTCTCTCATCTTTACAAGTGTTTCTCCGCACTTCTCCGCATCTCTCCCATCTTTACAAGTGTTTCTTCTCCGCATCTCTCCCGCCGTCAGGAGCAGTTCTCCGCATCTCTCCCATCTTTACAAGTGTTTCTCCGCACTTCTCCGCATCTCTCCCGCCGTCAGGAGCAATTCTCCGCGTCTCTCCCGTCTTTACAAGTTTTTCTCCGCACTTCTCCGCATCTATCCCGTTGTCAGGAGCAATTCTCTGCATCTCTCCCATCTTTACAAGTGTTTCTCCGCACTTCTCCGCATCTCTCCCGCCGTCAGGAGCAATTCTCCGCGTCTCTCCCGTCTTTACAAGTGTTTCTCCGCACTTCTCAGCATCTCTCCCGTCGTCAGGAGCAATTCTCCGCATCTCTCTCATCTTTACAAGTGTTTCTCCGCACTTCTCCGCATCTCTCCCATCTTTACAAGTGTTTCTTCTCCGCATCTCTCCCGCCGTCAGGAGCAGTTCTCCGCATCTCTCCCATCTTTACAAGTGTTTCTCCGCACTTCTCCGCATCTCTCCCGCCGTCAGGAGCAATTCTCCGCGTCTCTCCCGTCTTTACAAGTTTTTCTCCGCCATTCTCCGCATCTCTCCCGTCGTCAGGAGCAATTATCTGCATCTCTCCCATCTTTACAAGTGTTTCTCCGCATTTCTCCGCATCTCTCCCATCTTTACAAGTGTTTCTCCGCACTTCTCCGCATCTCTCCCGTCTTTACAAGTTTTTCTCCGCACTTCTCCGCATCTCTCCCGTCATCAGGAGTAATTCTCTGCATCTCTCCCATCTTTACAAGTGTTTCTCCGCACTTCTACGCATCTCTCCCATCTTTACAAGTGTTTCTCCGCACTTCTCCGCATCTCTCCCGCCGTCAGGAGCAGTTCTCCGCATCTCTCCCATCTTTACAAGTGTTTCTCCGCACTTCTCCGCATCTCTCCCGCCGTCAGGAGCAATTCTCCGCGTCTCTCCCGTCTTTACAAGTTTTTCTCCGCACTTCTCCGCATCTATCCCGTTGTCAGGAGCAATTCTCTGCATCTCTCCCATCTTTACAAGTGTTTCTCCGCGTTTCTCCGCATCTCTCCCGCCGTCAGGAGCAATTCTCCGCGTCTATCCCGTCTTTACAAGTGTTTCTCCGCACTTCTCAGCATCTCTCCCGTCGTCAGGAGCAATTCTCCGCATCTCTCTCATCTTTACAAGTGTTTCTCCGCACTTCTTCGCATCTCTCCCATCTTTACAAGTGTTTCTTCTCCGCATCTCTCCCGCCGTCAGGAGCAGTTCTCCGCATCTCTCCCATCTTTACAAGTGTTTCTCCGCACTTCTCCGCATCTCTCCCGCCGTCAGGAGCAATTCTCCGCGTCTCTCCCGTCTTTACAAGTTTTTCTCCGCCATTCTCCGCATCTCTCCCGTCGTCAGGAGCAATTATCTGCATCTCTCCCATCTTTACAAGTGTTTCTCCGCATTTCTCCGCATCTCTCCCATCTTTACAAGTGTTTCTCCGCACTTCTCCGCATCTCTCCCGTCTTTACAAGTTTTTCTCCGCACTTCTCCGCATCTCTCCCGTCATCAGGAGTAATTCTCTGCATCTCTCCCATCTTTACAAGTGTTTCTCCGCACTTCTACGCATCTCTCCCATCTTTACAAGTGTTTCTCCGCACTTCTCCGCATCTCTCCCGCCGTCAGGAGCAGTTCTCCGCATCTCTCCCATCTTTACAAGTGTTTCTCCGCACTTCTCCGCATCTCTCCCGCCGTCAGGAGCAATTCTCCGCGTCTCTCCCGTCTTTACAAGTTTTTCTCCGCACTTCTCCGCATCTATCCCGTTGTCAGGAGCAATTCTCTGCATCTCTCCCATCTTTACAAGTGTTTCTCCGCGTTTCTCCGCATCTCTCCCGCCGTCAGGAGCAATTCTCCGCGTCTATCCCGTCTTTACAAGTGTTTCTCCGCACTTCTCAGCATCTCTCCCGTCGTCAGGAGCAATTCTCCGCATCTCTCTCATCTTTACAAGTGTTTCTCCGCACTTCTTCGCATCTCTCCCATCTTTACAAGTGTTTCTCCGCACTTCTCCGCATCTCTCCCGCCGTCAGGAGCAATTCTCCGCTTCTCTCCCGTCTTTACAAGTGTTTCTCCGCACTTCTCCGCATCTCTCCCATCTTTACAAGTGTTTCTCCGCACTTATCCGCATCTCTCCCGCCGTCAGGAGCAGTTCTCCGCATCTCTCCCATCTTTACAAGTGTTTCTCCGCACTTCTCCGCATCTCTCCCATCTTTACAAGTGTTTCTCCGCACTTCTCCGCATCTCTCCCGCCGTCAGGAGCAATTCTCCGCGTCTCTCCCGTCTTTACAAGTTTTTCTCCGCCATTCTCCGCATCTCTCCCGTCGTCAGGAGCAATTCTCTGCATCTCTCCCATCTTTACAAGTGTTTCTCCGCGTTTCTCCGCATCTCTCCCGCCGTCAGGAGCAATTCTCCGCGTCTCTCCCGTCTTTACAAGTGTTTCTCCGCACTTCTCAGCATCTCTCCCGTCGTCAGGAGCAATTCTCCGCATCTCTCTCATCTTTACAAGTGTTTCTCCGCACTTCTTCGCATCTCTCCCATCTTTACAAGTGTTTCTCCGCACTTCTCCGCATCTCTCCCGCCGTCAGGAGCAATTCTCCGCTTCTCTCCCGTCTTTACAAGTGTTTCTCCGCACTTCTCCGCATCTCTCCCATCTTTACAAGTGTTTCTCCGCACTTATCCGCATCTCTCCCGCCGTCAGGAGCAGTTCTCCGCATCTCTCCCATCTTTACAAGTGTTTCTCCGCACTTCTCCGCATCTCTCCCGCCGTCAGGAGCAATTCTCCGCGTCTCTCCCGTCTTTACAAGTTTTTCTCCGCCATTCTCCGCATCTCTCCCGTCGTCAGGAGCAATTCTCTGCATCTCTCCCATCTTTACAAGTGTTTCTCCGCATTTCCCCGCATCTCTCCCATCTTTACAAGTGTTTCTCCGCACTTCTCCGCATCTCTCCCATCTTTACAATTGTTTCTCCGCACTTCTCCGCATCTCTCCCGCCGTCAGGAGCAGTTCTCCGCATCTCTCCCATCTTTACAAGTGTTTCTCCGCACTTCTCCGCATCTCTCCCATCTTTACAAGTGTTTCTCCGCACTTCTCCGCATGTCTCCCGCCGTCAGGAGCAATTCACCGCGTCTCTCCCGTCTTTACAAGTTTTTCTCCGCCATTCTCCGCATCTCTCCCGTCGTCAGGAGCAATTCTCTGCATCTCTCCCATCTTTACAAGTGTGTCTCCGCATTTCTCCGCATCTCTCCCGCCGTCAGGAGCCATTCTCCGCATCTCTCCCATCCTTACAAGTGTTTCTCCGCACTTCTCCGCATCTCTCCCATCTTTACAAGTGTTTCTCCGCACTTCTCCGCATCTCTCCTGTCGTCAGGAGCAAATCTCCGCATCTCTCCCATCTTTACAAGTGTTTCTCCGCACTTCTCCGCATCTCTCCCGCCGTCAGGAGCATTTCTCCGCATCTCTCCCATCTTTACAAGTGTTTCTCCGCACTTCTTCGCATCTCTCCCATCTTTACAAGTGTTTCTCCGCACTTCTCCGCATCTCTCCCGCCGTCAGGAGCAATTCTCCGCTTCTCTCCCATCTTTACAAGTGTTTCTCCGCACTTCTCCGCATCTCTCCCATCTTTACAAGTGTTTCTCCGCACTTCTCCGCATCTCTCCCGCCGTCAGGAGCAGTTCTCCGCATCTCTCTCATCTTTACAAGTGTTTCTCCGCACTTCTCCGCATCTCTCCCATCTTTACAAGTGTTTCTCCGCACTTCTCCGCATCTCTCCCGTCGTCAGGAGCAATTCTCTGCATCTCTCCCATCTTTACAAGTGTTTCTCCGCACTTCTCAGCATCTCTCCCGTCGTCAGGAGCAATTCTCCGAATCTCTCCCATCTTTACAAGTGTTTCTCCGCACTTCTCCGCATCTCTCCCATCTTTACAAGTGTTTCTCCGCACTTCTCCGTATCTCTCCCGTCGTCAGGAGCAATTCTCTGCATCTCTCCCATCTTTACAAGTGTTTCTCCGCATTTCTCCGCATCTCTCCCGCCGTCAGGAGCCATTCTCCGCATCTCTCCCATCTTTACAAGTGTTTCTCCGCACTTCTCCGCATCTCTCCCATCTTTACAAGTGTTTCTCCGCACTTCTCCGCATCTCTCCTGTCGTCAGGAGCAATTCTCCGCATCTCTCCCATCTTTACAAGTGTTTCTCCGCACTTCTCCGCATCTCTCCCGCCGTCAGGAGCATTTCTCCGCATCTCTCCCATCTTTACAAGTGTTTCTCCGCACTTCTTCGCATCTCTCCCATCTTTACAAGTGTTTCTCCGCACTTCTCCGCATCTCTCCCGCCGTCAGGAGCAATTCTCCGCTTCTCTCCCATCTTTACAAGTGTTTCTCCGCACATCTCCGCATCTCTCCCATCTTTACAAGTGTTTCTCCGCACTTCTCCGCATCTCTCCCGCCGTCAGGAGCAGTTCTCCGCATCTCTCCCATCTTTACAAGTGTTTCTCCGCACTTCTCCGCATCTCTCCCATCTTTACAAGTGTTTCTCCGCACTTCTCCGCATCTCTCCCGCCGTCAGGAGCATTTCTCCGCGTCTCTCCCGTCTTTACAAGTGTTTCTCCGCACTTCTCAGCATCTCTCCCGTCGTCAGGAGCGATTCTCCGCATCTCTCCCATCTTTACAAGTGTTTCTCCGCACTTCTCCGCATCTCTCCCATCTTTACAAGTGTTTCTCCGCACTTCTCAGCATCTCTCCCACCGTCAGGAGCAATTCTCCGCATCTCTCCCATCTTTACAAGTGTTTCTCCGCATTTCTCCGCATCTCTCCCGTCGTCAGGAGCAATTCTCCGCATCTCTCCCATCTTTACAAGTGTTTCTCCGCACTTCTCCGCATCTCTCCCATCTTTACAAGTGTTTCTCCGCACTTCTCAGCATCTCTCCCACCGTCAGGAGCAATTCTCCGCATCTCTCCCGTTTTTACAAGTGTTTCTCCGCACTTCTCAGTATCTCTCCCGTCGTCAGGAGCAATTCTCCGCATCTCTCTCATCTTTACAAGTGTTTCTCCGCACTTCTTCGCATCTCTCCCATCTTTACAAGTGTTTCTCCGCACTTCTCCGCATCTCTCCCATCTTTACAAGTGTTTCTCCGCACTTCTCCGCATCTCTCCTGTCGTCAGGAGCAATTCTTCGCATCTCTCCCGCCGTCAGGAGCATTTCTCCGCATCTCTCCCATCTTTACAAGTGTTTCTCCGCACTTCTTCGCATCTCTCCCATCTTTACAAGTGTTTCTCCGCACTTCTCCGCATCTCTCCCGCCGTCAGGAGCAATTCTCCGCTTCTCTCCCATCTTTACAAGTGTTTCTCCGCACTTCTCCGCATCTCTCCCATCTTTACAAGTGTTTCTCCGCACTTCTCCGCATCTCTCCCATCTTTACAAGTGTTTCTCCGCACTTCTCCGCATCTCTCCCGCCGTCAGGAGCATTTCTCCGCGTCTCTCCCGTCTTTACAAGTGTTTCTCCGCACTTCTCAGCATCTCTCCCGTCGTCAGGAGCAATTCTCCGCATCTCTCCCATTTTTACAAGTGTTTCTCCGCACTTCTCCGCATCTCTCCCGTCTTTACAAGTTTTTCTCCGCAATTCTCCGCATCTCTCCCGTCGTCAGGAGCAATTCTCTGCATCTCTCCCATCTTTACAAGTGTTTCTCCGCACTTCTACGCATCTCTCCCATCTTTACAAGTGTTTCTCCGCACTTCTCCGCATCTCTCCCGCCGTCAGGAGCAGTTCTCCGCATCTCTCCCATCTTTACAAGTGTTTCTCCGCACTTCTCCGCATCTCTCCCGCCGTCAGGAGCAATTCTCCGCGTCTCTCCCGTCTTTACAAGTTTTTCTCCGCACTTCTCCGCATATATCCCGTTGTCAGGAGCAATTCCCTGCATCTCTCCCATCTTTACAAGTGTTTCTCCGCGTTTCTCCGCATCTCTCCCGCCGTCAGGAGCAATTCTCCGCGTCTCTCCCGTCTTTACAAGTGTTTCTCCGCACTTCTCAGCATCTCTCCCGTCGTCAGGAGCAATTCTCCGCATCTCTCTCATCTTTACAAGTGTTTCTCCGCACTTCTTCGCATCTCTCCCATCTTTACAAGTGTTTCTCCGCACTTCTCCGCATCTCTCCCGCCGTCAGGAGCAATTCTCCGCTTCTCTCCCGTCTCTCCAGTACCTGCCAGTAGTTGCCAGTACCTGCCAATGGTTACCAGTACCTGCCACTAGTTGCCGTACCTGCCAGTAGTTGCCAGTACCTGCTGATACGGGCAAGTTCTTAACTATGTCTTATTAGGATTACGGTGGTCATATGGCATCTATTACCGTAATCACTTAATAGGCGGAGCATTCAATCCAGCGCAACCAACCAGCTGAGCGATAGATAAAAAGCATGGCATATACATAAACTAGCAGCAACGCACTTTACATTCAGTTGCACCGGCATTCGCGTTTCCATTCAGTCGCAGTCTCACGCGCGCTTACAGGCATACATACCGCGCGCATAACACAGCAGGCATATATACAGACAGGGCAAGTATGAATGCATATGTATCACATAAAACTGCACGGCATAGATTGGGCATATTACTACACTAATCTATTGTCTCTTATTCTATACTTAACACCTTCTACTTTCAGTAAACCTTATTTTAATATCTAATTCGGTTATTTAATATCTCACTAACTCATTCAATCAATTACATAATATTATAATAATCGCAACTTCAATAAAGCCTTGAGGTATAAGGCTCTTTAAAGTATATTACATTGGTATTCCGGTTATTTGTAACGCACCTAACGCATAGAACTTAAGCTATTAGGTTAGGCAACTAATAGGATATAAGATGGCAAATATGTTACGATGGGTGATCAACAGTTTAAGTAAGATACCCCGTAACATAATGGAGACCTCCAACGAGGTTCGTGCTTCGCATTTAATAGCATGATAATAAAAGCACTGACCAAGAATCATGCAACTGAAGGTAAGGAGGCCGGCCGCCCCTGGACCTCCGGTCGTGCACCCACTTTTGGCCGTTGAGCCGCGCCATATTGGCTACAGGGTCTCATTGACCACCTTCAAACGACACGATGAACAGGCATAACAAAACCCTGGCATTAGCAAGCCAGATTCGAAACAAGCATCCACCCCCCCCCCCCCCCCCCTCTCAAAGAACTTACAGTACCCGATTGCAATACGAACCTGGCATTCCCACCGCTATCAAATGTTTTCAATCGGGCAAAAATAACATTTTCGGCAACAGTCAGCACTCAGTACCATCATTCCATAGGGCATCAGATAGTCAGTCACAACATCGGCGCATCCTATACGAACTGTTTATTCCATACCGATTATCAAATGGCAACTAAACGCAGGGAAAGTATCGATAACAGCTTTGCACCAGACTGCTATTCAAGTACCATAATTTTTTTATGTCAGCCCAGCAGCTATGATTTAAAAGTTCATTCTCTTCATATGATATCAGATTTTTTCCCTTCAATCAACCGTTAGTGATATTTTAAATTCACTAACCTATTGCATTTGGAATACCGCTGAGAAAATTAAAGAGCATCGAAAACAGCGATGTAAATTTGTTATTGCAATGATCATTTGATCTTTCATAGAAATTCAAATAGCATAGAGAACGCGCCGACATTTAAATTTATCCCTTACCAATTTGCAGATAAAGCTTTTCCCATCACGTTTCTGCTTCAAATCAGCCCTTTCTATAATATTCTTATAAAGGTCATAGTGGTGCAACTGCATTTGATTCTACACATACATTAAATGTTTTTTATTCATGGTTGACACCAGTGCACTTTAAAAACACTGCATCACCAGTTCAAAATTTCAACTTGCGCATTTCTAGAGCAAACTTGCATTTTCATCAGCATAGCACATACTTGTTGTTTTTCACTTAATGCAAAAACACATCATCTTTGTTCACACATTAAGCTTTAATATTTCAAACCACTTCTTTTATTTGGTTCACAACACATAATTGTGTTTTAACGAAACACAATTCAACCTAAGCTGTTTATGCACTCATCTTGGCCATCTTTATTTCCTCGCCCTCCCATTTTTTTCAATAACGATAGCATTTAATATTACAAACTGTTTTCAAATATTGTTTTCAGCTTTCTCAATCTCATTTCTTGCGCATACTACCGATTCTCACTCACAAACCACAAATCGGCCGCCGTCTACCGAGTGCCACCAACACAATCCAGCACAAACTCGCAGAAGATAAAAGGTTCCTGCATTTTATTAGCAGACGATAAAGGTAAAATACTTTTTTCTCGCAGAATTTTTATCGTCAGATATCATTTAACGAAAAAGTTTTCCAAGTTCAAACATGTATTAGACATAATTTTACTATATGTATGTAGATTCCGAGAACCAGTGCCATTATATAAGTACGTTAAAAAAGTTGATCAGCGATTTTGATATATGACCCAGTCAACTCTGACTTGATCTACACGATGCTGTTGTTTTTTGCCGATCTCAGTTCTCTATCGACTGATGTAAGCCGATAAAAAAAGACTTGAATGCTCCGCCTATTAAGTGATTACGGTATTAGATGCCATATGACCACCGTAATCCTAATAAGACATAGTTAAGAACTTGCCCGTATCAGCAGGTACTGGCAACTACTGGCAGGTACGGCAACTAGTGGCAGGTACTGGTAACCATTGGCAGGTACTGGCAACTATACTGCTTATGTTTCATTATGCAATACGTTGTGACACTTTCGATCATTGTTGAAGGAGAGAAGTCTTACTGGGGAAATTGGCTGCGCTTACCTCTTCGAGGCAAGAGATATGTAATTAATTCAGAAACAAGCATAGAATATTAGAATGACGGGTTATTATACTGAAGATCAAAACACTTCAGAATTGAAAGAAATTCCTTTATTTAGAGCCATTTCCAGAATATGAAATCTCGTATGCAACTGACACTGAAGGAAAAATCTTACTGATGTAGTTTTCTTTGCTTGTAAACTCGATTCGGATTTTCTGCATAATCAATCATGAGCAGTATAGTGGCAGGTACTGGCAACTACTGCCAGGTACTGGCAACTACTGGCAGGTACTGGCAAAAACTGGCAGGTACTGGCAACTACTGGCAGGTACTGGCAACTACTGGCAGGTACTGGCAACTACTGGCAGGTACTGGCAACTGGTGGCAGGTACTGGCAACTGGTGGCAGGTACTGGCAACTAGTGGCAGGTACTGGCAACTAGTGGCAGGTACTGGCAACTAGTGGCAGGTACTGGCAACTGGTGGCAGGTACTGGCAACTACTGGCAGGTACTGGCAACTACTGGCAGGTACTGGCAACAACTACTGGCAGGTACTGTGAGTGAGAGAGAGAGAGAGTGGACGCTTGGGCGTGATAATTATGATTTATTTGTATGTATATTTACTGTCTGTACCATAAGACTGGTGCACAACTGGTCGCTGATTGCCCGACCATCGCTGGTTGTCACTTAGCCAAGATTTGGTTTCCCTTTGAAGAAATGTGAATTCCCTTTACCAGTAACGTTGTTCCTTAGCCAAGATTTGGTTTTCCTTGGGAGAAATGTGTGTTCCCTTAACCAGTTACGTTGTCCCTTAGCCAAATTTTGGTTTCCCTTGGAAGAAATGTGCTTTCCCATAGCCAGTTACGTTGTCCCTTAGCCAAGATTTGGTTTCCCTTGGAAGAAATGTGTGTTCCATTAACCAGTTACGTTGTCCCTTAGTCAAGATTTGGTTTCCCTTGTAAGAAATGTGCGTTCCCTCAGCCAGTTACGTTGTCCCTTAGCCAAGATTTGGTTTCCCTTCGAAGAAATGTGAGTTCCCTTAACCAGTTACGTTGTCCCTTAGCCATGATTTGGTTTCCTTTGGGAGAAATGTGTGTTCCCTTAGCCAGTTACGTTGTCCCTTAACCAAGATTTGATTACCCTTGGAAGATATATGTGTTCCCTTAACCAGTTACGTTGTCTCTTAGCCAAGATTTGGTTTCAATTTAAAGAAATGTGCGTTCCCTTAGCCAGTTACGTTGTCTCTTAGCCAAGATTTGGTTTCAATTTAAAGAAATGTGAGTTCCCTTAGCCAGTTACGTTGTCCCTTAGCCAAGATTTGGTTTCCCTTTGAAGAAATGTGAGTTCCCTTAACCAGTTAAGTTGCCCTTAGCCAAAATTTGGTTTCCCTTGGAAGAAATATGCGTTCCCTTAGCCAGTTACGTTGTCCCTTGGCCATGATTTGGTTTCCCTTGGAAGAAATGTGTTCCCTTAACCAGTTACGTTGTCCCTTAGCCAAAATTTGGTTTCCCTTAGATTAAATGTGTGTTCCCTTAACTAGTTACGTTGTCCCTTAAACAAGATTTGGTTACCCTTGGAAGATATGTGTGTTCCTTTAACCAGTTACGTTGTCCGTCAGACATCAAAATCAAAAAATTAAAAAAAAATTAAAAAAAATCACAAAAAATCACAAAAAAATCACAAAAAAATCACAAAAAATCAGAAAAAGAATCACAAAAAAATCACAAAAAAATCACAAAAAAATCACGAAAAGAATCACAAAAAAATCACAAAAAATCACAAAAATCAAAAAAAATCCTAAAAAGAATCAGAGAAAGAACCATAAAAAAAATCACAAAAAAATCACAAAAAGAATCACAAAAAAAATCACAAAAAATCACAGAAAAATCACAAAAAATCAAAAAAAACCAGATAAAAAATCAAAAAAAATCGGAAAAAAAATTAAAAAAAATCACAAAAAATCACAAAAAATCACAAAAAAATCACAAAAAATCAAAAAAAGAATCACAAAAAAATCACAAAAAAATCACAAAAAAATCACGAAAAGAATCACAAAACAATCACAAAAAATCACAAAAATCAAAAAAAATCCTAAAAAGAATCACAAAAATAATCACAAAAAAAAATCACAAAAAAATCACAAAAAGAATCACAAAAAAAAACAAAATAATCACAAAAAGAATCACAAAAGAATCACAAAAAGAATCACAAAAAGAATCACAAAAAAATCACAAAAAGAATCACAAAAAAATCACAGAAAAATCACAAAAAATCAAAAGAATCTTAAAAGTAATCTTAAAAAGAATCACAAAAAAATCACGAAAAGAATCAGAAAAAGATTCACAAAAACATCACAAAAAAAATCACAAAAAAATCACAAAAAGAATCACAAAAAGAATCATAAAAAAATCACAAAAAGAATCACGAAATGAATCACGAAAAATCACAAAAAATCACAAAAAATCACAAAAAAATCACAAAAAGAATCACAAAAAAAATCACAAAAAATCACAGAAAAATCACAAAAAATCAAACAAACCAAATAAAAAATCAAAAAAAATCGGAAAAAAAATTAAAAAAAAACACAAAAAATCACAAAAAATCACAAAAAAATCACAAAAAATCAAAAAAAGAATCACAAAAAAATCACAAAAAAATCACAAAAAAATCACGAAAAGAATCACAAAACAATCACAAAAAATCACAAAAATCAAAAAAAATCCTAAAAAGAATCACAAAAAGAATCACAAAAAAAATCACAAAAAAATCACAAAAAGAATCATGTGATGTTTTTGTGAATCTTTTTCTGATTCATTTTGTGATTTGTTGTGATTTTTTGTGATGTTTTTGTGAATTTTTTTCTGATTTTTTTCGTGATTTTTTTTGTGATTCTTTTTAAGATTATTTTTAAGATTCTTTTGATTTTTTGTGATTTTTCTGTGATTTTTTTTGTGATTCTTTTTGTGATTCTTTTTGTGATTCTTTTGTTGCTTCTTTTGGTGATTCTCTTTGTGATTCTTTTGTGATTCCTTTTTGATTTTTTGTGATTTTTCTGTGATTTTTTCGTGATTTTTTTGTTATTCTATTTGTGATTTTTCTGTGATGTTTTTGTGAATCTTTTTGTGATTCATTTTGTAATTTTTTGTGATTTTTTTGTGATTTTTTGTGATTTTTTTGTGATTTTTTTGTGTTTCTTTTTGTGATTCTTTTGTGATTCCTTTTTGATTTTTTTTCTGATTTTTTGTGATTTTTCTGTGATTTTTTCGTGATTTTTTTGTTATTATATTTGTGATTTTTCTGTGATGTTTTTGTGATTCTTTTTGTGATTTTTTTGTGATTTTTTGTGATTTTTTGTGATTTTCTGTGATTCATTTCGTGATTATTTTTGTGATTTTTTTATGATTCTTTCTCTGATTCTTTTTGTTATTCTATTTGTGATTTTTTTGTGATTTTTTGTGATTCTTTTTGTGATTTTTTTTCTGATTTTTTTGATTTTTTTGTGATTTTTTTGTGATTTTTGTGATTTTTTGTGATGTTTTTGTGCATCTTTTTGTGATTCATTTTGTGATTTTTTGTGATTTTTCTGTGATTTTTTCGTGATTTTTTTGTTATTATATTTGTGATTTTTCTGTGATGTTTTTGTGAATCTTTTTGTGATTCATTTTGTGATTTTTTGTGATTTTTTTGTGATTTTTTGTGATTTTTTTGTGATTTTTTGTGATTTTTTTGTGATTTTTTGTGATTTTTTGTGATTTTTCGTGATTCATTTCGTGATTCTTTTTGTGATTTTTTTTATTATTCTTTTTGTGATTCTTTTTGTGATTTTTTTGTGATTTTTTTTGTGATGTTTTTGTGAATCTTTTTCTGATTCTTTTCGTGATTTTTTTTTGTGATTCTTTTTAAGATTACTTTTAAGATTCTTTTGATTTTTTGTGATTTTTCTGTGATTTTTTTGTGATTCTTTTTGTGATTTTTTTGTGATTCTTTTTGTGATTCTTTTTGTGATTCTTTTTAGGATTATTTTGTTTTTTTTTGTGATTCTTTTTGTGATTTTTTTGTGATTTTTTTTGTGATTCTTTTTTCAATTTTTGCGATTTTTTTTGATTTTTTGTGATTTTTTGTGATTTTTTTTAATTTTTTTTTTAATTTTTTTTTACCGATTTTTTTTGATTTTTTATTTGTTTTTTTTTATTTTTTGTGATTTTTCTGTGATTTTTTGTGATTTTTTTTGTGATTCTTTTTGTAATTTTTTGTGATTTTTTTTATGATTCTTTCTCTGATTCTTTTTGTGATTTTTTTTGTGATTCTTTTTGTGATTCTTTTTAGGAATTTTTTTGATTTTTGTGATTTTTTGTGATTTTTTTGTGATTCTTTTTGTGATTCTTTTTGTGATTCTTTTTGTGATTCTTTTTAGGATTATTTTGTTTTTTTTTGTGATTCTTTTTGTGATTTTTTTGTGATTTTTTTTGTGATTCTTTTTGTGATTCTTTTTAGGATTTTTTTTGATTTTTGTGATTTTTTGTGATTGTTTTGTGATTCTTTTCGTGATTTTTTTGTGATTTTTTTGTGATTTTTTTGTGATTCTTTTTTCAATTTTTGCGATTTTTTTTGATTTTTTGTGATTTTTTGTGATTTTTTTTAATTTTTTTTTTAATTTTTTTTTACCGATTTTTTTTGATTTTTTATTTGTTTTTTTTTATTTTTTGTGATTTTTCTGTGATTTTTTGTGATTTTTTTTGTGATTCTTTTTGTAATTTTTTGTGATTTTTTTTATGATTCTTTCTCTGATTCTTTTTGTGATTTTTTTTGTGATTCTTTTTGTGATTCTTTTTAGGAATTTTTTTGATTTTTGTGATTTTTTGTGATTTTTTTGTGATTCTTTTTGTGATTCTTTTTGTGATTCTTTTTGTGATTATTTTGTTTTTTTTTGTGATTCTTTTTGTGATTTTTTTGTGATTTTTTTTGTGATTCTTTTTGTGATTCTTTTTTTGATTTTTTGTGATTTTTTTGTGATTTTTTGTAATTTTTTGTGATTTTTTTTATTTATTTTTTTGATTTTTTTTCCGACTTTTTTTTGATTTTTTATCTGTTTTTTTGATTTTTTGTGATTTTTCTGTGATTTTTTGTGATTTTTTTTGTGATTCTTTTTGTGATTTTTTTGTGATTTTTTTTATGATTCTTTCTCTGATTCTTTTTGTGATTTTTTTTGTGATTCTTTTTGTGATTCTTTTTAGGATTTTTTTTTGATTTTTGTGATTTTTTGTGATTTTTTTGTGATTCTTTTCGTGATTTTTTTGTGATTTTTTTGTGATTTTTTTTGTAATTTTTTTTCTGATTTTTTGTGATTTTTTTGTGATCTTTTTGTGATTTTTTGTGATTTTTTTTAATTTTTTTTTTAATTTTTTGATTTTGATGTCTAACGGACAACGTAACTGGTTAAAGGAACACACATATCTTCCAAGGGTAACCAAGACAACGATCGAGTGACATCAATCCAGATACAACGATCGAGTGACATCAATCCGGTGACAACGATCGAGTGACATCAAACCAGTGACAATGATCGAGTGACATCAATCCAGTGACATCAATCCAGTGACAGCGATCCAGTGAAATCAATCCAGTGACGTCAATTCAGAGACATCAATTCAGTGACAACGATCCAGTGACATCAATCCAGTGACAACGATCGAGTGACATCAATCATGTGACAACGATCGAGTGACACCAATTCAGTGACATCAATCCAATGACAACGATCGAGTGAAATCAATCCAGTGACATCAATTCAGTGACATCAATTCAGTGACAACGATCCAGTGACATCAATCAGTGACAACGATCGAGTGTTATCAATCCAATGACAACGATCGAGTGACAACGATCGAAAGACATCAATCCAGTGACATCAATTCAGTGACATCAATTCAGTGATAACGATCCAGTGACATCAATCCAGTGACAACGATCGAGTGACATCAATCCAGTGGCAACGATCGAGTGACATCAATCCAGTGACATGAATCCAGCGACAACGATCGAGTGACATCAATCCAATGACATCAATTCAGTGACATCAATTCAGTGACAACGATCCAGTGACATTAATCCAGTGACAACGATTTAGTGACATCAATCCGGGGACAACGATCGAGTGACATTAATTCAGTGACATCAATTCAGTGACAACGATCGAGTGACATCAATTCAGTGACATCAATCCAGTGACAACGATCGAGTGACATCAATTCAGTGAAATCTATCCAGTGACAACGATCGAGTGAAATCAATCCAGTGACATCAATTCAGTGACATCAATTCAGTTACAACGATCCAGTGACATCAATCCAGTGACATCAATCCAGTGACAACGATCGAGTGTTATCAATGTAATTTTTTTTCTGATTTTTTGTGATTTTTTTGTGATCTTTTTGTGATTTTTTGTGATTTTTTTTAATTTTTTTTTTAATTTTTTGATTTTGATGTCTAACGGACAACGTAACTGGTTAAAGGAACACACATATCTTCCAAGGGTAACCAAGACAACGATCGAGTGACATCAATCCAGATACAACGATCGAGTGACATCAATCCGGTGACAACGATCGAGTGACATCAAACCAGTGACAATGATCGAGTGACAACGATCGAGTGACATCAATCCAATGACAACGATCGAGTGACATCAATTCAGTGACATCAATCCAGTGACAACGATCGAGTGACATCAATCCAGTGACATCAATCCAGTGACATCAATCCAGTGACAGCGATATAGTGACAGCAATTCAGAGACATCAATCTAGTGACATCATTTCAGTGACATCAATCCAGTGACAGCGATTGAGAGACATCAAACCAGTGACAACGATCGAGTGACATTAATTCAGTGACAACGATCTAGTGACATCAATCCAGTGACCACGATCGAGTCAGTGACATCAATCCAGTGACAGCGATCCAGTGACATCAATCCAGTGACATGAATCCAGCGACAACGATCGAGTGACATCAATCCAATGACATCAATTCAGTGACATCAATTCAGTGACAACGATCCAGTGACATTAGTCCAGTTACAACGATTTAGTGACATCAATCCGGGGACAACGATCGAGTGACATTAATTCAGTGACATCAATTCAGTGACAACGATCGAGTGACAACAATTCAGTGACATCAATCCAGTGACAACGATCGAGTGACATCAATTCAGTGAAATCTATCCAGTGACAACGATCGAGTTAAATCAATCCAGTGACATCAATTCAGTGACATCAATTCAGTGACAACGATCGAGTGACATCAATCCAGTGACATCAATCCAGTGACAGCGATTCAGTGAAATCAATCCAGTGACATCAATTCAGAGACATCAATTCAGTGACAACAATCCAGTGACAGCGATCCAGTGAAATCAATCCAGTGACATCAATTCAGAGACATCAATTCAGTGACAAAGATCCAGTGACATCAAACCAGTGACAACGATCGAGTGACATCAATCCAGTGACATCAATCCAGTGACAGCGATCCAGTGAAATCAATCCAGTGACGTCAATTCAGAGACATCAATTCAGTGACAACGATCCAGTGACATCAATCCAGTGACAACGATCGAGTGACATCAATCCAATGACAACGATCGAGTGACATCAATTCAGTGACATCAATCCAGTGACAACGATCGAGTGACATCAATCCAGTGACATCAATCCAGTGACATCAATCCAGTGACAGCGATATAGTGACAGCAATTCAGAGACATCAATCTAGTGACATCATTTCAGTGACATCAATCCAGTGACAGCGATTGAGAGACATCAAACCAGTGACAACGATCGAGTGACATTAATTCAGTGACAACGATCTAGTGACATCAATCCAGTGACCACGATCGAGTCAGTGACATCAATCCAGTGACAGCGATCCAGTGACATCAATCCAGTGACATGAATCCAGCGACAACGATCGAGTGACATCAATCCAATGACATCAATTCAGTGACATCAATTCAGTGACAACGATCCAGTGACATTAGTCCAGTTACAACGATTTAGTGACATCAATCCGGGGACAACGATCGAGTGACATTAATTCAGTGACATCAATTCAGTGACAACGATCGAGTGACAACAATTCAGTGACATCAATCCAGTGACAACGATCGAGTGACATCAATTCAGTGAAATCTATCCAGTGACAACGATCGAGTTAAATCAATCCAGTGACATCAATTCAGTGACATCAATTCAGTGACAACGATCGAGTGACATCAATCCAGTGACATCAATCCAGTGACAGCGATTCAGTGAAATCAATCCAGTGACAACGATCGAGTGACATCAATCTAGTGACATCAATTCAGTGACATCAATTCAGTGACAACGATCCAGTGACATTAATCCAGTGACAACGATTTAGTGACATCAATCCGGGGACAACGATCGAGTGACATCAATTCAGTGAAATCTATCCAGTGACAACGATCGAGTTAAATCAATCCAGTGACATCAATTCAGTGACATCAATTCAGTGACAACGATCGAGTGACATCAACTCAGTGACATCAATCCAGTGACAGCGATTCAGTGAAATCAATCCAGTGACATCAATTCAGAGACATCAATTCAGTGACAACAATCCAGTGACAGCGATCCAGTGAAATCAATCCAGTGACATCAATCATAGACATCAATTCAGTGACAAAGATCCAGTGACATCAATCCAGTGACAACGATCGAGTGACATCAATCCAGGGACATCAATCCAGTGACAGCGATTCAGTGAAATCAATCCAGTGACATCAATTCAGAGACATCAATTCAGTGACAACAATCCAGTGACAGCGATCCAGTGAAATCAATCCAGTGACATCAATTCAGAGACATCAATTCAGTGACAAAGATCCAGTGACATCAATCCAGTGACAACGATCGAGTGACATCAATCCAGTGACATCAATCCAGTGACAGCGATCCAGTGAAATCAATCCAGTGACGTCAATTCAGAGACATCAATTCAGTGACAACGATCCAGTGACATCAATCCAGTGACAACGATCGAGTGACATCAATCTTGTGACAACGATCGAGTGACACCAATTCAGTGACATCAATCCAATGACAACGATCGAGTGAAATCAATCCAGTGACATCAATTCAGTGACATCAATTCAGTGACAACGATCCAGTGACATCAATCAGTGACAACGATCGAGTGTTATCAATCCAATGACAACGATCGAGTGACAACGATCGAAAGACATCAATCCAGTGACATCAATTCAGTGACATCAATTCAGTGATAACGATCCAGTGACATCAATACAGTGACAACGATCGAGTGACATCAATCCAGTGGCAACGATCGAGTGACATCAATCCAGTGACATGAATCCAGCGACAACGATCGAGTGACATCAATCCAATGACATCAATTCAGTGACATCAATTCAGTGACAACGATCCAGTGACATTAATCCAGTGACAACGATTTAGTGACATCAATCCGGGGACAACGATCGAGTGACATTAATTCAGTGACATCAATTCAGTGACAACGATCGAGTGACATCAATTCAGTGACATCAATCCAGTGACAACGATCGAGTGACATCAATTCAGTGAAATCTATCCAGTGACAACGATCGAGTGAAATCAATCCAGTGACATCAATTCAGTGACATCAATTCAGTGACAACGATCCAGTGACATCAATCCAGTGACATCAATCCAGTGACAACGATCGAGTGTTATCAATCTTGTGACAACGATCGAGTGACACCAATTCAGTGACATCAATCCAATGACAACGATCGAGTGAAATCAATCCAGTGACATCAATTCAGTGACATCAATTCAGTGACAACGATCCAGTGACATCAATCAGTGACAACGATCGAGTGTTATCAATCCAATGACAACGATCGAGTGACAACGATCGAAAGACATCAATCCAGTGACATCAATTCAGTGACATCAATTCAGTGATAACGATCCAGTGACATCAATCCAGTGACAACGATCGAGTGACATCAATCCAGTGGCAACGATCGAGTGACATCAATCCAGTGACATGAATCCAGCGACAACGATCGAGTGACATCAATCCAATGACATCAATTCAGTGACATCAATTCAGTGACAACGATCCAGTGACATTAATCCAGTGACAACGATTTAGTGACATCAATCCGGGGACAACGATCGAGTGACGTCAATTCAGAGACATCAATTCAGTGACAACGATCCAGTGACATCAATCCAGTGACAACGATCGAGTGACATCAATCATGTGACAACGATCGAGTGACATCAACCCAGTGACATCAATCCAGTGACAGCGATTCAGTGAAATCAATCCAGTGACATCAATTCAGAGACATCAATTCAGTGACAACAATCCAGTGACAGCGATCCAGTGAAATCAATCCAGTGACATCAATCATAGACATCAATTCAGTGACAAAGATCCAGTGACATCAATCCAGTGACAACGATCGAGTGACATCAATCCAGGGACATCAATCCAGTGACAGCGATCCAGTGAAATCAATCCAGTGACGTCAATTCAGAGACATCAATTCAGTGACAACGATCCAGTGACATCAATCCAGTGACAACTATCGAGTGACATCAATCATGTGACAACGATCGAGTGACATCAATTCAGTGACATCAATCCAATGACAACGATCGAGTGAAATCAATCCAGTGACATCAATTCAGTGACATCAATTCAGTGACAATGATCCAGTGACATCAATCAGTGACAACGATCGAGTGTTATCAATCCAATGACAACGATCGAGTGACAACGATCGAAAGACATCAATCCAGTGACATCAATTCAGTGACATCAATTCAGTGATAACGATCGAGTGACATTAATTCAGTGACAACGATCTAGTGACATCAATCCAGTGACCACGATCGAGTCAGTGACATCAATCCAGTGACAGCGATCCAGTGACATCAATCCAGTGACATGAATCCAGCGACAACGATCGAGTGACATCAATCCAATGACATCAATTCAGTGACATCAATTCAGTGACAACGATCCAGTGACATTAGTCCAGTTACAACGATTTAGTGACATCAATCCGGGGACAACGATCGAGTGACATTAATTCAGTGACATCAATTCAGTGACAACGATCGAGTGACATCAATTCAGTGACATCAATCCAGTGACAACGATCGAGTGACATCAATTCAGTGAAATCTATCCAGTGACAATGATCGAGTTAAATCAATCCAGTGACATCAATTCAGTGACATCAATTCAGTGACAACGATCGAGTGACATCAATCCAGTGACATCAATCCAGTGACAGCGATTCAGTGAAATCAATCCAGTGACATCAATTCAGAGACATCAATTCAGTGACAACAATCCAGTGACAGCGATCCAGTGAAATCAATCCAGTGACATCAATTCAGAGACATCAATTCAGTGACAAAGATCCAGTGACATCAATCCAGTGACAACGATTGAGTGACATCAATCCAGTGACATCAATCCAGTGACAGCGATCCAGTGAAATCAATCCAGTGACGTCAATTCAGAGACATCAATTCAGTGACAACGATCCAGTGACATCAATCCAGTGACAACGATCGAGTGACATCAATCATGTGACAACGATCGAGTGACATCAATTCAGTGACATCAATCCAATGACAACGATCGAGTGAAATCAATCCAGTGACATCAATTCAGTGACATCAATTCAGTGACAACGATCCAGTGACATCAATCAATGACAACGATCGAGTATTATCAATCCAATGACAACGATCGAGTGACAACGATCGAAAGACATCAATCCAGTGACATCAATTCAGTGACATCAATTCAGTGATAACGATCCAGTGACATCAATCCAGTGACAACGATCGAGTGACATCAATCCAGTGGCAACGATCGAGTGACATCAATCCAGTGACATGAATCCAGCGACAACGATCGAGTGACATCAATCCAATGACATCAAATCAGTGACATCAATTCAGTGACAACGATCCAGTGACATTAATCCAGTGACAACGATTTAGTGACATCAATCCGGGGACAACGATCGAGTGACATTAATTCAGTGACATCAATTCAGTGACAACGATCGAGTGACATCAATTCAGTGACATCAAACCAGTGACAACGATCGAGTGACATCAATTCAGTGAAATCTATCCAGTGACAACGATCGAGTGAAATCAATCCAGTGACATCAATTCAGTGACATCAATTCAGTGACAACGATCCAGTGACATCAATCCAGTGACATCAATCCAGTGACAACGATCGAGTGACATCAATTCAGTGACATCAATCCAATGACAACGATCGAGTGAAATCAATCCAGTGACATCAATTCAGTGACATCAATTCAGTGACAACGATCCAGTGACATCAATCCAGTGACAACGATCGAGTGACATCAATCCAGGGACATCAATCCAGTGACAGCGATTCAGTGAAATCAATCCAGTGACATCAATTCAGAGACATCAATTCAGTGACAACAATCCAGTGACAGCGATCCAGTGAAATCAATCCAGTGACATCAATTCAGAGACATCAATTCAGTGACAAAGATCCAGTGACATCAATCCAGTGACAACGATCGAGTGACATCAATCCAGTGACATCAATCCAGTGACAGCGATCCAGTGAAATCAATCCAGTGACGTCAATTCAGAGACATCAATTCAGTGACAACGATCCAGTGACATCAATCCAGTGACAACGATCGAGTGACATCAATCTTGTGACAACGATCGAGTGACACCAATTCAGTGACATCAATCCAATGACAACGATCGAGTGAAATCAATCCAGTGACATCAATTCAGTGACATCAATTCAGTGACAACGATCCAGTGACATCAATCAGTGACAACGATCGAGTGTTATCAATCCAATGACAACGATCGAGTGACAACGATCGAAAGACATCAATCCAGTGACATCAATTCAGTGACATCAATTCAGTGATAACGATCCAGTGACATCAATCCAGTGACAACGATCGAGTGACATCAATCCAGTGGCAACGATCGAGTGACATCAATCCAGTGACATGAATCCAGCGACAACGATCGAGTGACATCAATCCAATGACATCAATTCAGTGACATCAATTCAGTGACAACGATCCAGTGACATTAATCCCAGTGACAACGATTTAGTGACATCAATCCGGGGACAACGATCGAGTGACATTAATTCAGTGACATCAATTCAGTGACAACGATCGAGTGACATCAATTCAGTGACATCAATCCAGTGACAACGATCGAGTGACATCAATTCAGTGAAATCTATCCAGTGACAACGATCGAGTGAAATCAATCCAGTGACATCAATTCAGTGACATCAATTCAGTGACAACGATCCAGTGACATCAATCCAGTGACATCAATCCAGTGACAACGATCGAGTGTTATCAATCCAGTGACAACGATCGAGTGACATCAATCCAGTGACATCAATTCAGTGACATCAATTCAGTGACAACGATCCAGTGACATTAATCCAGTGACAACGATTTAGTGACATCAATCCGGGGACAACGATCGAGTGACGTCAATTCAGAGACATCAATTCAGTGACAACGATCCAGTGACATCAATCCAGTGACAACGATCGAGTGACATCAATCATGTGACAGCGATTCAGTGAAATCAATCCAGTGAAATCAATTCAGAGACATCAATTCAGTGACAACAATCCAGTGACAGCGATCCAGTGAAATCAATCCAGTGACATCAATTCAGAGACATCAATTCAGTGACAACAATCCAGTGACAGCGATCCAGTGAAATCAATCCAGTGACATCAATCATAGACATCAATTCAGTGACAAAGATCCAGTGATATCAATCCAGTGACAACGATCGAGTGACATCAATCCAGGGACATCAATCCAGTGACAGCGATCCAGTGAAATCAATCCAGTGACGTCAATTCAGAGACATCAATTCAGTGACAACGATCCAGTGACATCAATCCAGTGACAACTATCGAGTGACATCAATCATGTGACAACGATCGAGTGACATCAATTCAGTGACATCAATCCAATGACAACGATCGAGTGAAATCAATCCAGTGACATCAATTCAGTGACATCAATTCAGTGACAATGATCCAGTGACATCAATCAGTGACAACGATCGAGTGTTATCAATCCAATGACAACGATCGAGTGACAACGATCGAAAGACATCAATCCAGTGACATCAATTCAGTGACATCAATTCAGTGATAACGATCCAGTGACATCAATCCAGTGACAACGATCGAGTGACATCAATCCAGTGGCAACGATCGAGTGACATCAATCCAGTGACATGAATCCAGCGACAACGATCGAGTGACATCAATCCAATGACATCAATTCAGTGACATCAATTCAGTGACAACGATCCAGTGACATTAATCCAGTGACAACGATTTAGTGACATCAATCCGGGGACAACGATCGAGTGACATTAATTCAGTGACATCAATTCAGTGACAACGATCGAGTGACATCAATTCAGTGACATCAATCCAGTGACAACGATCGAGTGACATCAATTCAGTGAAATCTATCCAGTGACAACGATCGAGTGAAATCAATCCAGTGACATCAATTCAGTGACATCAATTCAGTGACAACGATCCAGTGACATCAATCCAGTGACATCAATCCAGTGACAACGATCGAGTGTTATCAATCCAGTGACAACGATCGATTGACATCAATCCAGTGACATCAATTCAGTGACATCAATTCAGTGACAACGATCCAGTGACATTAATCCAGTGACAACGATTTAGTGACATCAATCCGGGGACAACGATCGAGTGACGTCAATTCAGAGACATCAATTCAGTGACAACGATCCAGTGACATCAATCCAGTGACAACGATCGAGTGACATCAATCATGTGACAGCGATTCAGTGAAATCAATCCAGTGACATCAATTCAGAGACATCAATTCAGTGACAACAATCCAGTGACAGCGATCCAGTGAAATCAATCCAGTGACATCAATTCAGAGACATCAATTCAGTGACAACAATCCAGTGACAGCGATCCAGTGAAATCAATCCAGTGACATCAATCATAGACATCAATTCAGTGACAAAGATCCAGTGACATCAATCCAGTGACAACGATCGAGTGACATCAATCCAGGGACATCAATCCAGTGACAGCGATCCAGTGAAATCAATCCAGTGACGTCAATTCAGAGACATCAATTCAGTGACAACGATCCAGTGACATCAATCCAGTGACAACTATCGAGTGACATCAATCATGTGACAACGATCGAGTGACATCAATTCAGTGACATCAATCCAATGACAACGATCGAGTGAAATCAATCCAGTGACATCAATTCAGTGACATCAATTCAGTGACAATGATCCAGTGACATCAATCAGTGACAACGATCGAGTGTTATCAATCCAATGACAACGATCGAGTGACAACGATCGAAAGACATCAATCCAGTGACATCAATTCAGTGACATCAATTCAGTGATAACGATCGAGTGACATTAATTCAGTGACAACGATCTAGTGACATCAATCCAGTGACCACGATCGAGTCAGTGACATCAATCCAGTGACAGCGATCCAGTGACATCAATCCAGTGACATGAATCCAGCGACAACGATCGAGTGACATCAATCCAATGACATCAATTCAGTCACATCAATTCAGTGACAACGATCCAGTGACATTAGTCCAGTTACAACGATTTAGTGACATCAATCCGGGGACAACGATCGAGTGACATTAATTCAGTGACATCAATTCAGTGACAACGATCGAGTGACATCAATTCAGTGACATCAATCCAGTGACAACGATCGAGTGACATCAATTCAGTGAAATCTATCCAGTGACAATGATCGAGTTAAATCAATCCAGTGACATCAATTCAGTGACATCAATTCAGTGACAACGATCGAGTGACATCAATCCAGTGACATCAATCCAGTGACAGCGATTCAGTGAAATCAATCCAGTGACATCAATTCAGAGACATCAATTCAGTGACAACAATCCAGTGACAGCGATCCAGTGAAATCAATCCAGTGACATCAATTCAGAGACATCAATTCAGTGACAAAGATCCAGTGACATCAATCCAGTGACAACGATTGAGTGACATCAATCCAGTGACATCAATCCAGTGACAGCGATCCAGTGAAATCAATCCAGTGACGTCAATTCAGAGACATCAATTCAGTGACAACGATCCAGTGACATCAATCCAGTGACAACGATCGAGTGACATCAATCATGTGACAACGTTCGAGTGACATCAATTCAGTGACATCAATCCAATGACAACGATCGAGTGAAATCAATCCAGTGACATCAATTCAGTGACATCAATTCAGTGACAACGATCCAGTGACATCAATCAATGACAACGATCGAGTATTATCAATCCAATGACAACGATCGAGTGACAACGATCGAAAGACATCAATCCAGTGACATCAATTCAGTGACATCAATTCAGTGATAACGATCCAGTGACATCAATCCAGTGACAACGATCGAGTGACATCAATCCAGTGGCAACGATCGAGTGACATCAATCCAGTGACATGAATCCAGCGACAACGATCGAGTGACATCAATCCAATGACATCAAATCAGTGACATCAATTCAGTGACAACGATCCAGTGACATTAATCCAGTGACAACGATTTAGTGACATCAATCC
>CAXIWR010000273.1:70000-71933 GCA_964036265.1 Daptonema setosum | reverse complement strand
ACGTTGTTTTGCACCAGATTACTTCATAACTTAACCGGATGATAAAATTTTGTTCTCAAAAAAAAATTACCCGGTAAATTTTACTTGTTTTTCTATGTGTAAAGTGTACCATTACCTTTAGCGCTCGATAATTCTTAGGAACTGAGCTCTGCCTGGATTACAGATTATCCATGTTAGCCATGTTGATTGGTCGAATAACCAGCCGGAGATCCGGCGATGTTCTTGCCGTCGTTGGTGTGATCACGCTGATCTTCAAATCTGCAAAAAGTGGGTTACGATGACGAATACAATTCCGAGATATGTGGAAAGTCTGAAAATCTGTAAAATATTAATGAGTAATAATTTTAACGTATATATTTTCGATATACATTTCTTATTAATATTATTTACTTGATTAAATTGACTAATATATTTGTAGGTTTTGTTGTGCACTTCGGCCAATGCCGGCGGTCTCCCAACAATGTCATGGAACAATCGATGTTATGTGTACGTATCGGTGTCCGAGACCTGGAATACGGCGTCTTGCAGATGTCGGACCGGATTCGGATGTGCGTGAGTGAGTGAGTGAGTAAGTGAATGAGAGAGTGAGTAAGTGAGTGAGTGAGTGAGTGAGTGAGTGAGTGAGTGAGTGAGTGAGTGAGTGAGTGAGTGAGTGAGTGAGTGAGTGAGTGAGTGAGTGAGCGAGTGAGTGAGTGAGTGAGTGAGTGAGTGAGTGTGTGAGTGAGTGAGTGAGTGAGTGAGTGAGTGAGTGAGTGAGTGAGTGAGTGAGTGAGTGAGTGAGTGAGTGAGTGAGTGAGTGAGTGAGTGAGATGAGTGAGTGAGTAAATGAGTGAGTGAGTGAGTGAGCGAGTGAGTGAGTAAGTGAGTGAGTGAGTGAGTAAATGAGTGATGTGAGTGAGTGAGCGAGTGAGTGAGTAAGTGAGTAAGTAAGTAAGTGAGTGAGTGAGTGATGGAATGATTCAGGACAGCATCCATGTTGGTTTATGGCAGCATCCATCACACACTAGTATGACTGACATGTGGTATTGGGGAGATCATCAATCTGGTTAGATTATGACAGACTGACTACCGCACTGAATCAGTCCGTCAGTTAGTCAGTCAGTGACATTGGTATGATGACGGACCCAAAATAGAATCGCAGGTATTTTTTTATATGTCAAGGATAGACTATGTTGTAGGTTGCCACGATGATCGTCCACTGATCCCAATGACAAATCTATCGCGACTCGAAGCCAATGAAGCGGTCAGATGCGCGTATACAAGGGACCTGGGAGACCTGTATAAAGTCAGTATATGTAGCTCAATCAGAGTCAAGTTTCGTGTAAGTATAGCTCAATCAGAGTCAAGTTTCGTGTAAGTATAGCTCAATCAGAGTCAAGTTTCGTGTAAGTATAGCTCAATCAGAGTCAAGTTTCGTCTAAGTATAGCTCAATCAGAGTCAAGTTTCGTCTAAGTATAGCTCAATCAGAGTCAAGTTTCGTGTAAGTATAGCTCAATCAGAGTCAAGTTTCGTGTAAGTATAGCTCAATCAGTGTCAAGTTTCGTGTAAGTATAGCTCAATCAGAGTCAAGTTTCGGGTAAGTATAGCTCAATCAGAGTCAAGTTTTCGTCTAAGTATAGCTCAATCAGAGTCAAGTTTCGTGTAAGTATAGCTCAATCAGAGTCAAGTTTCGTGTAAGTATAGCTCAATCAGAGTCAAGTTTCGTGTAAGTATAGCTCAATCAGAGTCAAGTTTCGTGTAAGTTTAGCTCAATCAGAGTCAAGTTTCGTGTAAGTATAGCTCAATCAGAGTCAAGTTTCGTATAAGTATAGCTCAATCAGAGTCAAGTTTTCGTGTAAGTATAGCTCAATCAGAGTCAAGTTTCGTGTAAGTATAGCTCAATCAGAGTCAAGTTTCGTGTAAGTATAGCTCAATCAGAGTCAAGTTTCGTGT
>CAXIWR010000273.1:25000-65000 GCA_964036265.1 Daptonema setosum | reverse complement strand
TTTGAAAGCGCGCCAAAAACAGATTTGAGTTTAAATTGCGCGCCAAAAAATTTGTTGGCTAACAAAAAACCCTGGATATGATGACTACATATATGTACTATTAGAGAAATCTCTACGAAATGAAACATTGGATTCTCTAGAACCCGTTGTTTTACTAATCATTATTTTAAGGACATGTTTTGTTTGCTGTGATTGTATTTATTGGTAAAAGAAAATGTTTTAATTTTTGTTTTAACATTTGGGTGATAAAACCGTCTGTATTTGCTTCGGAAACAGTTGCGACTTGATTAAAAAAGTTTGAATCGGTTTTACTAATTATTCAAATTTTAAACTGCTTTATTTAAGTATTTGCTGTTAACTTGAATATTTGTGTTTGTGACTGTTGTTTTATTGTCTATCTCTTGGATATTTATGTTCTTATAATAACGGCTGCCTGGGATTCAAGTGAAAAGATGTAGTGTTAACTCCAACTTGTGAATCGTTAGCTTCATCAAATGTAACAGAAGAAGAAGCACAATAGTCAGCTGTCCGACTCAACTCAACCCAACAGCTGTATGCTATAACATGCAATCATCATGTTCAGTGGATGTTACACTGGGTTGGACACGTTAACGTGTCATTTTTTTACTTGAATCTCCAAGAGCCCTTTAATAAACTGTATTTCACTATGATATACCATTTGTATAATTTTTGTTAAAGCCCGTATGTTGTTTATGCATGCAAAAATGCAGAAATGTGTGATAATGAAACATCACTAGCCTCAATTCAACTCGGTTGACACCATGGTTTAACACAGTATAGCATGGGTTGATGATGATTGATGTGCGTGTTAACACTGATTGTCTGCTGTTTTATTATCACTCGGTCGGAGCGATATTTTTGCTTGCAGAAACAACATTCGGGCTTTTTATAGCGTTTTTTTTACAGATTAACAGATTTTCGAATGCGCGCCTCTTTCTTATTGTATAATGGAAAGATCAAAATAACCGCAGATAAAGCTTATCTTCATCTATGAATGTTGACTTTAATGGATTTCCTCTTCTGTCATTTGCTTCATGTTTTGTTCGCTGTGATTGTATTTATTGGTAAATGAAAATGATTTCTTCTGATTTTTCACATTTGGGGTAACGAAACCGTATGTAAGTTTTTTTTCGGTAATAGCTGCGACTCAATTAAAAACAGTTAAATCGGTTTCATTAATCATTCAAATGTCGAACTGCATTACTTTTTAATATTTGTTAATAACTTGAATATATATATTTGTGACTGTTGCATAATTGCCTATCAGTTGAATATTTGAATTCTTATATAGTAAACTGTATTTTTTGTGTCTTTTACTTCGATGTATAGCTTGGTCAAGGTTTCTTGTTATCAAAAATTAATTTTTGGGCTTGTTGCGCACGTATGCGATTAATTACATAAGCGCAATTTTCGTTTGTTATCCAAATATTTTTTAAAAAAGGTTTTGTTTCTGAAAACAGATTTGAATTCAAACTGCGCGCCAAAAAGGTTTTGGCTAACAAGAAACCCTGGATAGGCCATTTGTAAAACTTTGTTATATAGCGTTTTTTTTTACCGATTAACAGATTTTGGAATGCGCGCCTCTTTCTAATTGATTTTTGTCATATAAAATGGACAGATCAAGCAAGATAACCGCAGATAAAGCTCGTTCAGGGTATCTTGTTAATGAAATTAATTTTCATAAATAGAGTTTTGCGCACCGTTTGCATGTTATGACATTGAAAAAAACTATTTGTTTCTCGGAAATTAGAACGCGCGCCAAAAGCATATTTGAATTCAAATTGCACGCCAAAAACTTTCTGGCCAACAAGAAACCCTGGATCGGCTATAAAGCTCATTTTTATCTATGAATGTTGAGTTTCATTGATTTCCTCTTTCTGTCATTCGCTTCATGTTTTGTTCGCTGTGATTGTATTTATTGGTAAACGAAAATGTTTTATCTGATTGTTTTACATTTTGGGTAATAAAAACGTCTGTGAATATTTTGGGAATAGTTGCGAAGCTATGACTCATTTGAAAAAAATATTTGAATAATAAAAAAACAAGACTTGTTCACTGCAGCCGATCAAATACCTTGCCAATTTCAAGTGAGCTCAAGCCGAGCCGATCAATGTTTAAGATAAATTCCACAACACCGAATTAAAATGGACCCTTTTTTATCCACCAAAATATCGAATAAAATCAACCGATAATAGCCTTATCATAAAACCAACGATAATTATCTCGACCTAATATGGATTTAATCTGCTCCTTTCTGACTCCTTCGAATGAAAAAATCACAACGAATTTTTTTATATTCAAAAAATCAAAATTGAAAAATTCATGACAAAAAATGAATTCTACGGCACCGGATTAAATTCGGTTTTTTTCATACACCAAAATATGAAATAGTCAGAATACTGTCAATAAATAATAGCAATATCATCAACCCAACGATGGTTATCTCGACCTAATATGGACTTATTCTGCGCCTTTCTGATTCTTTCCAATGAAAAAATCACAACCAAAATTTTTTAATAAACAAAAAATTAAAATTGAAAAATTCATGACAAAAAATGAATTCTACGGCACCGGATTAAATTGGAATCAATAATAGCAATATCATCAACCCAACGATGGTTATCTCGACCTAATATGGACTTATTCTGCGCCTTTCTGATTCTTTCCAATGAAAAAATCACAACCAAAATTTTTTAATAAACAAAAAATTAAAATTGAAAAATTCATGACAAAAAATGAATTTTACGGCACCGGATTAAATTGGGTCCTTTTTAAATCCACCAAAATATGAAAAAGTCAGAATACAGTCAATCAATAATAGCAATATTGTAAAACCAACGATGGTTCTCTCGACCTAATATGGACTTATTCTGCCCCTTTCTGATTCTCTTCAATAAAAAAATCACAGCAAACGTTTTTATGCACAAATTCTCAAATATGAGAAAAGATCAAAATTTAAAAAGCATGTCAAAAAATGAATTCTACGGCACTGAATTATATTGAGTTCTTTTTATCCACCAAAATATGGACAAGTCATTGGTGGTGAATGTCAGAATACAGTCAATCAATAATAACAATATTATAAACCCAACGATGGTTATCTCGACCCAATATTGGTTCTTTCGATGGACTTCGGATCTCTGACGATATACAGGGTGTCTGGTAATTTCTTCTGTTTTTCTTTTTTCTCCTGTTGGCGATAGATCTGTATTCGATTGCAATGTGGAGTGAATCGGCTGCATGAGGAGTGAGCTCTGCAGTGAGTGAGTGAGTGAGTGAGTGAGTGTGTGAGTGAGTGAGTGAGTGAGTGAGTGAGTGAGTGAGTGAGTGAGTGAGTGAGTGAGTGAGTGAGTGAGTGAGTGAGTGAGTGAGTGAGTGAGTGAGTGAGTGAGTGAGTGAGTGAGTGAGTGAGTGATCATCTCTAACTTGGCAAGAATTCGAAGCCTCTTCATGTTTATCGATAGCTAGAGACGTCATTTCCTATTTTTCTGAAAATACATCAATAACAACAACAGCAGCAGCAGCAGCAACAACAACAACAACAACAACAACAACAACAACAACAACAACAATAACAACAACAATAACAACAACAACAACAACAACAACAACAACAACAACAACAACAACAACAACAACAACAACAACAACAACAACAACAACAACAACAACAACAACAACAACAACAACAACAACAACAACAACAACAACAACAACAACAACAACAACAACAACAACAACAACAACAACAACAACAACAACAACAACAACAACAACAACAACAACAACAACAACAACAACAACAACAACAACAACAACAACAACAACAACAACAACAACAACAACAACATCAACAACAACAACAACAACAACAACAACAACAACAACAACAACAACAACAACAACAACAACAACTAAAACAACAACGACAACAACAACAAAAAAACAAAAACAACAACAATTTGTTTTACAAAGAACATTTGTACTCAAAAGACCGTTCAGCTCAGTGTCAATGGAATGAGTTTACACAGGACACAATCTGATAAGTTTACAGCAATAAAATCGTCTACATGTTCATTGGCGGACGAGCTAAAGGGAGGAGAATTTTGTCAAAGAGGGCGGAATTGGCAGTTTTCATGCCATTTTATCAACACCTTAAGGAACAAATTTCACTTTTTGAAAGTTCCAAAGAGGGGGGAATTCCACTTTTCCCTCCCCCTCTCGTCCGCTAGTGTACATGTTTACAACGTTGGCTTGAAAAAAAACAGCATGCACTGTGTAATATAGACAGCCACTGGCGGACGAGCCAAACCACCAAAAAAGGGGAATCCTTCCAAAGAGGGGGGAATCATCAGAAATGTTATCATCACCTTAAGGTAGAAACTTTTGAAACTACCGAAGAGGGGGGATTCCACTTTTCCCTCTCCTTCTCATCCGCTAGTGGTCTCAGTCTACGCAGCGAGTTTACAAAACGCATGCAAAAAGCCGTAAAGTTTTTCCTGTGTTTCGCAGACGTAGACTAGAACGTTCTCAAATGGTTGGGAGACTAAATTTGAATGTGCGTTTATGTTCTAAAACTGTTTCCTGCATAACACACTAGTGGACGAGAAGGGGTAGAAAAAGTGGATTTCCCCCCTCTTTGGCGTTTTCAAAAAGTTGAGTTTGTTCCCTAAGGTATACGTAAAATTGCTTAAGTTCTGCCATTCCCCCCTCTTTGGAGAGATTCCCCTCCCTTTTGAGGTTTGGCTCGTTCAGTGGCATAACACGATTTTTTTCGCAATGAAAGACACTTGATCTTTTCTGAAAAGTTTTGAACAAAAGTCTTACATAGAAAAGTGCTTATCTGATTGGCGCGAATTTGAAATTTAGGGTAATCGATCGAGAGTGCCTTAGGAGCACTGGCGGACGAGCTAATCCTTCAAAGGGAGGGGAACTTTGCCAAAGAGGGCGGAATTGGCAGTTTTCATGCCATTTTACCTACACCTTAGGGAGCAAATTTAACTTTTTGAAACCACCAAAGAGGGGGAATTCCACATTTCCCTCCCCTTCTCGTCCGCTAGTGGTTGGCGCCGATCACTGGTGGACGAGCCAAACCTCCAAAGGGAGGGGAATCTTCGCAAAGAAGGGGAATTTTCAGAAATAAGGCCATTTCACAAACACTTGAAGGAAAAAACTGTTATTTTTTTCTAATTGCCAAAGAGGTGGGAATTCCACTTTTCCCTCCCCCTACTCGTCCGCCAGTGCGCCGATATTTGCTGTGGATTTTCTCAGATTGGCTTGTAGGAGTTGACATTTTTCACAGAACTTTTCTTTGTATAAAAAAGTATTTACCCGGTCTCGATTTCGGAATCAATTGTGACGTGGAAAGAGTTTACAGAAAAGTTCAGAAATCAGTTGCAACTCCGACTAGGAAGGCAAACATACAAATAAAAAAATAGCGGCAGGTTTGTCGCAATCAAATCGAGCACGTACATCATAAACAGCATACGTACATACATACGTCATTGGCGGATGAGCTAATCTTCCAAAGGGAGGGGATTTTCGTCAGAGAGGAGGAAATGGGCAGTTTTCAGGCTATTTCATCTACATCTTGGGGAACAAATTCAACTTTTGAAAGCGCCAAAGAGGGGGGAATTCCACTTTTTCCTCCCCTTCTCCGCTAGTGACATACGTACATAAATGCAAACGTAACACGATACAATATTTGCTTTATTGTATTATCCGCCACTGACGGATGAGCCAAACCTCCAAAGGGAAGGGAATTTCACCAAAAAGGGGGAATTGGCAGTTTTCAGGCACCTTAGGGAACAAATTTTCCTTTTTCAAAACACCAAAGAGGGGGGAATTCCACTTTTCCCTCCCCTTCTCGTCCGTTGGTGCGTCAACCACAATCGCTGCCACTCGGAATACAGGCAATCCGATCAGTGGCGGATGTGAAAATACTACAAATTAGCGGGGTAGAATGAAAGTGGAATTCCCCCACTCTTTAATCATTTTGTTTTAACATTAATTTGTTGAAAGTAAAAGGGTCTAATAAGTAGTAATTCCTCCTGATTGTAGGAACGCTTTGTTTGGAAGGTTGGATCTTCTCACTAGCGGACGAGAATGGGAGGGAAAAGTATAATTCCCCACTCTTTGGCATTAAAAAAAATATAGTTTGTTCCCAAGGTGTAAATAAAATAGCCTGAAAACTGCCAATTCCCCCCTCTTGGAAGAAATTCCCCTCCCTTTAGAGGATCAGCTCATCCACCAGTGGTTCTTCTGCCATGGGTTCTGTACTACCCTTAGCGGACGAGAATGAGCGGGAAAAGTGGAATTCCCCCTCTTTGACGGTTTCAAAAAGCAGAGTTTGTTCCTTAATTTGTAGTTAAAATAACCTGATTTATGTCAATTCCCACCTCTTTGAAATTATTCCCCTCTCCTTCGAGGCATGACTACTTTGTAATACTTCGTATTTGGCAAAGGCTTCCATGTTTTTTTGAATGAAAACATTGCATGGATGTTACATACATGACTGGCGGACGAGAAAGAGAAAAAAGTGACAACATCACCTTTTGACAAATTTAAAACGTTGTTTATGTTAGAGCACTAGCGGACGAGAAGGAGTGGGAAAAGTGGAATTTCCCTTTCTTTGGCGTTTTCAAAAAGTTGGATAACTTCCCTAAGGTGTAGGTAAAAAAAGACCTGAATACTGATAATTCCCCCCCCCCCCTTTGACGAAATTCCCCTCCCTTTGGAGGATGTAAAGGTCTGGAAACAGAGGATCCTTTTTTGTTTTGGGAAGGAAAGGAATGTGGAATTCCACTTCATTTGGCTCGTTAGCCGGGTGTTTAATAGGAAAACCTGTTTTCATGTAAACTGGTAGCCAGTACACAGATGATTTTCGTTTTAGGGCGATACTGTATACATACAGTCAGTCAGTCAGTCAGTCAGTCAGTCAACCAGTCAGTCAGTCAGTCAGTCAGTCAGTCAGTCAGTCAGTCAGTCAGTCAGTCAGTCAGTCAGTCAGTCAGTCAGTCAGTCAGTCAGTCAGTCAGTCATTCATTCATTCATTGAGTCAGTCAGTCAGTCAGTCAGTCAGCCAGTCAGTCAGTCGGTTGGTCAATCATTCATTCAGTCAGTCAGTCAGTCATTCATTGAGTCAGTCAGTCAGTCAGTAATCCTTTGATTCCTCATTCACAATCCATAGAACTATATTCAATGAAGTAATAGCACGTACAAATGTAGGGCAATATTTTGAACATAGCGTCACAGTAGAAATACAAGTGGTGATTCAAGTAGCACGGTATATCAGAAGAACATAATAAGTGGAATATAATGTTTCAAGGTATCATTGAAAGTTGAAAGTACACGGATTATGCAGACTGAATCAAGGATTCATTGATATTTTTTCTCAATTGATTAGGGAAACTATCTTGCGGTTAATCGGTTACACAAGTGTTTTATGAAGAAAAAAACATTTTACGTAAAAATATATAAATTAAAGTTTTTGGAAACAATGAATCGTTAAACAACGAAAAAAAAATGCATTTTTTTCATGTGTGGAAAAAGTTCAACAAATTTCATTTGAACTCGTTGCGTGAACCAGTATCGACCGCAGTATATATAGATTTAAAATATCCCACGAAGGTTCGGAACTCTGGTAAGATTGTCCCCATCGATCGATAACATGCGAAACGAAACGAAACTTGCCACTCTTTGTGAAATATTTTGTTTCGCAATTGCACGTAACGAAACAACTACACATTCTGCAATGAATTTTACTTTGCATGCTTCGCGAAATTTCGCTTCACGATCGATCACTGAGTCTGCGGAAAAATCACTGTGTAAAAAGTGACTGAGAACAATTTTACATCCACAAATCCCTGTCTCCTAGTCACTTGCGAATAGTATATAAAAATCATCAGAAGCTATTTCTTGCAATGTACAGCAATGGTGAAATCTATGCACACTAAAACTCTACTTAAGTTCATCGAAACTCTACTTAAGTTGATTGAAACTCTATTTCATTTCATTTCCTCATGATAAAAGCCTGATTTGAGCTCAAACGGACTGACCGAACATAGATGTATTCTACAGGTACATAAGTAAAACTGGTATGTATTATGACTTATCCCAGGTCATCTGCATCATCATCTCGTCAGCTCAGACTCAAGCTCAAATCCAAACTCAAACCCAAGCTCAAATCCAAGTTCAGACTCAAACTCAAACTCATGCTCAACCCAAACTCAGACTCAAGCTAAGAATCAAGCTCAAACATAAAATCAAACCCAAACTCAGACTCAAGCTCAAATCCAAGCTCAAATCCAAGCTCAAACCCGAGCTCAAGCTCACGATCGTTCCAATATCTCGCGGGTCATCTGCGTCATCTCGTCACGTGACCCAACGTATTGCATGTAGACATCGAGGAAGCATAGTATAAGTAGACTGCAGACGAATATGGCGACACAGATGAGGGATACGCTGAAAGTATACGATGGCCTAGTGGATAAGTGTGTGAGTGTGGTGTGCCGATGGTCCGGGGTTCGACACCCGTGCGGTAACTTTTTGTATGTATACATATATGAACTTAAATTGACCGATTTTTATGTAAATAAAAAGATTAACAATGTGTATGTGTGAGATAAATAAAATCTGCGATTTGGTTACTGATTTTCAACATTTTATTAAGATTCGTCAAAAAATCAAAAATGAAATTTACAAGTTTCAATTTTTGTCCAAATAACTATTTATATACAGTTCATAAGCAAAATAGAATATTAAACATAAATAGTTGATTAGTGAACGACTATGAATTAGTTTACGATCAGACGACAAGTTAGTGTTTTTTTGTTATTATTTTTTCAACGAAAACGAACCTTATATTTCGATCACACATATCAGGTACAGCGGGTAATAGGGACACTGAAGAGTGAAAGCGTTTTATAGCAGATTCGAAATTTTTTTGTTACGCAAAGACTAAAACCAACGTTTCCAACAAACATAAAACAGTATGATTTATTCAAAAAAATCCTTCAAACCTCCACTATAACTTGTTCAGGATTTCTGGTCATCAGATTTCTCGTTGTGCAAAGAATAGAGAGCCTTGTTTGCATGCTGTCAAATTTTTTTTACAAAAACTTGATTGTTCGCCAAAACAGATGTAAATTCAAATTTCGTGCCAAAAACTTTCTTTATAACAAGAAACCCTGTATATGCCATATATAAATTTTTTCAACTGAGACTTCTACATTGAAACCTTCAAGGTACACTAAGACCATATCAGTTTGTTTTTTTCGTAGTGGCCGGAAAAATTGAATACACTGAAACTCAAAAGCAACAGGTCAGGTTTCGAACCTACTGTAGGACCACCGATTTCCGAGGCTGATTACCTACGCTATAGACTAAACAGGCTAACGGAATAAACCAACATGCAGAAAGTCCGTGAGCGACAGGTCCAGCGTGGCCTCTGTTCATATGCCCGTATCATTCAGGGGTCGGCGGGGTGCATGCTTTGCCGAAATTGTGTAGTTTTCGCCGAAATTTATTTTTGGGATTTTTTGTTGTTTTCTGAAAATATAAAACGTATAACATTGTGTTGTCTTAAATGGGGTGATGCAACAGAGGAAATAGGTGTGTTGGATATTTTTTACACCTTATAATTCAGGGAGCTTAACTTATAGAAATTAAATATGCAGTTTTATCCGAAATTTAAATGAGTGTTTTGTGTTTTTTTCGAAAAATCTAATACATTTTGAATAGATGCAGATTTACATGAAATTTATCATGAAGTAACGTAATATGAATACTAGCTAACTTAAATGAGAACTCAGTTAAAAAACTATTTCTATGGCATTTCTTCCTGAAACATCCGACGCCAATACTAACGATGCCAGGACTCGTCAGGGACGTGCATCGTACTTTCTAATAAAAACACTTTTAAAACAGAAAAAAAAAACAGAAATAACGTAATTTTGAATAAGTACAATAAGTGAAATTATAGCGAAAAGATGTATATTTTGTTATGAATCAGTTAGTCACTGCAACGTACTCTATAATGAAAACAGTAAAAACAAAAAAAAACACAAAAAAAACACATAAATATGGTAATTTTAAACAATTACAATAAGCATTCAACAAGTGTATATTTGGTTAGGAGTCAGTTGGTCACATCACTGGCCGACGAGAAGGGGAGGGAAAAGTGGAATTCCCCGCTCTTTGGGGTTTTCAAAAAGTGTAATTTGTTCTCTAAGGTGTGGATAAAATGGTCTGAAAACTGCCAATTCCTCCTCGTTTAAATAAGTTCCTCTGCCTTTCGAGGATTACAGTAGCTCGTCCGCCATTTCGTCACATGCTCGCTGCACAGATTGTGCAGTCTCTGAACGCGAAACTTACATACATACGTAATCAGCTTTGGAGAAGGCAAACGTGTTTCGTGAGTTTCGAACTGTTCACTTTTATAACCAACATACGGATTTTTTGTGAGCGTTGTGAATTTCGTAATTTTAGCTAAGTACTAAGTTTCTTGTTACTGAGAATAATTCTCCGGTGATTAAGGCGAAATCTGCTTTCGGCGCATGAAAAATGTTCGGGAAAAATTCTGTTCAATTTGAGTTCAAATGACGCTTTTAACCGATTTGACTTCAAATGGCGTTATTAACAACTGTCTGAGTAAGAATAAACCCTGGTTAGGTCATACTTCAAACAAAGACGCCTAACTAGACGTCTCATACTAAACTACTGGCCTCACCTCAATATCGTGTAGACACACCATAATTTACCGTAATAAAGGAAAGTGTGACGATGACTGTTGTAAATTACAGCTATGTATGTAACTCTCAGTTTCTTAGAGAAATGAAAAACTGATGTAAGGTTTCCTAGTTCTACTAGCAGAAGAGAAGGGGTATGAAAACTGCAAATTCCCCCTCTATGGGGAAATTCCCCTCCCTTTGAAGGTTCTGCCCTTCAACCAGTGCCACGTTCCACATGTTTTTAACGCGCTGGAGGACGAGATAATCCTCCAAAGGGAGGGGAATTTCATCAAAGAGGGCGGAATCGGCAGTTTTCAGGCCAATTTTATTTACACCTCAGAGAACAAATTTTACTTTTTAAAACGCCAAAGAGGGGGAATTCCACTTTTCCCTCCCCTTCTCGTCCGCTAGTGTTTTGGCGCGCAAGTGTCGGACCCAACAAGGTCTGCAGGTTTTGCGATCTTCAAAGAAGTCATATCAAGGGACGGCCGCTAGGCCGTTCCCTTATCAAGGGACGGCCGCTAGGCCGTTCCCTTAATATGGTTCGATTAAGATAAGCTTTTTTGCGGGTATCTCGATCTAGCTTCATCGTATCAACTTCTAGTCTGTTTCATAGGTTTTCTCGTGCGATTCTACACCTGCTTGGCTATTTATAACCCGGTAGGGACAAATTTTCATTTTTCAGGTCCAAAAACGATGAAAATGCGATTTTCCGTTTTTTTTTTCTCCCCCAAAACGGTGTATGGAAACTGGGTAAGACCTGTGAAGCTGAAAATTGGTACCTAGGTCAACTTTCTGCGTAGAAAACGATTATTAAACTGTCCCGCAGATCGGAATAATATTTGTACCATTTTTAGGGAATTTTATGAAAAAAATGTCAAAAATCGCAGGCAAAATGGAGAAAGAATTGTTGTATGAGCGATAGAGTGTTCCGATCACAAAGAAATTTTAACTGAAAGTGTACGACACATGTGTTAATATGATCCGCTATCTATCTTTTCATTATCAAGAAACACGCAAAACTGGCAAAGGGGTACATGGGGGAAAAAATTATTGACATTTTTCAGGAAAGCTAAATTACTAAATTGGCCAGAGTCCGAATGATCCTTAAAATGTGCTCATTCGACGCGGATTCAAATTTCATTATGACCTTAATTTAACACATTTTTTGATAAACCCCTTTCTGAAAAATCCGAAAAACTGATGTTATAAATTTTCTACCTTGTTGATGATTTTTGCCTATTTGAAGCTCAGATTAAGGTCAGGTTTAAGATATTGAAGTCATTCGTATTGATAGAATGGTTAGAGTGACTGAAGGTGTATCTAAAACAGAAAAGACAATTCCTTCCGTATTCTCAAAAAATATTTATGAGCCGTCAAAAACGGTAAAAATTTAATTTCCTTCATTCACGCTGTGTCAGCCACATTGGATTCCAAAGTTTTTATTCATACAGAAACATGACAAAATTGATTTTGACAGGATGTCTAGAGGGAAAACACTTCTAACAAACCTTTTTAAAAAAGCTTGATCAGTGCTCTTAAATAAGATTTTATGATCCGTCAAAAAGTACAGAAATAAAGAAAAACGGGTCAAAATTTTTTTCTGAAGGAAATTTTTTTCTTTGTTTGTAGACATGTACGAATATTTTTAAAACATCTCAAAACCGTCTTATGAAGGGTCTAGAAGTGAGGAAAAAAATTTCAAGAGTCACATGGTACATCGCGTCCGCTGATATGTACACCTCGGTGCTGACCTAATAATAGCCAGGTTTTGAAGTCACTTTCACACTAGATGTAATGTTAAATTTATGATTCGAAACTAGGTTTGATGATGCGAACCAATTCCTATAATACTTTTGGTCAAGGTAGTCAAGTGGATAGTGGGTTTGCATGTTAAACAAGTGGTTCTGGGTTCAAATCCCCTACAAAACAAAAATAACGAAAATGGTAAATTGTTTTATTTTTGATATTATACACTGCTCTCGAACTTAAACGGTCTATTTTAGATAACATAAGACAGCTTTTCATCCACTATATTACTAATTCTGAACTTTTTTACATCATTCTGTCAATTATGTAATAATGACTTCAGTATGTAAGGAAAAATGGGCTCGCAAACGATCCCGGTGCTCACGATTTTTTCTGTACTTCAATACTTAATAAAGGGCAGGGCTGAAGTTCATAAATCCTATGAGTTTTTTTCAGCTCATTAAGCATTTGTGAACTTTTCACATAAACTAATTGTGATTTGTTCACACATGAAAAAGTTATAGACAAGCAACTAAAAATGCCCTGAAGGCATGGGAAGTAACGAATATGGTTCGATCCTGGCAAGTCCAATCGTGAAAAAGTATGAGACAAGAAAGGTTTAGTCTCTTACTCTAAACAGTCTGATCGTGAAAAAGCAGGAAACAAGATTAGCGATGAATCACGAAAAAAGTTTGTACTTCATTAAATTAAGAACCAAACCAAATTACACGAAACATATTTGGAACTGTTCACGGGTATTGTGATAATCATTAACATTTTTCTTAAGTAAATACTGGAGTTCAAAAAAAGTTTTACAAAAAAATTTCCTCGTTATTGAATTGAAAGGAAATTAAAAAAAAACTTTCGTGGCAGACCCATCACACTAATCGAAGAAAATGATCCATGCTCACAAGGAGATGAACGAAATAAAGAGCATTTAGTTTTCGCCGAAAGTTCCAAATATGTTCCGTGTAATTTGGTTTGGTTCTTAATTTAATGAAGTACAAACTTTTTTCGTGATTCATCGCTAATCTTGTTTCCTGCTTTTTCACGATCAGACTGTTTAGAGTAAGAGACTAAACCTTTCTTGTCTCATACTTTTTCACGATTGGACTTGCCAGGATCGAACCATATTCGTTACTTCCCATGCCTTCAGGGCATTTTTAGTTGCTTGTATGTACATATTTACAATGAATTAGGCGCAACGTTATGTGAAAAGTGAATAATGTGAAAAGTGAAACACTTTATGTGAAAAGTGAAACACGTTATGTGACAAGAGAATTATGTGAAAAGTGAAACATGTTATGTGAAAAGTGAATTAAGTGAAAAGTGAAACATGTTATATGAAAAGTGAAACATGTCATGTGAACAGTGAAACATGTTATATGAAAACAAATTTCAATGAAAGGTTTTTTTTCGAAAGAAAAAAAATTATTTGAAGAGTTCCATCTCTTTGGAGAGATTCCCCTCCCTTCGGGAAATTAGCTCGTCCGTCAGTGCTCTCGGCTGGAATGCACCCTATAGCCAAGCAAAGCCAATCCATTGCCCGGAAATGACTCACACGAATACGATTTATAGTCCGTTTATCTGGTTAAAACTGTTTTAAGTTTAAGATGCAAATTTCCAAAAAAAGTCAAAAAAATTGCAATATTTTTCACCAAACACGAAATTTTCGCGCGCATACTAAGGTTGGTGAACCGCTGAAATACCAAACCGCTAAGCGAGCCTCACAATAGGTCATCGGGGGTTAACGGGCAGTAAAACTTCACATGGAATTTTTTTGATGACGAACAATTTTGGCGTTTAGGAAACAATTATGGGAAAATTTTTGAGGTTTGGAATTTCGCTTTTGGGACATTTTTATGTAAGACTTTTCCTACACGCCCAATTACTGTGCACTTCTGTCCACTGGCGGTCGAGCTGATCCTCCAAAGGGAGGGAATATTTCCAAAGAGAAGGGAATCAGCAGAAATTAGGCTATTTTATCTACACCTTAGGGAAGAAATTTAACTTCTTGAAAACACCAAAGAGGGGGAAATTTCCTTCCCTCTACTCAACCGCTAGTGAATCCATTGACTTTTCCTTCACGCACAAATAGTGTGCACGTTTGTCCGTTGTGGGAATTTTGTCAATGAAGGGGGGGGGGGATTTGCAGTTTTCAGGCTATGTTATCTCCACTTTAGGGAACAAATTCTACATTTCGAAATCGCCAAAGAAGGGGGAATTCCACTTTTCGGTTCTTCCGTCGTCCGCTAGTGCATCTGTCCGTGGCGGGAAATTGGTTTACCTAAAAATTAAAAGTCATCTCTTTCGGATTCACTGAACTGACTGCTTCAGTCATTAAAGTAAATATATGATTATTACATTAAAACATGCATTTTAATGGCTTTCATTTAAAAAAGAAGGAAGGTTTCTATGTAAAAGTCTCCCGGAAGCAAGTTTTCTAACTGCACTACTCTGAGAATCCAAAATTCAACACGTGCAGTGAATGCAACCAACGCGTGCTTCTACCTTCATGTTGAGACCAGCATTTATCACATATCAACCAAAGCCAGTATGGCTTGGTGGTTAGGGTGTTGGCCTCGCATGCGAGAGGTTCTGTGTTCAAAACCTTTTGTAAAATTTTGATAAAATACTGGCCGCAGACGAGTTTTTTCGAAGTTTTACTATTCCCTTTGAAGTTTTACTGTTCGTTAACCCCGATAACCTATCGTGAGGCTGGCTTGTCCGAGCGAAAGCGAGGACAAGCCCGTTAGCACCGCGCAGCGGTGGTATTTCAGTGGTCACCCATATCATAAAATTTTGTGTATGGGTAAACTTCTAGGAAAATTACTGGGGTTTGGAAAAAAAAAGAAATATTGTATATGCTATAACAAGAAACATTGTATATGCTATAACAAGAAACATTGTATATGCTATAACAAGAAACATTGTATATGCTATAACAAGAAACATTGTATATGCTATAACAAGAAATATTGTATATGCTATAACAAGAAACATTGTATATGCTATAACAAGAAATATTGTATATGCTATAACAAGAAACATTGTATATGCTATAACAAGAAATTTTGTATATGCTATAACAAGAAACATTTTGTATACTCTATAACAAGAAACATTGTATATGCTATAACAAGAAACATTGTATATGCTATAACAAGAAATATTGTATATGCTATAACAAGAAACATTGTATATGCTATAACAAGAAACATTGTATATGCTATAACAAGAAACATTGTATATGCTATAACAAGAAACATTGTATATGCTATAACAAGAAACATTGTATATGCTATAACAAGAAACATTGTATATGCTATAACAAGAAATATTGTATATGCTATAACAAGAAACATTGTATATGCTATAACAATAAATATTGTATATGCTATAACAAGAAACATTGTATATGCTATAACAAGAAACATTGTATATGCTATAACAAGAAACATTGTATATGCTATAACAAGAAACATTGTATATGCTATAACAAGAAACATTGTATATGCTATAACAAGAAACATTGTATATGCTATAACAAGAAACATTGTATATGCTATAACAAGAAATATTGTATATGCTATAACAAGAAACATTGTATATGCTATAACAAGAAACATTGTATATGCTATAACAAGAAACATTGTATATGCTATAACAAGAAATATTGTATATGCTATAACAAGAAATATTGTATATGCTATAACAAGAAATATTGTATATGCTATAACAAGAAACATTGTATATGCTATAACAAGAAACATTGTATATGCTATAACAAGAAATATTGTATATGCTATAACAAGAAACATTGTATATGCTATAACAAGAAACATTGTATATGCTATAACAAGAAATATTGTATATGCTATAACAAGAAACATTGTATATGCTATAACAAGAAACATTGTATATGCTATAACAAGAAATATTGTATATGCTATAACAAGAAACATTGTATATGCTATAACAAGAAACATTGTATATGCTATAACAAGAAATATTGTATATGCTATAACAAGAAACATTGTATATGCTATAACAAGAAACATTGTATATGCTATAACAAGAAATATTGTATATGCTATAACAAGAAATATTGTATATGCTATGTATAACAAGTAATATTGTATATGCTATAACAAGAAATATTGTATATGCTATAACAAGAAACATTGTACAAGCTTTATAACGGAATTACGGAGCGCGCGTTTCCGCGACTATCAAAATCAGCACCTATAATTTCGCGTAAGTCAATTTCGTTTCGCCTAATCGTGGATTATCGATATGGCCGATCCAGGGTTTCCTGTTAGCCGAACGGTTTTTGGCGCCTAATTTGAATTCAAATCAGCTTTTGGCGCGTGGGAAAATTTTATTTTTTTGAAAATCCAAGCTATAAATGGGTAAACGGATAGGAATCTGGATGGGTTGCCTTACGTATAACCCATTCAAAAATTCGTGCTACTAAAAAAAATTTTAGCGCGCAATTTGAAATCAAGTTTTTGTGAAATTTTTCTTTTTCACTCCATCAGTTTTCTGGACAACATTCAAACGGTCGTTGTGGTAAAGGTCTATGGAAATATTTTTTGTTAACAATAATTCGCAAACGAGCTTTAAGTATTCATATTGTGCTTTCCCAATTCTCAGGAGAAAATCACCGATTCTTTGAAAAAACATTGGTTAATTTTTTACTGTTCTCTGTGTATTATATGCAGATTGGCCAAGGTATCTCGTTACTTGAATTCTTTTTTGTTCAAAAAAACACGATTGCCTTGCCACACATACAATGAAAGAGGCGAACGGGTCAAAGAATGTTCACAAGCGAAAGATTTTTTCTCGAAAATTTGAGTACGTGGCCAAATAAACATTTGATTTAAAATTGTGTGCGATAAAAAAATTTTGACCAAAATAAAGAGAAACTATGGACAATTTTGAAGAAATGTACGTATATAAAAAGGGCTACCTGGGATTCAAGTGAAAATTTGGAGTTTTAACAAATACAATTATGAATCATTAGCTGCATCAATTGTGAGAGAAGGTGATGCATAAAAGTGGGCTGTTCGACTCAACTCAACCCAACAGCTGTATGCTATAACATGCAATCATCATGTTCAGTGGATGTTACCCGGGTTGGACAAGTTAACGTGTCATTTGTTCACTTGAATCTTTTAAGAAGCTCTTTAGTAAAGCCCGTATGTTGTTTCTGCGAGCAAAAACATTGCCCAAACGTCTGATAATGAAACATCAGACAGTCTGTGTTAACCCGCACGTCAATCATCATGGCCCCATGCTACATGTATGTTTACTATGGTCTCAACCGAGTTGAGTTGAGGCTAGTAATGTTTCATTATCAGACGTTTTGGGCATTATTTTTGTTTTCAAAAACAACATTTGGGTTTTATGTAGACGTTTCAGCTGATCTGTTCATTTGTGGAAAAGTTTTACAGCGCAGGGAAGAAATGGCGCGCATTCAAATCTATTCACCTATAGGCCTCGTAATTGGTTATAAGAAAACCCAAAACATGGCACAGAAAATTCCTTGCTTGAGAATCCGGTTCTGGACTTGAGAATCTGGTTCTAATAAATTTTGAAAAATGGCTGAAACGTGGCACAGAAAATTCATTACTAGAGAACCCGGTTCTAGACTTGAGAATCCGGTTCTGACCATGCCATCGGTTCTCGCTGTTTTAAAACCATTTCTTACATATAATCAATTATGAGGCCTAGAATTACTTGTGATCGCTAGTCGATGTTGAACACGTAAAGATTTGTATATAGTACAGCGATGATGAACAACAATATATAGTTGCGATATTGAACAAGAATAACAGTTGCAATATTCAATAACAATAATAGTTACAATACTGAACAAGAATAATAGTTGCAATGAACAATAACAATAATAGTTACAATAATGAACAAGAATAATAGTTGCAATGAACAATAACAATAATAGTTGCGATAATGAACAAGAATAATAGTTGCAATAATCAATAACAATAATAGTTGCGATAATGATTAATGAACAATGATATGTAGTTGCAGTAATGAACAACAATAATAGTTACAATAATGAACAAGAATAATAGTTGCAATGAACAATAACAATAATAGTTGCGATAATGAACAAGAATAATAGTTGCAATAATCAATAACAATAATAGTTGCGATAATGAACAAGAATAATAGTTGCAATAATCAATAACAATAATAGTTGCGATAATGATTAATGAACAATGATAGTTGCAGTAATGAACAACAATAATAGAATAGTTACAATAATGAACAAGAATAATAGTTGCAATGAACAATAACGATAATAGTTGCAATAATCAATAACAATAATAGTTGCGATAATCAATAACAATAATAGTTGCAGTAATGAACAACAACAATAGTTACAATGATGAACAAGAATAATAGTTGCAATGAACAATAACAATAATAGTTGCCGATAATGAACAAGAATAATAGTTGCAATAATCAATAACAATAATAGTTGCGATAATGAACAAGAATAATAGTTGCAATATTCAATAACAATAATAGTTGCGATAATGATTAATGAACAATGATAGTTGCAGTAATGAACAACAATAATAGTTGCGATAATGAACAAGAATAATAGTTGCAATGAACAATAACAATAATAGTTGCGATAATGAACAAGAATAATAGTTGCAATAATCAATAACAATAATAGTTGCGATAATGAACAAGAATAATAGTTGCAATAATCAATAACAATAATAGTTGCGATAATTAACAACAATAATAGTTGCGATAATGAACAAGAATAATAGTTGCAATAATCAATAACAATAATAGTTGCGATAATTAACAACAATAACAGTTGCGATAATGAACAAGAATAATAGTTGCAATAATCAATAACAATAATAGTTGCGATAATTAACAACAATAATAGTTGCGATAATGAACAAGAATAATAGTTGCAATAATCAATAACAATAATAGTTGCGATAATGAACAAGAATAATAGTTGCAATGAACAATAACAATAATAGTTGCGATAATGAACAAGAATAATAGTTGCAATAATCAATAACAATAATAGTTGCGATAATGAACAAGAATAATAGTTGCAATAATCAATAACAATAATAGTTGCGATAATGAACAAGAATAATAGTTGCAATGAACAATAACAATAATAGTTGCCGTCTTGCCGATAATGAACAAGAATAACAGTTGCAATAATCAATAACAATAATAGTTGCGATAATGAACAACACTAATAGTCTACGCAATAAGGTTGGAAGTGTGTTGCGCAAGTTGCATCACAGGCGGACGAGCTGATCCTCCAAAAAGAGGGGAATTTCCTCAATGAGGGGGGAATTGGCAGTTTTCAGTCCATTTTACTCACATTTCAGGGAAAAAAACTCAACTGTTTGAAATCGCAAAAGAGGGGGGGGGATTCCACTATTCCCTCCCTTTCTCATCCGCTACTGCATGTCATTACACCAAAGTTCGGTAATTCGGTAATTGTTTTTAGAAAGTTAACGAAACCATAACTTTGTTCAGTCAATATTTAAAAGATATTTTACATGATACAGAAAATATAACGTTGAAAAAGATTTTTAATTAATTGTTATTTTTAAGTTATGAAAACCGTAAAAAAACAATTTTCAAAATGACCGAAGAAAAAAATTCTCCCGAAGAGGCTCTATGAATTTTTTTTAAAGATTTCGGGACACGGCTGTAACAAAGTTTAGTGTTTTATTTCTCTTTTAAGTTAGCAAACGCATTTACATTAATTTTACAAGTAAATACAGGGTGGTCCAAAAAAATGACAACACTTTGAAGCTGAATAACTCTGGGCACAAAGATCAGATTTGATTGAAAATTTCAGGTATTTTTATGAACATACAAACTTAAAACAATATATAAAACCAAGTCGATCGGACAATCATAGCGGCCACCACGCATTAATGTTTGCAAAAATGCGCATGGGTCAAAAACCGCCTAATCGTGCATGCATATTCAAGGGATGATAATGCACGTAATAAATGAAACATTAGATTTTGCTAGCCATTGGTGAAAATTCCACGTTTAATGATATTTTATCGTTGGTTTTGAAGCATTTTGTTCAATCGTCTCTTATTTTTTAATTTAAATGAGCTAACTAAGCGCTTTTTCAATGTCAGAAGAAGATACACGATGTTTTCACCTCTGAAACAAGATTGTATAGAATAAAAAATAAAATACGGAAAATTAAAACTACAAATGCTTCAGAATAAGTAAAAAAGACTCTTGATTAATTACAGGCTAAAATAACTCAGTTTATTGTTTTACAAGCCACGCTAAACCATGTCCTAAATGTTCATGTATGAATCGCTCGGTTTTTGACCCATGCGCATTTTTGCAAACATTAATGCGTGGTGGCCGCTGTGATTGTCCGATCACCTTGGTTTTATACAATTTTCTAAGTTAGTATGTTGATGATAATACCTGAAAATTTCAATCAAATCTGATATCTGTGCTGAGAGTTATTCGGCTTCAAAGCGTTGTCTTTTTTCTTGGACCACCCTGTACAATTAGATAAATTCATCATCACAAAATGAATTTCATTATATTGTACTGAGAATGAAAAGTTTGCATATATCTTGTCAACCTCTTCAACTTTCAAGACGAGAAACGTCAAAATTCAAATTTTATTCTAAAACTTTGAACTGAGTGAACACATTATTTTTAAACGTTTTGTGCTGAAATTTAATTGGTTTCAATTGATTGATTCTGACTGGCGTTCAGTGAGCGCATGTACGTACAACAACATGTCAATTTGTGGTGATAAATTAAAGCGAAAAACTAGTTATCAACAACAGCAGCTACAACAACAACAACAACAACAACAACAACAACAACAACAACAACAACAACAACAACAACAACAACAACAACAACAACAACAACAACAACAACAACAACGCCGATTAGTAATCTGTTTTCTTCGGTATACTGAACTTTGCTTCAGAGCTGTTTAGTATCCGTAAATGGATTTGATTGAATAATATTTCCTTATGCAAATATGTAAATCTAAGTAAATAGCTTCTTATCAGATTAGCATAAAAAGTTTATAAACATGATCAACAGATGAGTCCCAGTTTTATACTAGGCAGTTTCAACATTCAAAATGTGTTTCACGGCAAAACTTGTTAGCAGTCTGTTATATTTTATTTTCAATCGAAGTTAACGGAGGAAACATTTTAAAAGACTTCTGTCACTAATGACAGGAAAAGTATTCCGTAACATTTTCTTGGGATACAGTTACTGCTGTTGTTTATGTTTATGTTGTTGTTGTTGTTGTTGTTGTTGTTGTTGTTGTTGTTGTTGTTGTTGTTGTTGTTGTTGTTGTTGTTGTTGTTGTTGTTGTTGTTGTTGTTGTTGTTGTTGTTGTTGTTGTTGTTGTTGTTGTTGTTGTTGTTGTTGTTGTTGTTGTTGTTGTTGTTGTTGTTGTTGTTGTTGTTGTTGTTGTTGTTGTTGTTGTTGTTGTTGTTGTTGTTGTTGTTGTTGTTGTTGTTGTTGTTGTTGTTGTTGTTGTTGTTGTTGTTGTTGTTGTTGTTGTTGTTGTTGTTGTTGCTGTTGTTGTTGTTGTTGTTGTTGTTGTTGTTGTTGTTGTTGTTGTTGTTGTTGTTGTTGTTGTTGTTGTTGTTGTTGTTGTTGTTGTTGTTGTTGTTGTTGTTGTTGTTGTTGTTGTTGTTGTTGTTGTTGTTGTTGTTGTTGTTGTTGATGATATTGAGATAGCCAGTTAAATTCAAAAGTAAGACCATTTTGAAACTATCTCGGTTAGCCCACATTTCAGCTTTCCCCGATCATCACTTTCTCATCAACGAAAAAAAGATGAGTTGAGTTGAGGTGGAGTTTAGATGCTTGGCCAGTCATCATCTTCCATCATATACCACTACGAATACATGTTTCACAGTCTGGAAAAGCTGGAGTGTCTGTTCTTTACTAGAATTCCGAAATCTGTCCTTCAAAATCACTTGCGTCAGGCAGGCATCAACCAATAGCGGACGAGGGAAGAACGGAAAAGAAGAATTCCCTCTCTTTGGCCGTAAAAAAATTGAATTTGTTCTCTAAAATGCAAGTAAAATGACCTATTTTCTGCCAATTCCCCTTTTTGGAGAAATTCCCCTCCCTTTGGAGGTTTGGCCCGTCCGCCAGTGGCATCGAGGCAAAATCGTAGAAGGCTTGAACAAACACATGGTAAACGACAATGACCGACGTTTTATAGCAATAAAGAAAGATACAATATAGGAGCAATAGTTTACAGTCATCCCGAGCAAATTTTTTTCGAGAATTATGAGTTGGAAGGGACGTGTTTTGGCGGACTAAAAGAAGTCAGACACGTTATCTTCCGGCAACTCAGCACTGCCATATTCGATCCGTTCGTTAGTTACCGCGCGGGAACCAGAAAAATATACCGCTCCCGAAACATTACGGCCAGGACTTGCATTTATTTACCTTAATTTCAGCCGAAATGCAAGTCCTATAGTCTCTCATTTTTCTTGTATGATTGTTTTACCCCCCCCCCTTTTCAATTACATTATTTGTCATCTGTGTTTTAATAGAAGCCACCAATACAACAATAATTTTTTATGAGCGACATCTTTGTGTACGTACACCTTTGCGTTTCCGCGCGTTAACAGAACAACCCAAATACGGTATATAACCCTCTGAAATTTCATCGTCCTGGTAAAAACTGTAAGTTAAAAACCACATTTCTTCAACAAATATAGTTTCTAAAATTTAGTTGATCCAACCGACTGAACATTTTTCAAAGTCAATGATTCGTATCTGCGAAAATCTTTTTGAAAAATAAAATTTGGGGATAATAAGATTTCAATTAACTGTATATTCTACTTTCTATTAGACCCACGGAATTATGAAAAACTTATCAATATGGAGAAAGTTTCCTACTAATAAGTTTCATACTAACAAGTCTCATACTAACAAGTTTCATACTAACAAGTTTCATACTAATAAGTTTCATACAAATAAGTTTCATACTAACAAGTTTCATACTAACAAGTTTCATACTAACAAGTTTCATACTAACAAGTTTCATACTAATAAGGTTCATACTAACAAGTTTCATACTAATAAGTTTCATACTAACAAGTTTCATACTAATAAGTTCATATTATTAAGTTTCATACTAATAAGTTTCCTATTAATAATTTTTATATTAATAAATTTCACACTAATAAGTTTCACACTAATAAGTTTCATACTAATAAGTTTCATACTAATAAGTTTCATACTAAAAAGTTTCATATTAATAAGTTTCATACTAGTAAGTTTCACACTAACAAGTTTCATACTAACAAGTTTCATACTAACAAGTTTCATACTAATAAGTTTCATACAAGTAAGTTTCTTCAAACTAGTAAGTTTCATACTAATAAGTTTCATACTAATAAGTTTCATACTAATAAGTTTCATACTAATTAGTTTCATACTAATAAGTTTCATACTAATAAGTTTCATACTAATAAGTTTCACACTAATAAGTTTCATACTAATACGTTCCATACTAATAAGTTTCATACTAATAAGTTTCAAAAAGTTCACTCAAGTTTCATGAAGTTTCAGTTAGAAAATCCAGAATCGGAAATATCTCATGAAGCTATAGTCGAATTTTTTGGTTACGCCTTTTTTCGGGAATTTTTTTGTGTGTAAAACCTTTCCCTCACCCAGAAATTGGTGGTCAGAAGCAGCAATTTGGGGTTGATAGAAAGGTTTTACACACAAAAGTTCCTAAAAAGAGTCGTAATCATCTTCTTTAGGAACTTTTTTTGTGTAAAACCTTTTTATCAACCCCAAATTGCTGCTTCCGACCCCAAATTGCTGGGTGAGGGAAAGGTTTTACACACAAAAAATTTCCGAAAAAAGGCGTAACCAAAAAATTCGACTATATATAATCATCCTATGTTCTATTGACAAGAACGTAGGCAGATAATATGAGACCTAACAGACAAGAAATCCGGATCAGATTAGTGAAACTTGAGTGAGGTACATACAGTGAGGTAAAGAAAAGATTGGCTGACTGACTGCTGTTTTCTGAGGCTGATATCCAATTTCCACTTTCCAAGTTGATTACTGAATATATATAGGAATCATCAATAAACATCATGGACATACATAAAAGGACTTGACCATAAACGGACGGACATTTGAATAAACGTTCTTCGCCTGTAAACATGTTGCCCTGTACGTAAGTTTTTTTGTAAACTACTTCGCGAAATAGGAAAAATAAAAGTTACAGGAAAAAGTAGGGTTGTCTCAGTAAAGCTGTCGTCACTTACATATGCTCTCTGAAACTTTTAGATATCGGTTTGACTCCGAAATCTGGCAAAGTATGGCCGTTTACAGTCCAGATAAAAAGTACAATACTTACATACATGTATATGTTAAAGTGTGGTAAATAAACAAACAAATAAGCCTACAGCGGCTTTACGGCTATGAATACAAAACGTAGTACAATAGAGATAAAACACACACAACAGTTTTCACATTTATTCAGCTTGATCTATTTTTGTCGTTATCAAAAATGGTTATTAGGATGGTGACGACAAAATGCACGCATATTCAAAAAAATTTGCTTATTTTCGTGTATTTGTCTTGTTTAGAAATGTTATTTTAATGCTCGCCAAGGTTTCAAACTAGGCGCCAAAAACTGCGTAATTGACAAGAAATCTTGATTAGGCTATAACATTAACCATTGATTAAACGACCATTTTTGAAAGTCGCCATTTCATGGGCCTAAGCCTGAGCCTGAGCCTAAGCCTACATAGGCCTATCGAGATTAATGCGATTTTGTTTTAAAAAATCACAAACGGTCAAAAATAAAAAAATCTCTGAGAAAATGAGAAATTTAAATTTAGTCTTCATAAAGTGAGTATGCTTTTTACATAATCTTGATCACGAGCCAAAACGAAAATCTAAAGAGATTGACAAACTGACCGATTAACGGACAGACTCACACGTTGACTGACTGAATGACAGACTGAATGACAGACTGAATGATTGACAGACTGAATGATTGGCAGACTGAATGATTGACAGACTGAATAGTTGACAGACTGGATGATTGCCGGTGTGATTGAACAAACATAAATCTAATACAAAGAAAAACGGAAAACACCGAAATATTCACACGAGTTATCTTGATATGCGATAATGCGAAACAACACGAAACTGGATTTTTAGGACAGATTGACAGACTAACAGACTGATTGACTGTCTGTTTGAAAGGCTGACTGACTGACTGACTGACTGACTAACTGACTGACTGACTGACTGACTGAATGTTTGACAGACTGACTCCACTGTTTGTACACTCCATGTCATCTGTCACCTCGGTGACTGATGGTTTACCTAGTAAAATAGATCAGTGAATAGAGAATGGAGATTGAATACAGTTTATGAATCAATGTATTCATATCATGACACACTAGCGGACGAGAAGAGGTGGGAAAAGTGGAATTCCGCCCTCTTTGGCATTTTCAAAAAGTATAACTTGTTCCATAAGGTGTAGGTAAAATGGCCTCAAAACTGCATATTTCCCCCTCTTTGAGGAAATTGCCCTCTCTTTGGAGGAATGGCTCGTCCGCCAGTGCTATTACGTAACTCGTTGTCTCAGAGACGCTTCCAAACACCAGGTGAAAATAATTGTTGCTTAATTAACAGTAAACACAATTTGTTTCCTAACTGTCTCCACGGTTTTCTGTTGGGCACTTTGATATGGCTAAATCTAACGAACTTATGCCAAGAACTATGTAGGCTTTCCATTGAACGGAACCTCAAATTAATCAGTGCCCGAAAAACGGTCAAAATCGTTTGTTTTTTCAAACGTTGTTCTCACGTCAACAGAATTGTTTGTAAAATAATCAATTCGCAACAAAGATTTGCAATGAAAGCAGATTTGAATTTCAAACAGCGCGCCAGAAACACGAAAAAGAAAAGACGATAACAACAGTAATGAAAGTTTGACTTTTCATGCACATTAAAGCCTGACTGGAATATAAAATGGCGAAAAGTTAACGAATGAACGATGTAAACCTACAAGTAAGACAACTCTGTGCAACTATCGGTGAACTGTAGATTTATATATTCCAAGACGTTGAAATGGGCAATCGCCTTTCACTTCACGGTTGTGTATGGTTATGTAGTTTTACGTAGGAAATCAACGCACTAGCACACATACAGATGTAATGATTTTTGACTGACTACAACAACAGTTTAGTGACTACCCGATGAACAACAACAACAACAACAACAACAACAACAACAACAACAACAACAACAACAACAACAACAACAACAACAACAACAACAACAACAACAACAACAACAACAACAACAACAACAACAACAACAACAACAACAACAACAACAACAACAACAACAACAACAACAACAACAACAACAACAACAACAACAACAACAACAACAACAACAACAACAACAACAACAACAAACATAGTAACTTTAATTTCGCTGCCGAAAATCGTCGATGACTTGTTTTACCAGTTATAACTGGTTTGGAAGCGGGAATTAAACATGGACGTTCATGTAACGTTGTCGTTTGCTTTGCATGCGTGCAAAATTAATTTTATATAGGCTGTCCAGGAATTCGTGTTACGCAGAAAACATTTTGGTGCTTATCTCAAATGCATTTAAATTTTTTGTTGTTGCAAAACTTATGGGAATTTGGTGACAACTGTAATGTAAAAAACGGATTTATTCCTCCCAAAATTTGAACGCGCGCCAAAATCAGATTTGAATTCAAACCGCGCGCCAAATCTCATAATTTCAACCAGACTAAAGTCTGGTCACAGTTTCTCGTTACTCCGGAAATTTCACCGTAATCCTTTTGGCGCCCATTTGAATTTCGGCGCGCGTTCAAATTTAATCAAAAAATTTTATTGTTCGCATCACATTTGTATAACATATTATTAAACATGCCCAACTTGATAAGTGTTCAGTATAAGGTTTTCAGGAAAACAATTATTTTTTTATAGTAACAAGATATACTGACCAAGTTATATAGGCTGTCCAGAAATTCTTGTTATTTACGCAGAAAACATTTTGGTGCGTGTTTTGAATGCATTTTGAATCTTTTTGTTGCAAAACTGTTAATGAAACCATGATCAGTTATGCAGTGAATTTGGTGACAACTGAATGTAAAAAACGGGTTCATTACTCCCAAAATTTGAATGCGCGCCAAAATAAGATTTGAATTCAAACTGCGCGCCAAAAACTTCAAACACAAAAAGAAGTTTCCTATAGATCTTCGGTGTTCCGAACACTAAGGGGACTGTCAGTTACAAACAGATTGTATAGCGTTCCCAAAGGATTAAGAAAATAAATTTGATTGCGAGCTATTTTCGAACTTTCAATCCAACTTTATAGCTTGTTCACGGAATCATGTTAAATAATGTTTTCTTTGAACTACTTACCGCATAGGCAGTGAATTTGGTGACAAAACTTTAGGTGTTCCAAACACTAGGGGAACTGTCAGTTACACAACAGATGGTATAGCGTTCCCAAAAGATTAGGAGAATGAGTTTGATTGCGGGTTATTTTTCGAACTTTCAATCCAACTTTATAGCTTGTTCACAGAATAATTTTAATGAATGTATTTCTGTGAACTAGTTGCCGCAGTGGGCAGTGAATTTGGTGACAAAACTTATAACTTCAACCAGACTAACAATAACAGAACACTGTTTTTTTTTCTAAGTTTTAGGTGTTCCAAACACTCGGGGGACTGTCAGTTACACACACAACAGATTGTATAGCTTTCCCAAAGGATTGAGAAAATAAGTTTGATTGCGTGCTATTTTTCGAATCAATCCATTTTTATAGCATGTTCACGGAATCATGTTAATTAATGTATTTCTTCGAACTAGTTACCGCATATGTAGTGAACTTGGTGACAAGTATTATGTGAAAAAACTCTCGAAGTTTTGAAAGGGCACCAAAATGCAATTTTGAATTCAAACTGCGCGCCAAAAACACATAACTTCAAGCAGACTAACAATAACAGAACACTGTTTCGCATAGTTTTCGGTGTTCCAAACACTAGGGAACTGTCAGTTACAGAACAGATTGTATAGCGTTCCCAATGGATTTGGAGACTAAAATAGAAAGTCCGTTGTTTTGTGGAAAGTTAAGACTTTTCCTGGTTTTCACGAACATGTTAAACTTATACAAACCTGTGTCTAGGACACTAGCGAACGAGAAGGGGAGGGAAAGTGGAATACCCCCTCTTTGGCGGTCTAATAAAGTTGAGTTTGTTCCCTAAGGTGTGGGTAAAACAGCCTAAAACTGCTAATTCCCCCCTCTTTGGTAAAATTCTCCTCGCTTTGGAGGATTCACTCGTCCACCAGTGCTGTGATCACACCTGAAATATTCCCTACAGAAATGGCGCGCATTCAAATTCAGTCTCCAAATAAACTGTGATTGATATAAGCAAGGGTTAGGGTAAATTTCCCAAAGGTAAATTACTCAAAAAGGAAATTTCTCAAAAGGTAATTTTCTCAAAGGGTAAACTTGAAAAAGTTGAATCTACCGTTCCCCCCCCCACCCACCATATGCAATGCCATGACAAAAATTACACGTTGTTCCAGACAGTTCTACAAACTGATTAAAGGCCGTACATTGTTTCTGCAAACAAAACTATAGCCCAAAAGGTCTGATATTGAAACATCACCAGCCTCAACTCAACTCTGTTGACACCATAGTTTAACACTATGGGGTGCAGTACGGGATAATGATGATTGATGTGCGTGTTAACACACTTTGTCTGATGTTTCATTATCAGACGTTTTTGCAATATTTTTGCTTGCATAAACAACATACGGGTTTTGCTGAACTACGTAGTTTCAAACAACCGATTTTGTCGAAACATCTTTTCATAAAACATGTTCTTATTGCTTTGATGACGGTGTTCCTATTGCTAGTCGAAAATGAATAATTTGTTTCAAAACAAGATACACGCGAAACTTCGGTCGAACTGCCCAATCTTTCATTTGTGTTAGTTGGTCGATGAAAAAATCGTCCGTTCACCATGAGACTGTCCGTTTGCAATATAGTGGTTGAGAATGTTTCCTAAATAATTTTGGTGCAATAAAATAAAAAGATGGTAACGTTAGTTTCATAGTTACTTTTTACTCATCAATTTTAAAACCCAAGCAGTTGTCATAATTCCTTCAACCAGTGCATCTTTAAATTTACTAAAAAAAGTTATACAGTAGTTCATCGCCGCAAAGTTGTTGTAACACGACTGCCAACTTTTCACTAATGTTTCACATGCGCGCAGGGACAATGCAAGACCACACGCGGTAACAATGAACAGCCCATTTCATTGACTATCAAAGTCATGCAGTTCTATTATAAATAAACAGTTTATCTGGATGTTGCTTGTAGTAGGAGAGCTCTTCTATAATTGAAAAAAACTTTTTTCTACGTGATGGCTTTCCAGATTCTTAACAAAATTTCTATGTAAAAGATACAAAAGATACGTACACTAAAGATATAAAATCCGAACGATCAATACATACTGTAGGTACAAATCTAAAATTGTGAAATATTTTAATGATTTTACACAGGAATTGGCCGAAAAGATTTATATTGGTAATAAAATTAGTAGCAATATATGTATGTAGTTGACACGTAAACTTGTTTAAAACAAAGTTGAAATGAATAACATTCCAACTTTTCACTTGAATCTCAGCAATTCCTGTGTCGACAAGAAAAACAACTGACGTGGAAACACATGTAACGTGAATCCACAATATAAATACATACATATCTATATATACTGATGTACATGTACATTTCCATACATACTGATGTACATAATCATACGTTTCATGCATATATTACATATAAATACATACATATGTATGCACATTTGCATGCAAACATGATACTTGCTTGGCTACTGGAGCATTCCATCAATTTTAGATGAGACGTGGGCATGGTTGTACATAAGATACATACTTTTTGACGCCTAGGAACGGTAAGCGAGTGAGTGAGTGAGTGAGTGAGTGAGTGAGTGAGTGAGTGAGTGAGTGAGTGAGTGAGTGAGTGAGTGAGTGAGTGAGTGAGTGAGTGAGTGAGTGAGTGAGTGAGTGAGTGAGTGAGTGAGTGAGTGAGTGAGTGAGTGAGTGAGTGAGTGAGTGAGTGAGTGAGTGAGTGAGTGAGTGAGTGAGTGAGTGAGTGAGTGAGTGAGTGAGTGAGTGAGTGAGTGAGTGAGTGAGTGAGTGAGTGAGTGAGTGAGTGAGTGAGTGAGTGAGTGAGTGAGTGAGTGAGTGAGTGAGTGAGTGAGTGAGTGAGTGAGTGAGTGAGTGAGTGAGTGAGTGAGTGAGTGAGTGAGTGAGTGAGTGAGTGAGTGAGTGAGTGAGTGAGTGAGTGAGTGAGTGAGTGAGTGAGTGAGTGAGTGAGTGAGTGAGTGAGTGAGTGAGTGAGTGAGTGAGTGAGTGAGTGAGTGAGTGAGTGAGTGAGTGAGTGAGTGAGTGAGTGAGTGAGTGAGTGAGTGAGTGAGTGAGTGAGTGAGTGAGTGAGTGAGTGAGTGAGTGAGTGAGTGAGTGAGTGAGTGAGTGAGTGAGTGAGTGAGTGAGTGAGTGAGTGAGTGAGTGAGTGAGTGAGTGAGTGAGTGAGTGAGTGAGTGAGTGACATTGATGTTGATATTGTTTCAGCATCAAATGTCTGTCCACCTTCGGTTGTGTGTCGTTCACGTATTTCTATTCCACGGGCACGTGTCGTCTGCACCACGACATCGTACCAGATTGCTTCTGGAAAAAGCATAATGCCGATGCCAAGGTGTTCCGGCAAATCGATTGATTGACTACTTGATTGATTGACTTCTTGATTGACTGACTTCTTGATTGATTGACTTCTTGATTGATTGATTTTTTTGACTGCTGATTCTTTGATTGATTGACTTCTTGATTGATTGAGTTTTTGATTTATTGAGTTCCTGATTGATTGACTTCTGGATTGATTGACTTCTGGATTGATTGACTTATTGGTTAATTGACTTCTCGATTGGTTTATTTCTTGCTTGATTTACTTCTTGATTAATTGCCTTACTTATTAATTGACTTGTTAATTGAATGGCTTCTTCATTGACTGACTTCTTGATTTATTGACTTATTCATGGATTGACTTCTTGATTACCTGACTTTCTGATTGATTGACTCCTTGACTGACTGACTGACTTCTTGATGGATTGACTTCTTGACTGACTGACTGACTGACTTCTTGATGGATTGACTTCTTGACTGACTGACTTACTGTTTTATTGACTTTTTATTCGATTGTCTTTTTGATTAACTGACTTTTTGATTGTTTGACTTCTTGACTACTTGACTTCTTGATTGATTGACTTATTGATTGATTGACGTATTGATTGAATGAGTTCCTGATTGATTTACTTCTTGCTTGGTTGACTTATTGATTGACTGTATTCTTGATTGATCGACTTCTTGTTTGACTGACATCTCGATCGATTGAGTTCTCGATTGATTGACTTTTTGATGGATTGACTACTAAAATGACTGACTTCTTGATTGATTGACTTCTTGATTTAATAACTTTTTGATTAATTGACTTCTTGGAACATTGGTTGTTTTTTTCGCAAACTTTATATTTCGTGTAAATTTCGGAATTGCTCACTCTCGAAAATTGTATGGGCAGAAATTTTGTGATGCTTATTCCAATCTTCAGAGCTGGAAAAGTTGGTTGACATCTACTTTTATAGAGAAATCTATGCCTTGATCTATGCCTTTCTCATTGTCAAAAAAATTTGTGGACCTGTTTCGCTTTTTTGCAATGATTTATGGGCGATTTCTGTTTGTTGTCTATAAATAATGTGAAAATGACGTTATTTCTCGAAAATTTGAAAGCGCGCCAAAAACAGATTTGAATTCAAATTGCGCGCGAAAAATTTGTTGGCTAAAGCCCTATTTATACTTCAGCGTAAGCCGTAGCGTAGTGGGGGCGGAGTCTACGGGTGTAGGCAAAGCGTACATCTATGCCATAGATCTACGCGTAAGTAAAAATTTGAGTATAAATGCTCGTTCGCTACGCCTCAACTAAATTTTGAAAAAATTATTTATGGGATCGAAAACGCAAGAAAACGTCGGATTTATTTTGCCTTTGTTTTTCTAGTGCCGGCGGGCTCGTGTGTCTGATACCAGCGCGTGTTTTAGGGCTTGTTTGCCGTTTTATGAATTTACGTGCATGGTCGGTTTAGCTCGGGTGTTTTGGGCCAACTTCGGATTTAGTTTGCACAGTAACAAAACTTAACAGAACCGTAGTCAGAGGGGTTTATTGACCTCCTGTAAACATCTGTGATTTTTTCAAGCTCGAAAAATGAATTAATTTCGGTCGAATTTGCTCAGCGAAGTAATGCGTGTTTTCTTCATAAGCTGGGGCGAAATCTGCACAGCGGCGTGGTGTCCAATCGAAGTTATTTTTCATCAATAACTCTATTTATAGGTTTTCAACAACGGTGAGAAGATCTCTGATTTTTTCAAGCGTCAGAAACCGCTTAAATCGCCTGAAATTAGCCCATACAGAAATTTAGAGACATTTGAACATCTTCGAAAACAACGTCTCAGCAAATTTTCGCGAGTAAAATGAATTTCTTATGAGTTAGAATTGATTTCCCAACATATTTTGATATTTTTGAATGTTTTTCTTCGAATTCCCTTATTTATCTACGCGTAGAATATCAAATCAATTTGATATTGAGCGTACAGGAACAAATTCTATGCGTAAGCAGGAGGCGGAGCCTACGCATGATGAGAATGCAAATCTACGCGTGAGCGAGTATAAACGGTTGACCCGTAGTCAGGCGTATATAGCGTAGATCTACGGCTTACGCTGGAGTATAAACGCGGCTTAACAAGAAACCCTGGATGGGATGTCTATATCTACTTTTAGAGAAATCTCTACGAAATGAAACATTGGATTCTCTATAACCCATTGTTTTACTAATCATTATTTTTAAGACATGTTTTGTTTGCTGTGATTGTATTTATTGGTAAAAGAAAATGTTTTAATTTTTGTTTTAACATTTGGGTGATAAAACCGTCTGTATTTGTTTCGGGAACAGTTGTTTACTAAATATTAAAATTTTAAACTGCTTTATTTAAGTATTTGCTGTTAACTTGAATATTTGTGTTTGTGACTGTTGTTTTATTGTCTATCTCTTGGATATTTATGTTCTTATATTAACGGCTGCCTGGGATTCAAGTGAAAAGTTGTAGTGTTAAATCCAAATTGTGAGTCGTTAGCTTCATCAAATGTAACAGAAGAAGAAGCACAATAGTCAGCTGTCCGACTCGACTCAACCCAACAGCTGTATGCTATAACATGCAATCATCATGTTCAGTGGATGTCACACTAGGTTGGACTAGGGGTCGGCACGGGACAAGGTTTGGGCGGGACGGGACGGGACGGGACAAAAATATTTATTGGTAAACGGGACGGGACGGGACACGGGACAACATTTTTTAGCCGGGACGGGACGGGACGGGACAAGAAATTTCCCGGGACAAAGCGGGACAAAACGGGACAAAACAGTTTGTCCCGGGACAAAATCGCTTGTCCCGGGATCTTGTCCCGGAACAAAAAGAGTGAAATTCAAGTGAAAAAGACAACCTTCAAACATGTCTTATGACCAATTAAACAGAAAATACTTCTTGAGTCGCTGAAAAGATATTTTTCGATATTGACATTCGTATTATTACCATTTTTCTTGTTATAACCCTGCTTTTTATGCAATACAGACTTCAATAAAATTTCTTCACTGATAGACGCTTACTTTATTCGCATTATGTATCGAATTTCTGACAGAATAGCCATATGGTTTGCAAAGAATTTCGAAGTCTGAACCAGATATTTTACGTATTTCATATGGTAATTTGTTGATGATTTTCTTATAAGGAAGAACACGAAATGAACATATACAGGGTGGGCCAAAAAACGACCACACTTTGATCTGATATAAAAGTGGCTGTGTAGAAAAGAATATTAACAATTGTCGTTTTCAGCATATGTTAACAACATATAAACTTAGTTCTATCGAAAATTTATATTTCGGATCGGGTTTTTTACATATACTGTTTTTATCAATAATAGCACTTAATTTGTTTTGTTGTGTCGGATTATTTTATAAAAATAAGTAGAGTTTGTTCTTTAAGGTGTAGGTAAAAAAGGCCAATTCCCCCTCTTTTACGTAATTACATTACCTTTGGAGATCAGGCTTGACCGCTAGTGCGGGGAAGGGTAATCTCCTTTTTCACGGCTTACTGTCCGATGACCAATTAGAATCTAATGTAGTAGAGAGAGATCTATAACCCATAGAAACTTCTTCAAAGTGGGGTGTACCTTAGAAGGAGGCTTAATCAAAGCGAATATTTAGCTTTTGCTCATTAACCTCCCCCCCGCAACCCTCCCTACCGTCTGCTCATCCACTAGCGGACGAGAGGGGAGGGAAAAGTAGCATATGTTAACAACATATAAACTTAGTTCTATCGAAAATTTCGTTAGGATAGGTTCCGGTTTGAGAGAATTGTGCACTTTTGACTGAAAAAGTTGGTAGCTCGTTTTTACAACAGCCATAAACACCCATATACGATGATTTGTCCCTACGATGAGATTTGTCACTGAGACATGGAATTATGTTGTTTTGGGCAAAATTTCGGTTGTCAAACTATATGCTTTAATATTTAGTATGTTTCTAATCATCATAACAAAGGATAAATAAGATGTGTGTCGGATCGAGTTTTATTACATATACTGTTTTTATCGATAATAGCACTTAATTTGTTGTGTTGTGTCGGATTAATTCATAAAAATTCCCGGGACAAGCATAATTCTTGTCCCGGGACAGAAATGCTTGTCCCGGAGTAAAATCCGGGAAATTTCGGGACGGGACAAAAAAAATTTTGAACGGGACGGGACGGGACACGGGACAAGATTTTTTAGCCGGGACGGGACGGGACGGGAAAAACACCTGTCCCGTCCCGTCCCGTCCCGTCCCGTCCCGGATTTTGTCCCGGCATGCCGACCCCTAGGTTGGACACGTTGACTTGTCATTTTTTCACTTGAATCTCCAGAAGCTCTTTAGTAAACTGCATTTAACTATGATGTACCATTTGTAAATTTTTTGTTAAAGCCTGTGTGTTGTTTCTGCATGCAAAAATATTGCTCGAAACGTGTGATAATGAAACATCACTAGCCTCAACTCAACTCGGTTGACACCATGGTTTAACACAGTATAGCATGATTGATGATTGATGTGCGTGTTAACACTGATTGTCTGATGTTTCATTATCAGACGTTTTCAGCGATACTTTTGGTTGCAGAAACAACATACGGGCTTTATTATAGCGTTTTTTTGCAGATTAAGAGATTTTCGATTGTGCGCCTCTTTCTTATTGTGTTCTGTCATATATATTGGACAGATCAAGATAACCGCAGATAAAGCTTATCTTTATCTATGTTGGTTTTCATGCATTTCCTCTTTCTGTCATTCGCTTCATGTTTTGTACGCTGTGGTTGTATTTATTGATAAAACGAAAATGATTTCATCTGATTATTTCACATTTGGGGTAATAAAAACGTCTGTGAATATTGTTCGGGAATATGTAGTTGCGCTCACTCACTCCCCCATTCTCTCATTCACTCACTCACTTACCCATTCTCTCTTCCACTCACTCACTCACCCATTCCCTCACTCACTCACTCACTCACTCACCCATTCACTCACTCACTCACTCACTCACTCACTCACTCACTCACTCACTCACTCACTCACTCACTCACTCACTCACTCACTCACTCACTCACTCACTCACTCACTCACTCACTCACTCACTCACTCACTCACTCACTCACTCACTCACTCACTCACTCACTCACTCACTCACTGACTCAATCACTCACTCACTCATTCACTCACTCACTCACTCACTCACTCACTCACTCACTCACTCACTCACTCACTCACTCACTCACTCACTCACTCACTCACTCACTCACTCACTCACTCACTCACTCACTCACTCACTCACTCACCCACTGAGCGCCTCGTCCTGCATCAGAGTCTCAGTCCCAAGCTCATTGTTTCAATCTCCTGGCCCTATCCGAAACAACCCAAGTATTTTTTGACGCGACTTTAGATTTTTCACCGAAATTTTTTGATCAAAAACATCATATCATCGGTTGTTCTCAATTCATGCACTGGTGTGTGGGGAGAGTGTGTTCCATTGGTCATAGCGCTAATGCCCACCTAGATATTGGAAACCACCATCTAAATACGGGTGTCGGTTAGTAACGCATAAACGACCAGTGACTAACTAATGTGCAATATGATGACATAACCATATCAAAGGGGATGGGTACTCAGAGTAGGGGTGTTCAGAGTAGGGGTACTAAAATTGCATTTGGGTTACGGACGAACAATGCCCAACCTTTTTAGTATGGGTGTGCACGGTTTTTTTCGGAAATGAATTTCAGTATTAATATCCGTGGCTTCCTAACCCAAAAAAATCCAATAATTACTTCCCAAAGGCAAAAAAATTATAGTTGCGGAATTGGAGCAGGTTCAATAGGTGGACACGGTTCAATATGAAGTTTTACTGTCCGTTAACCCCCGATTACCTTTCGTAGGGCTGCCTTAGCGCGTTAGGCCCGCGCAGCGGTGGTGGTATATTACCTTGCGCTTGTGAAAAATTCTAGGATATTTTTGGGGGTTTGGAAATTTGCCCCTTATCCATTTGTACGTGTACCGCTTACACTCGTGCAATGAATGAGACAGGATTAAAATCTTGCCAACGTGTCAAAAGAGACAAATCTGTAATCCAAAAGAAACTAGAATCAAGCAACTCTGAACAGACAATAGACAACCACACCTGCATTGCACAAAACATCACCAATTTTTGCTCACTCGTTTCATTCAAATGTCTAATTAGTAAATGAAATCTAGTCCTACCAAGAAACTGAAAAATTTCAAGCATCCTGGTCGGATTCGAACCACGACCTTCCGTTCAGTACACGGACGTGCTAACCGCTACACCACAGGTACTAACGCTGAGTTATTCAAACAAAAATCGAAACTGTCAGCCGGACAGACGCGATGGTGCTTCGGCGTGGAAGGGGGAGGGGGACAGGGGGGGGGGGGACAGGGGGAGACAGGGAAGGGGAGAAGTGGGGTGTTCAGAGTATCGGACCACTTTAATTAACGGTTAAAATACAATGCCATATTGTATAATGAAATTGATGATGAATTGAAAATTCATGTACCAGTACCATGTTCATACCAACTAATTGAGATCCAACTGAATGTTGTCGCTGTGTACACTAAAAATGCTACGAATTTATATTATAAAAACAAAAAATAGATTAAGACCGCATGATTAAAAAGAAGCCAGTAGATTTATTTTGAAGTGCATTTAGAAGAAATACGATTCTTTACTACGCGCACCCACTTATGTACTGCTGGGCCCAGTTACTAAGAGTTACTATTCGGTAAAGGTAAAGGTAAAGGTACATTTTACTCATAAAAATGAGTAAGTTATAAAAATGAGTAAGTTGTACCTTTTTCATTCATCGTTGGTATTTTAAGGACGAAACTGGGAACAAATTTTACCGGAAAATTGGCCCTCTAATTAGAATGATTAATTCATTGCAGATAAAAAGTGCCAATTTACTCAAAATATCAACCCGACTCACCAGCACGATAAATTGGTTGTATTTTCAAGACAATGTTTCACGTTGTTTTGCACCAGATTACTTCATAACTTAACCGGATGATAAAATTTTGTTCTCAAAAAAAATTACCCGGTAAAATTTACTTGTTTTTCTATGTGTAAAGTGTACCATTACCTTTAGCGCTCGATAATTCTTAGGAACTGAGCTCTGCTGGATTACAGATTATCCATGTTAGCCATGTTGATTGGTCGAATAACCAGCCGGAGATCCGGCGATGTTCTTGCCGTCGTTGGTGTGATCACGCTGATCTTCAAATCTGCAAAAAGTGGGTTACGATGACGAATACAATTCCGAGATATGTGGAAAGTCTGAAAATCTGTAAAATATTAATGAGTAATAATTTTAACGTATATATTTTCGATATACATTTCTTATTAATATTATTTACTTGATTAAATTGACTAATATATTTGTAGGTTTGTTGTGCACTTCGGCCAATGCCGGCGGTCTCCCAACAATGTCATGGAATAATCGATGTTATGTGTACGTATCGGTGTCCGAGACCTGGAATACGGCGTCTTGCAGATGTCGGACCGGATTCGGATGTGCGTGAGTGAGTGAGTAAGTGAATGAGTGAGTGAGTAAGTGAGTGAGTGAGTGAGTGAGTGAGTGAGTGAGTGAGTGAGTGAGTGAGTGAGTGAGTGAGTGAGTGAGTGAGTGAGTGAGTGAGTGAGTGAGTGAGTGAGTGAGTGAGTGAGTGAGTGAGTGAGTGAGTGAGTGAGTGAGTGAGTGAGTGAGTGAGTGAGTGAGTGAGTGAGTGAGTGAGTGAGTGAGTGAGTGAGTGAGTGAGTGAGTGAGTGAGTGAGTGAGTGAGTGAGCGAGTGAGTGAGTGAGTGAGTGAGTGAGTGAGTGTGTGAGTGAGTGAGTGAGTGAGTGAGTGAGTGAGTGAGTGAGTGAGTGAGTGAGTGAGTGAGTGAGTGAGTGAGTGAGTGAGTGAGTGAATGAGTGAGTGAGTAAATGAGTGAGTGAGTGAGTGAGCGAGTGAGTGAGTAAGTGAGTGAGTGAGTGAGTAAATGAGTGAGTGAGTGAGTGAGCGAGTGAGTGAGTAAGTGAGTAAGTAAGTAAGTGAGTGAGTGAGTGATGGAATGATTCAGGACAGCATCCATGTTGGTTTATGGCAGCATCCATCACACACTAGTATGACTGACATGTGGTATTGGGGAGATCATCAATCTGGTTAGATTATGACAGACTGACTACCGCACTGAATCAGTCCGTCAGTTAGTCAGTCAGTGACATTGGTATGATGACGGACCCAAAATAGAATCGCAGGTATTTTTTTATATGTCAAGGATAGACTATGTTGTAGGTTGCCACGATGATCGTCCACTGATCCCAATGACAAATCTATCGCGACTCGAAGCCAATGAAGCGGTCAGATGCGCGTATACAAGGGACCTGGGAGACCTGTATAAAGTCAGTATATGTAGCTCAATCAGAGTCAAGTTTCGTGTAAGTATAGCTCAATCAGAGTCAAGTTTCGTGTAAGTATAGCTCAATCAGAGTCAAGTTTCGTGTAAGTATAGCTCAATCAGAGTCAAGTTTCGTCTAAGTATAGCTCAATCAGAGTCAAGTTTCGTCTAAGTATAGCTCAATCAGAGTCAAGTTTCGTGTAAGTATAGCTCAATCAGAGTCAAGTTCGTGTAAGTATAGCTCAATCAGTGTCAAGTTTCGTG
>CAXIWR010000273.1:0-20000 GCA_964036265.1 Daptonema setosum | reverse complement strand
TTACTTCTTGCTTGATTGACTTATTGATTGACTGAACTCTTCATTGATCGACTTCTTGACTCACTGATTTTCGATCGATTGACTTTTTGATTGATTGACTTTTCGATGGATTGACTTTTTGAATGACTGACTTCTTGATTGATTGACTCCTTGACTGACTAACTTTTTGATTGATTGACTTCTTGGAACATTGCTTGTTTTTTTGCAAACATTTTTTTTGTAAATTTCGGAATTGTTCACTCTCGAAAATTGTATGGGCAGAAATTTTCTTATGCTTATTCCAATTTAAGAGGTGGAAAAGCTGGTTGACATCTACTTTTATAGAGAAATCTATGCCTTGATCAGGGTTTCTCATTGTCAAAAAGTAATTTTGTGGACATGTTTCGCACTTTTGCAATGAATTATGGGCGATTTCTTTTTGATGTCTATATATAATGTGAAAATGATGTTATTTCTCGAAAATTTGAAAGCGCGCCAAAAACAGATTTGAGTTTAAATTGCGCGCCAAAAAATTTGTTGGCTAACAAAAAACCCTGGATATGATGACTACATATATGTACTATTAGAGAAATCTCTACGAAATGAAACATTGGATTCTCTAGAACCCGTTGTTTTACTAATCATTATTTTAAGGACATGTTTTGTTTGCTGTGATTGTATTTATTGGTAAAAGAAAATGTTTTAATTTTTGTTTTAACATTTGGGTGATAAAACCGTCTGTATTTGCTTCGGAAACAGTTGCGACTTGATTAAAAAAGTTTGAATCGGTTTTACTAATTATTCAAATTTTAAACTGCTTTATTTAAGTATTTGCTGTTAACTTGAATATTTGTGTTTGTGACTGTTGTTTTATTGTCTATCTCTTGGATATTTATGTTCTTATAATAACGGCTGCCTGGGATTCAAGTGAAAAGATGTAGTGTTAACTCCAACTTGTGAATCGTTAGCTTCATCAAATGTAACAGAAGAAGAAGCACAATAGTCAGCTGTCCGACTCAACTCAACCCAACAGCTGTATGCTATAACATGCAATCATCATGTTCAGTGGATGTTACACTGGGTTGGACACGTTAACGTGTCATTTTTTTACTTGAATCTCCAAGAGCCCTTTAATAAACTGTATTTCACTATGATATACCATTTGTATAATTTTTGTTAAAGCCCGTATGTTGTTTATGCATGCAAAAATGCAGAAATGTGTGATAATGAAACATCACTAGCCTCAATTCAACTCGGTTGACACCATGGTTTAACACAGTATAGCATGGGTTGATGATGATTGATGTGCGTGTTAACACTGATTGTCTGCTGTTTTATTATCACTCGGTCTGAGCGATATTTTTGCTTGCAGAAACAACATTCGGGCTTTTTATAGCGTTTTTTTTACAGATTAACAGATTTTCGAATGCGCGCCTCTTTCTTATTGTATAATGGAAAGATCAAAATAACCGCAGATAAAGCTTATCTTCATCTATGAACGGTGACTTTAATGGATTTCCTCTTCTGTCATTTGCTTCATGTTTTTTCGCTGTGATTGTATTTATTGGTAAAAGAAAATGTTTTCACCTGATTTTTACACATTTGGGGTAACGAAACCGTATGTAAGTTTTTTTTCGGTAATAGCTGCGACTCAATTAAAAACAGTTAAATCGGTTTCATTAATCATTCAAATGTCGAACTGTTTTGCTTCATAAGATTTGCTGATAACTTGAATATTTATATTTGTGACTGTTGCATAATTGTCTATCACTTGCATATTTGAATTCTTATATAGTAAACTGTATTTTTTGTGTCTTTTACTTCGATGTATAGCTTGGTCAAGGTTTCTTGTTATCAAAAATTAATTTTTGGGCTTGTTGCGCACGTATGCGATTAATTACATAAGCGCAATTTTCGTTTGTTATCCAAATATTTTTTAAAAAAGGTTTTGTTTCTGAAAACAGATTTGAATTCAAACTGCGCGCCAAAAAGGTTTTGGCTAACAAGAAACCCTGGATAGGCCATTTGTAAAACTTTGTTATATAGCGTTTTTTTTACCGATTAACAGATTTTGGAATGCGCGCCTCTTTCTAATTGATTTTTGTCATATAAAATGGACAGATCAAGCAAGATAACCGCAGATAAAGCTCGTTCAGGGTATCTTGTTAATGAAATTAATTTTCATAAATAGAGTTTTGCGCACCGTTTGCATGTTATGACATTGAAAAAAACTATTTGTTTCTCGGAAATTAGAACGCGCGCCAAAAGCATATTTGAATTCAAATTGCACGCCAAAAACTTTCTGGCCAACAAGAAACCCTGGATCGGCTATAAAGCTCATTTTTATCTATGAATGTTGAGTTTCATTGATTTCCTCTTTCTGTCATTCGCTTCATGTTTTGTTCGCTGTGATTGTATTTATTGGTAAACGAAAATGTTTTATCTGATTGTTTTACATTTTGGGTAATAAAAACGTCTGTGAATATTTTGGGAATAGTTGCGAAGCTATGACTCATTTGAAAAAAATATTTGAATAATAAAAAAACAAGACTTGTTCACTGCAGCCGATCAAATACCTTGCCAATTTCAAGTGAGCTCAAGCCGAGCCGATCAATGTTTAAGATAAATTCCACAACACCGAATTAAAATGGACCCTTTTTTATCCACCAAAATATCGAATAAAATCAACCGATAATAGCCTTATCATAAAACCAACGATAATTATCTCGACCTAATATGGATTTAATCTGCTCCTTTCTGACTCCTTCGAATGAAAAAATCACAACGAATTTTTTTATATTCAAAAAATCAAAATTGAAAAATTCATGACAAAAAATGAATTCTACGGCACCGGATTAAATTCGGTTTTTTTCATACACCAAAATATGAAATAGTCAGAATACTGTCAATAAATAATAGCAATATCATCAACCCAACGATGGTTATCTCGACCTAATATGGACTTATTCTGCGCCTTTCTGATTCTTTCCAATGAAAAAATCACAACCAAAATTTTTTAATAAACAAAAAATTAAAATTGAAAAATTCATGACAAAAAATGAATTCTACGGCACCGGATTAAATTGGAATCAATAATAGCAATATCATCAACCCAACGATGGTTATCTCGACCTAATATGGACTTATTCTGCGCCTTTCTGATTCTTTCCAATGAAAAAATCACAACCAAAATTTTTTAATAAACAAAAAATTAAAATTGAAAAATTCATGACAAAAAATGAATTTTACGGCACCGGATTAAATTGGGTCCTTTTTAAATCCACCAAAATATGAAAAAGTCAGAATACAGTCAATCAATAATAGCAATATTGTAAAACCAACGATGGTTCTCTCGACCTAATATGGACTTATTCTGCCCCTTTCTGATTCTCTTCAATAAAAAAATCACAGCAAACGTTTTTATGCACAAATTCTCAAATATGAGAAAAGATCAAAATTTAAAAAGCATGTCAAAAAATGAATTCTACGGCACTGAATTATATTGAGTTCTTTTTATCCACCAAAATATGGACAAGTCATTGGTGGTGAATGTCAGAATACAGTCAATCAATAATAACAATATTATAAACCCAACGATGGTTATCTCGACCCAATATTGGTTCTTTCGATGGACTTCGGATCTCTGACGATATACAGGGTGTCTGGTAATTTCTTCTGTTTTTCTTTTTTCTCCTGTTGGCGATAGATCTGTATTCGATTGCAATGTGGAGTGAATCGGCTGCATGAGGAGTGAGCTCTGCAGTGAGTGAGTGAGTGAGTGAGTGAGTGTGTGAGTGAGTGAGTGAGTGAGTGAGTGAGTGAGTGAGTGAGTGAGTGAGTGAGTGAGTGAGTGAGTGAGTGAGTGAGTGAGTGAGTGAGTGAGTGAGTGAGTGAGTGAGTGAGTGAGTGAGTGAGTGAGTGAGTGAGTGAGTGAGTGATCATCTCTAACTTGGCAAGAATTCGAAGCCTCTTCATGTTTATCGATAGCTAGAGACGTCATTTCCTATTTTTCTGAAAATACATCAATAACAACAACAGCAGCAGCAGCAGCAACAACAACAACAACAACAACAACAACAACAACAACAACAACAATAACAACAACAATAACAACAACAACAACAACAACAACAACAACAACAACAACAACAACAACAACAACAACAACAACAACAACAACAACAACAACAACAACAACAACAACAACAACAACAACAACAACAACAACAACAACAACAACAACAACAACAACAACAACAACAACAACAACAACAACAACAACAACAACAACAACAACAACAACAACAACAACAACAACAACAACAACAACAACAACAACAACAACAACAACAACAACAACAACAACAACAACATCAACAACAACAACAACAACAACAACAACAACAACAACAACAACAACAACAACAACAACTAAAACAACAACGACAACAACAACAAAAAAACAAAAACAACAACAATTTGTTTTACAAAGAACATTTGTACTCAAAAGACCGTTCAGCTCAGTGTCAATGGAATGAGTTTACACAGGACACAATCTGATAAGTTTACAGCAATAAAATCGTCTACATGTTCATTGGCGGACGAGCTAAAGGGAGGAGAATTTTGTCAAAGAGGGCGGAATTGGCAGTTTTCATGCCATTTTATCAACACCTTAAGGAACAAATTTCACTTTTTGAAAGTTCCAAAGAGGGGGGAATTCCACTTTTCCCTCCCCCTCTCGTCCGCTAGTGTACATGTTTACAACGTTGGCTTGAAAAAAAACAGCATGCACTGTGTAATATAGACAGCCACTGGCGGACGAGCCAAACCACCAAAAAAGGGGAATCCTTCCAAAGAGGGGGGAATCATCAGAAATGTTATCATCACCTTAAGGTAGAAACTTTTGAAACTACCGAAGAGGGGGGATTCCACTTTTCCCTCTCCTTCTCATCCGCTAGTGGTCTCAGTCTACGCAGCGAGTTTACAAAACGCATGCAAAAAGCCGTAAAGTTTTTCCTGTGTTTCGCAGACGTAGACTAGAACGTTCTCAAATGGTTGGGAGACTAAATTTGAATGTGCGTTTATGTTCTAAAACTGTTTCCTGCATAACACACTAGTGGACGAGAAGGGGTAGAAAAAGTGGATTTCCCCCCTCTTTGGCGTTTTCAAAAAGTTGAGTTTGTTCCCTAAGGTATACGTAAAATTGCTTAAGTTCTGCCATTCCCCCCTCTTTGGAGAGATTCCCCTCCCTTTTGAGGTTTGGCTCGTTCAGTGGCATAACACGATTTTTTTCGCAATGAAAGACACTTGATCTTTTCTGAAAAGTTTTGAACAAAAGTCTTACATAGAAAAGTGCTTATCTGATTGGCGCGAATTTGAAATTTAGGGTAATCGATCGAGAGTGCCTTAGGAGCACTGGCGGACGAGCTAATCCTTCAAAGGGAGGGGAACTTTGCCAAAGAGGGCGGAATTGGCAGTTTTCATGCCATTTTACCTACACCTTAGGGAGCAAATTTAACTTTTTGAAACCACCAAAGAGGGGGAATTCCACATTTCCCTCCCCTTCTCGTCCGCTAGTGGTTGGCGCCGATCACTGGTGGACGAGCCAAACCTCCAAAGGGAGGGGAATCTTCGCAAAGAAGGGGAATTTTCAGAAATAAGGCCATTTCACAAACACTTGAAGGAAAAAACTGTTATTTTTTTCTAATTGCCAAAGAGGTGGGAATTCCACTTTTCCCTCCCCCTACTCGTCCGCCAGTGCGCCGATATTTGCTGTGGATTTTCTCAGATTGGCTTGTAGGAGTTGACATTTTTCACAGAACTTTTCTTTGTATAAAAAAGTATTTACCCGGTCTCGATTTCGGAATCAATTGTGACGTGGAAAGAGTTTACAGAAAAGTTCAGAAATCAGTTGCAACTCCGACTAGGAAGGCAAACATACAAATAAAAAAATAGCGGCAGGTTTGTCGCAATCAAATCGAGCACGTACATCATAAACAGCATACGTACATACATACGTCATTGGCGGATGAGCTAATCTTCCAAAGGGAGGGGATTTTCGTCAGAGAGGAGGAAATGGGCAGTTTTCAGGCTATTTCATCTACATCTTGGGGAACAAATTCAACTTTTGAAAGCGCCAAAGAGGGGGGAATTCCACTTTTTCCTCCCCTTCTCCGCTAGTGACATACGTACATAAATGCAAACGTAACACGATACAATATTTGCTTTATTGTATTATCCGCCACTGACGGATGAGCCAAACCTCCAAAGGGAAGGGAATTTCACCAAAAAGGGGGAATTGGCAGTTTTCAGGCTATTTTACCTACACCTTAGGGAACAAATTTTCCTTTTTCAAAACACCAAAGAGGGGGGAATTCCACTTTTCCCTCCCCTTCTCGTCCGTTGGTGCGTCAACCACAATCGCTGCCACTCGGAATACAGGCAATCCGATCAGTGGCGGATGTGAAAATACTACAAATTAGCGGGGTAGAATGAAAGTGGAATTCCCCCACTCTTTAATCATTTTGTTTTAACATTAATTTGTTGAAAGTAAAAGGGTCTAATAAGTAGTAATTCCTCCTGATTGTAGGAACGCTTTGTTTGGAAGGTTGGATCTTCTCACTAGCGGACGAGAATGGGAGGGAAAAGTATAATTCCCCACTCTTTGGCATTAAAAAAAATATAGTTTGTTCCCAAGGTGTAAATAAAATAGCCTGAAAACTGCCAATTCCCCCCTCTTGGAAGAAATTCCCCTCCCTTTAGAGGATCAGCTCATCCACCAGTGGTTCTTCTGCCATGGGTTCTGTACTACCCTTAGCGGACGAGAATGAGCGGGAAAAGTGGAATTCCCCCTCTTTGACGGTTTCAAAAAGCAGAGTTTGTTCCTTAATTTGTAGTTAAAATAACCTGATTTATGTCAATTCCCACCTCTTTGAAATTATTCCCCTCTCCTTCGAGGCATGACTACTTTGTAATACTTCGTATTTGGCAAAGGCTTCCATGTTTTTTTGAATGAAAACATTGCATGGATGTTACATACATGACTGGCGGACGAGAAAGAGAAAAAAGTGACAACATCACCTTTTGACAAATTTAAAACGTTGTTTATGTTAGAGCACTAGCGGACGAGAAGGAGTGGGAAAAGTGGAATTTCCCTTTCTTTGGCGTTTTCAAAAAGTTGGATAACTTCCCTAAGGTGTAGGTAAAAAAAGACCTGAATACTGATAATTCCCCCCCCCCCCTTTGACGAAATTCCCCTCCCTTTGGAGGATGTAAAGGTCTGGAAACAGAGGATCCTTTTTTGTTTTGGGAAGGAAAGGAATGTGGAATTCCACTTCATTTGGCTCGTTAGCCGGGTGTTTAATAGGAAAACCTGTTTTCATGTAAACTGGTAGCCAGTACACAGATGATTTTCGTTTTAGGGCGATACTGTATACATACAGTCAGTCAGTCAGTCAGTCAGTCAGTCAACCAGTCAGTCAGTCAGTCAGTCAGTCAGTCAGTCAGTCAGTCAGTCAGTCAGTCAGTCAGTCAGTCAGTCAGTCAGTCAGTCAGTCAGTCAGTCAGTCATTCATTCATTCATTGAGTCAGTCAGTCAGTCAGTCAGTCAGCCAGTCAGTCAGTCGGTTGGTCAATCATTCATTCAGTCAGTCAGTCAGTCATTCATTGAGTCAGTCAGTCAGTCAGTAATCCTTTGATTCCTCATTCACAATCCATAGAACTATATTCAATGAAGTAATAGCACGTACAAATGTAGGGCAATATTTTGAACATAGCGTCACAGTAGAAATACAAGTGGTGATTCAAGTAGCACGGTATATCAGAAGAACATAATAAGTGGAATATAATGTTTCAAGGTATCATTGAAAGTTGAAAGTACACGGATTATGCAGACTGAATCAAGGATTCATTGATATTTTTTCTCAATTGATTAGGGAAACTATCTTGCGGTTAATCGGTTACACAAGTGTTTTATGAAGAAAAAAACATTTTACGTAAAAATATATAAATTAAAGTTTTTGGAAACAATGAATCGTTAAACAACGAAAAAAAAATGCATTTTTTTCATGTGTGGAAAAAGTTCAACAAATTTCATTTGAACTCGTTGCGTGAACCAGTATCGACCGCAGTATATATAGATTTAAAATATCCCACGAAGGTTCGGAACTCTGGTAAGATTGTCCCCATCGATCGATAACATGCGAAACGAAACGAAACTTGCCACTCTTTGTGAAATATTTTGTTTCGCAATTGCACGTAACGAAACAACTACACATTCTGCAATGAATTTTACTTTGCATGCTTCGCGAAATTTCGCTTCACGATCGATCACTGAGTCTGCGGAAAAATCACTGTGTAAAAAGTGACTGAGAACAATTTTACATCCACAAATCCCTGTCTCCTAGTCACTTGCGAATAGTATATAAAAATCATCAGAAGCTATTTCTTGCAATGTACAGCAATGGTGAAATCTATGCACACTAAAACTCTACTTAAGTTCATCGAAACTCTACTTAAGTTGATTGAAACTCTATTTCATTTCATTTCCTCATGATAAAAGCCTGATTTGAGCTCAAACGGACTGACCGAACATAGATGTATTCTACAGGTACATAAGTAAAACTGGTATGTATTATGACTTATCCCAGGTCATCTGCATCATCATCTCGTCAGCTCAGACTCAAGCTCAAATCCAAACTCAAACCCAAGCTCAAATCCAAGTTCAGACTCAAACTCAAACTCATGCTCAACCCAAACTCAGACTCAAGCTAAGAATCAAGCTCAAACATAAAATCAAACCCAAACTCAGACTCAAGCTCAAATCCAAGCTCAAATCCAAGCTCAAACCCGAGCTCAAGCTCACGATCGTTCCAATATCTCGCGGGTCATCTGCGTCATCTCGTCACGTGACCCAACGTATTGCATGTAGACATCGAGGAAGCATAGTATAAGTAGACTGCAGACGAATATGGCGACACAGATGAGGGATACGCTGAAAGTATACGATGGCCTAGTGGATAAGTGTGTGAGTGTGGTGTGCCGATGGTCCGGGGTTCGACACCCGTGCGGTAACTTTTTGTATGTATACATATATGAACTTAAATTGACCGATTTTTATGTAAATAAAAAGATTAACAATGTGTATGTGTGAGATAAATAAAATCTGCGATTTGGTTACTGATTTTCAACATTTTATTAAGATTCGTCAAAAAATCAAAAATGAAATTTACAAGTTTCAATTTTTGTCCAAATAACTATTTATATACAGTTCATAAGCAAAATAGAATATTAAACATAAATAGTTGATTAGTGAACGACTATGAATTAGTTTACGATCAGACGACAAGTTAGTGTTTTTTTGTTATTATTTTTTCAACGAAAACGAACCTTATATTTCGATCACACATATCAGGTACAGCGGGTAATAGGGACACTGAAGAGTGAAAGCGTTTTATAGCAGATTCGAAATTTTTTTGTTACGCAAAGACTAAAACCAACGTTTCCAACAAACATAAAACAGTATGATTTATTCAAAAAAATCCTTCAAACCTCCACTATAACTTGTTCAGGATTTCTGGTCATCAGATTTCTCGTTGTGCAAAGAATAGAGAGCCTTGTTTGCATGCTGTCAAATTTTTTTTACAAAAACTTGATTGTTCGCCAAAACAGATGTAAATTCAAATTTCGTGCCAAAAACTTTCTTTATAACAAGAAACCCTGTATATGCCATATATAAATTTTTTCAACTGAGACTTCTACATTGAAACCTTCAAGGTACACTAAGACCATATCAGTTTGTTTTTTTCGTAGTGGCCGGAAAAATTGAATACACTGAAACTCAAAAGCAACAGGTCAGGTTTCGAACCTACTGTAGGACCACCGATTTCCGAGGCTGATTACCTACGCTATAGACTAAACAGGCTAACGGAATAAACCAACATGCAGAAAGTCCGTGAGCGACAGGTCCAGCGTGGCCTCTGTTCATATGCCCGTATCATTCAGGGGTCGGCGGGGTGCATGCTTTGCCGAAATTGTGTAGTTTTCGCCGAAATTTATTTTTGGGATTTTTTGTTGTTTTCTGAAAATATAAAACGTATAACATTGTGTTGTCTTAAATGGGGTGATGCAACAGAGGAAATAGGTGTGTTGGATATTTTTTACACCTTATAATTCAGGGAGCTTAACTTATAGAAATTAAATATGCAGTTTTATCCGAAATTTAAATGAGTGTTTTGTGTTTTTTTCGAAAAATCTAATACATTTTGAATAGATGCAGATTTACATGAAATTTATCATGAAGTAACGTAATATGAATACTAGCTAACTTAAATGAGAACTCAGTTAAAAAACTATTTCTATGGCATTTCTTCCTGAAACATCCGACGCCAATACTAACGATGCCAGGACTCGTCAGGGACGTGCATCGTACTTTCTAATAAAAACACTTTTAAAACAGAAAAAAAACAGAAATAACGTAATTTTGAATAAGTACAATAAGTGAAATTATAGCGAAAAGATGTATATTTTGTTATGAATCAGTTAGTCACTGCAACGTACTCTATAATGAAAACAGTAAAAACAAAAAAAAACACAAAAAAAACACATAAATATGGTAATTTTAAACAATTACAATAAGCATTCAACAAGTGTATATTTGGTTAGGAGTCAGTTGGTCACATCACTGGCCGACGAGAAGGGGAGGGAAAAGTGGAATTCCCCGCTCTTTGGGGTTTTCAAAAAGTGTAATTTGTTCTCTAAGGTGTGGATAAAATGGTCTGAAAACTGCCAATTCCTCCTCGTTTAAATAAGTTCCTCTGCCTTTCGAGGATTACAGTAGCTCGTCCGCCATTTCGTCACATGCTCGCTGCACAGATTGTGCAGTCTCTGAACGCGAAACTTACATACATACGTAATCAGCTTTGGAGAAGGCAAACGTGTTTCGTGAGTTTCGAACTGTTCACTTTTATAACCAACATACGGATTTTTTGTGAGCGTTGTGAATTTCGTAATTTTAGCTAAGTACTAAGTTTCTTGTTACTGAGAATAATTCTCCGGTGATTAAGGCGAAATCTGCTTTCGGCGCATGAAAAATGTTCGGGAAAAATTCTGTTCAATTTGAGTTCAAATGACGCTTTTAACCGATTTGACTTCAAATGGCGTTATTAACAACTGTCTGAGTAAGAATAAACCCTGGTTAGGTCATACTTCAAACAAAGACGCCTAACTAGACGTCTCATACTAAACTACTGGCCTCACCTCAATATCGTGTAGACACACCATAATTTACCGTAATAAAGGAAAGTGTGACGATGACTGTTGTAAATTACAGCTATGTATGTAACTCTCAGTTTCTTAGAGAAATGAAAAACTGATGTAAGGTTTCCTAGTTCTACTAGCAGAAGAGAAGGGGTATGAAAACTGCAAATTCCCCCTCTATGGGGAAATTCCCCTCCCTTTGAAGGTTCTGCCCTTCAACCAGTGCCACGTTCCACATGTTTTTAACGCGCTGGAGGACGAGATAATCCTCCAAAGGGAGGGGAATTTCATCAAAGAGGGCGGAATCGGCAGTTTTCAGGCCAATTTTATTTACACCTCAGAGAACAAATTTTACTTTTTAAAACGCCAAAGAGGGGGAATTCCACTTTTCCCTCCCCTTCTCGTCCGCTAGTGTTTTGGCGCGCAAGTGTCGGACCCAACAAGGTCTGCAGGTTTTGCGATCTTCAAAGAAGTCATATCAAGGGACGGCCGCTAGGCCGTTCCCTTAATATGGTTCGATTAAGATAAGCTTTTTTGCGGGTATCTCGATCTAGCTTCATCGTATCAACTTCTAGTCTGTTTCATAGGTTTTCTCGTGCGATTCTACACCTGCTTGGCTATTTTTAACCCGGTAGGGACAAATTTTCATTTTTCAGGTCCAAAAACGATGAAAATGCGATTTTCCGTTTTTTTTTTCTCCCCCAAAACGGTGTATGGAAACTGGGTAAGACCTGTGAAGCTGAAAATTGGTACCTAGGTCAACTTTCTGCGTAGAAAACGATTATTAAACTGTCCCGCAGATCGGAATAATATTTGTACCATTTTTAGGGAATTTTATGAAAAAAATGTCAAAAATCGCAGGCAAAATGGAGAAAGAATTGTTGTATGAGCGATAGAGTGTTCCGATCACAAAGAAATTTTAACTGAAAGTGTACGACACATGTGTTAATATGATCCGCTATCTATCTTTTCATTATCAAGAAACACGCAAAACTGGCAAAGGGGTACATGGGGGAAAAAATTATTGACATTTTTCAGGAAAGCTAAATTACTAAATTGGCCAGAGTCCGAATGATCCTTAAAATGTGCTCATTCGACGCGGATTCAAATTTCATTATGACCTTAATTTAACACATTTTTTGATAAACCCCTTTCTGAAAAATCCGAAAAACTGATGTTATAAATTTTCTACCTTGTTGATGATTTTTGCCTATTTGAAGCTCAGATTAAGGTCAGGTTTAAGATATTGAAGTCATTCGTATTGATAGAATGGTTAGAGTGACTGAAGGTGTATCTAAAACAGAAAAGACAATTCCTTCCGTATTCTCAAAAAATATTTATGAGCCGTCAAAAACGGTAAAAATTTAATTTCCTTCATTCACACTGTGTCAGCCACATTGGATTCCAAAGTTTTTATTCATACAGAAACATGACAAAATTGATTTTGACAGGATGTCTAGAGGGAAAACACTTCTAACAAACCTTTTTAAAAAAGCTTGATCAGTGCTCTTAAATAAGATTTTATGATCCGTCAAAAAGTACAGAAATAAAGAAAAACGGGTCAAAATTTTTTTCTGAAGGAAATTTTTTTCTTTGTTTGTAGACATGTACGAATATTTTTAAAACATCTCAAAACCGTCTTATGAAGGGTCTAGAAGTGAGGAAAAAAATTTCAAGAGTCACATGGTACATCGCGTCCGCTGATATGTACACCTCGGTGCTGACCTAATAATAGCCAGGTTTTGAAGTCACTTTCACACTAGATGTAATGTTAAATTTATGATTCGAAACTAGGTTTGATGATGCGAACCAATTCCTATAATACTTTTGGTCAAGGTAGTCAAGTGGATAGTGGGTTTGCATGTTAAACAAGTGGTTCTGGGTTCAAATCCCCTACAAAACAAAAATAACGAAAATGGTAAATTGTTTTATTTTTGATATTATACACTGCTCTCGAACTTAAACGGTCTATTTTAGATAACATAAGACAGCTTTTCATCCACTATATTACTAATTCTGAACTTTTTTACATCATTCTGTCAATTATGTAATAATGACTTCAGTATGTAAGGAAAAATGGGCTCGCAAACGATCCCGGTGCTCACGATTTTTTCTGTACTTCAATACTTAATAAAGGGCAGGGCTGAAGTTCATAAATCCTATGAGTTTTTTTCAGCTCATTAAGCATTTGTGAACTTTTCACATAAACTAATTGTGATTTGTTCACACATGAAAAAGTTATAGACAAGCAACTAAAAATGCCCTGAAGGCATGGGAAGTAACGAATATGGTTCGATCCTGGCAAGTCCAATCGTGAAAAAGTATGAGACAAGAAAGGTTTAGTCTCTTACTCTAAACAGTCTGATCGTGAAAAAGCAGGAAACAAGATTAGCGATGAATCACGAAAAAAGTTTGTACTTCATTAAATTAAGAACCAAACCAAATTACACGAAACATATTTGGAACTGTTCACGGGTATTGTGATAATCATTAACATTTTTCTTAAGTAAATACTGGAGTTCAAAAAAAGTTTTACAAAAAAATTTCCTCGTTATTGAATTGAAAGGAAATTAAAAAAAAACTTTCGTGGCAGACCCATCACACTAATCGAAGAAAATGATCCATGCTCACAAGGAGATGAACGAAATAAAGAGCATTTAGTTTTCGCCGAAAGTTCCAAATATGTTCCGTGTAATTTGGTTTGGTTCTTAATTTAATGAAGTACAAACTTTTTTCGTGATTCATCGCTAATCTTGTTTCCTGCTTTTTCACGATCAGACTGTTTAGAGTAAGAGACTAAACCTTTCTTGTCTCATACTTTTTCACGATTGGACTTGCCAGGATCGAACCATATTCGTTACTTCCCATGCCTTCAGGGCATTTTTAGTTGCTTGTATGTACATATTTACAATGAATTAGGCGCAACGTTATGTGAAAAGTGAATAATGTGAAAAGTGAAACACTTTATGTGAAAAGTGAAACACGTTATGTGACAAGAGAATTATGTGAAAAGTGAAACATGTTATGTGAAAAGTGAATTAAGTGAAAAGTGAAACATGTTATATGAAAAGTGAAACATGTCATGTGAACAGTGAAACATGTTATATGAAAACAAATTTCAATGAAAGGTTTTTTTTCGAAAGAAAAAAAATTATTTGAAGAGTTCCATCTCTTTGGAGAGATTCCCCTCCCTTCGGGAAATTAGCTCGTCCGTCAGTGCTCTCGGCTGGAATGCACCCTATAGCCAAGCAAAGCCAATCCATTGCCCGGAAATGACTCACACGAATACGATTTATAGTCCGTTTATCTGGTTAAAACTGTTTTAAGTTTAAGATGCAAATTTCCAAAAAAAGTCAAAAAAATTGCAATATTTTTCACCAAACACGAAATTTTCGCGCGCATACTAAGGTTGGTGAACCGCTGAAATACCAAACCGCTAAGCGAGCCTCACAATAGGTCATCGGGGGTTAACGGGCAGTAAAACTTCACATGGAATTTTTTTGATGACGAACAATTTTGGCGTTTAGGAAACAATTATGGGAAAATTTTTGAGGTTTGGAATTTCGCTTTTGGGACATTTTTATGTAAGACTTTTCCTACACGCCCAATTACTGTGCACTTCTGTCCACTGGCGGTCGAGCTGATCCTCCAAAGGGAGGGAATATTTCCAAAGAGAAGGGAATCAGCAGAAATTAGGCTATTTTATCTACACCTTAGGGAAGAAATTTAACTTCTTGAAAACACCAAAGAGGGGGAAATTTCCTTCCCTCTACTCAACCGCTAGTGAATCCATTGACTTTTCCTTCACGCACAAATAGTGTGCACGTTTGTCCGTTGTGGGAATTTTGTCAATGAAGGGGGGGGGGGGGATTTGCAGTTTTCAGGCTATGTTATCTCCACTTTAGGGAACAAATTCTACATTTCGAAATCGCCAAAGAAGGGGGAATTCCACTTTTCGGTTCTTCCGTCGTCCGCTAGTGCATCTGTCCGTGGCGGGAAATTGGTTTACCTAAAAATTAAAAGTCATCTCTTTCGGATTCACTGAACTGACTGCTTCAGTCATTAAAGTAAATATATGATTATTACATTAAAACATGCATTTTAATGGCTTTCATTTAAAAAAGAAGGAAGGTTTCTATGTAAAAGTCTCCCGGAAGCAAGTTTTCTAACTGCACTACTCTGAGAATCCAAAATTCAACACGTGCAGTGAATGCAACCAACGCGTGCTTCTACCTTCATGTTGAGACCAGCATTTATCACATATCAACCAAAGCCAGTATAGCTTGGTGGTTAGGGTGTTGGCCTCGCATGCGAGAGGTTCTGTGTTCAAAACCTTTTGTAAAATTTTGATAAAATACTGGCCGCAGACGAGTTTTTTCGAAGTTTTACTATTCCCTTTGAAGTTTTACTGTTCGTTAACCCCGATAACCTATCGTGAGGCTGGCTTGTCCGAGCGAAAGCGAGGACAAGCCCGTTAGCACCGCGCAGCGGTGGTATTTCAGTGGTCACCCATATCATAAAATTTTGTGTATGGGTAAACTTCTAGGAAAATTACTGGGGTTTGGAAAAAAAAGAAATATTGTATATGCTATAACAAGAAACATTGTATATGCTATAACAAGAAACATTGTATATGCTATAACAAGAAACATTGTATATGCTATAACAAGAAACATTGTATATGCTATAACAAGAAATATTGTATATGCTATAACAAGAAACATTGTATATGCTATAACAAGAAATATTGTATATGCTATAACAAGAAACATTGTATATGCTATAACAAGAAATTTTGTATATGCTATAACAAGAAACATTTTGTATACTCTATAACAAGAAACATTGTATATGCTATAACAAGAAACATTGTATATGCTATAACAAGAAATATTGTATATGCTATAACAAGAAACATTGTATATGCTATAACAAGAAACATTGTATATGCTATAACAAGAAACATTGTATATGCTATAACAAGAAACATTGTATATGCTATAACAAGAAACATTGTATATGCTATAACAAGAAACATTGTATATGCTATAACAAGAAATATTGTATATGCTATAACAAGAAACATTGTATATGCTATAACAATAAATATTGTATATGCTATAACAAGAAACATTGTATATGCTATAACAAGAAACATTGTATATGCTATAACAAGAAACATTGTATATGCTATAACAAGAAACATTGTATATGCTATAACAAGAAACATTGTATATGCTATAACAAGAAACATTGTATATGCTATAACAAGAAACATTGTATATGCTATAACAAGAAATATTGTATATGCTATAACAAGAAACATTGTATATGCTATAACAAGAAACATTGTATATGCTATAACAAGAAACATTGTATATGCTATAACAAGAAATATTGTATATGCTATAACAAGAAATCAAGGGACGGCCGCTAGGCCGTTCCCTTAATATGGTTCGATTAAGATAAGCTTTTTTGCGGGTATCTCGATCTAGCTTCATCGTATCAACTTCTAGTCTGTTTCATAGGTTTTCTCGTGCGATTCTACACCTGCTTGGCTATTTTTAACCCGGTAGGGACAAATTTTCATTTTTCAGGTCCAAAAACGATGAAAATGCGATTTTCCGTTTTTTTTTTCTCCCCCAAAACGGTGTATGGAAACTGGGTAAGACCTGTGAAGCTGAAAATTGGTACCTAGGTCAACTTTCTGCGTAGAAAACGATTATTAAACTGTCCCGCAGATCGGAATAATATTTGTACCATTTTTAGGGAATTTTATGAAAAAAATGTCAAAAATCGCAGGCAAAATGGAGAAAGAATTGTTGTATGAGCGATAGAGTGTTCCGATCACAAAGAAATTTTAACTGAAAGTGTACGACACATGTGTTAATATGATCCGCTATCTATCTTTTCATTATCAAGAAACACGCAAAACTGGCAAAGGGGTACATGGGGGAAAAAATTATTGACATTTTTCAGGAAAGCTAAATTACTAAATTGGCCAGAGTCCGAATGATCCTTAAAATGTGCTCATTCGACGCGGATTCAAATTTCATTATGACCTTAATTTAACACATTTTTTGATAAACCCCTTTCTGAAAAATCCGAAAAACTGATGTTATAAATTTTCTACCTTGTTGATGATTTTTGCCTATTTGAAGCTCAGATTAAGGTCAGGTTTAAGATATTGAAGTCATTCGTATTGATAGAATGGTTAGAGTGACTGAAGGTGTATCTAAAACAGAAAAGACAATTCCTTCCGTATTCTCAAAAAATATTTATGAGCCGTCAAAAACGGTAAAAATTTAATTTCCTTCATTCACACTGTGTCAGCCACATTGGATTCCAAAGTTTTTATTCATACAGAAACATGACAAAATTGATTTTGACAGGATGTCTAGAGGGAAAACACTTCTAACAAACCTTTTTAAAAAAGCTTGATCAGTGCTCTTAAATAAGATTTTATGATCCGTCAAAAAGTACAGAAATAAAGAAAAACGGGTCAAAATTTTTTTCTGAAGGAAATTTTTTTCTTTGTTTGTAGACATGTACGAATATTTTTAAAACATCTCAAAACCGTCTTATGAAGGGTCTAGAAGTGAGGAAAAAAATTTCAAGAGTCACATGGTACATCGCGTCCGCTGATATGTACACCTCGGTGCTGACCTAATAATAGCCAGGTTTTGAAGTCACTTTCACACTAGATGTAATGTTAAATTTATGATTCGAAACTAGGTTTGATGATGCGAACCAATTCCTATAATACTTTTGGTCAAGGTAGTCAAGTGGATAGTGGGTTTGCATGTTAAACAAGTGGTTCTGGGTTCAAATCCCCTACAAAATAAAAATAACGAAAATGGTAAATTGTTTTATTTTTGATATTATACACTGCTCTCGAACTTAAACGGTCTATTTTAGATAACATAAGACAGCTTTTCATCCACTATATTACTAATTCTGAACTTTTTTACATCATTCTGTCAATTATGTAATAATGACTTCAGTATGTAAGGAAAAATGGGCTCGCAAACGATCCCGGTGCTCACGATTTTTTCTGTACTTCAATACTTAATAAAGGGCAGGGCTGAATTTCATAAATCCTATGAGTTTTTTTCAGCTCATTAAGCATTTGTGAACTTTTCACATAAACTAATTGTGATTTGTTCACACATGAAAAAGTTATAGACAAGCAACTAAAAATGCCCTGAAGGCATGGGAAGTAACGAATATGGTTCGATCCTGGCAAGTCCAATCGTGAAAAAGTATGAGACAAGAAAGGTTTAGTCTCTTACTCTAAACAGTCTGATCGTGAAAAAGCAGGAAACAAGATTAGCGATGAATCACGAAAAAAGTTTGTACTTCATTAAATTAAGAACCAAACCAAATTACACGAAACATATTTGGAACTGTTCACGGGTATTGTGATAATCATTAACATTTTTCTTAAGTAAATACTGGAGTTCAAAAAAAGTTTTACAAAAAAATTTCCTCGTTATTGAATTGAAAGGAAATTAAAAAAAAACTTTCGTGGCAGACCCATCACACTAATCGAAGAAAATGATCCATGCTCACAAGGAGATAAACGAAATAAAGAGCATTTAGTTTTCGCCGAAAGTTCCAAATATGTTCCGTGTAATTTGGTTTGGTTCTTAATTTAATGAAGTACAAACTTTTTTCGTGATTCATCGCTAATCTTGTTTCCTGCTTTTTCACGATCAGACTGTTTAGAGTAAGAGACTAAACCTTTCTTGTCTCATACTTTTTCACGATTGGACTTGCCAGGATCGAACCATATTCGTTACTTCCCATGCCTTCAGGGCATTTTTAGTTGCTTGTATGTACATATTTACAATGAATTAGGCGCAACGTTATGTGAAAAGTGAATAATGTGAAAAGTGAAACACTTTATGTGAAAAGTGAAACACGTTATGTGACAAGAGAATTATGTGAAAAGTGAAACATGTTATGTGAAAAGTGAATTAAGTGAAAAGTGAAACATGTTATATGAAAAGTGAAACATGTCATGTGAACAGTGAAACATGTTATATGAAAACAAATTTCAATGAAAGGTTTTTTTTCGAAAGAAAAAAAATTATTTGAAGAGTTCCATCTCTTTGGAGAGATTCCCCTCCCTTCGGGAAATTAGCTCGTCCGTCAGTGCTCTCGGCTGGAATGCACCCTATAGCCAAGCAAAGCCAATCCATTGCCCGGAAATGACTCACACGAATACGATTTATAGTCCGTTTATCTGGTTAAAACTGTTTTAAGTTTAAGATGCAAATTTCCAAAAAAAGTCAAAAAAATTGCAATATTTTTCACCAAACACGAAATTTTCGCGCGCATACTAAGGTTGGTGAACCGCTGAAATACCAAACCGCTAAGCGAGCCTCACAATAGGTCATCGGGGGTTAACGGGCAGTAAAACTTCACATGGAATTTTTTTGATGACGAACAATTTTGGCGTTTAGGAAACAATTATGGGAAAATTTTTGAGGTTTGGAATTTCGCTTTTGGGACATTTTTATGTAATACTTTTCCTACACGCCCAATTACTGTGCACTTCTGTCCACTGGCGGTCGAGCTGATCCTCCAAAGGGAGGGAATATTTCCAAAGAGAAGGGAATCAGCAGAAATTAGGCTATTTTATCTACACCTTAGGGAAGAAATTTAACTTCTTGAAAACACCAAAGAGGGGGAAATTTCCTTCCCTCTACTCAACCGCTAGTGAATCCATTGACTTTTCCATCACGCACAAATAGTGTGCA
>CAXIWR010000272.1:0-42500 GCA_964036265.1 Daptonema setosum | reverse complement strand
TTCTAAATATTGAAATATTAAAAACGATTTCAAATCATATGATACCGGTTATGTTTACATGAATCCCACATATTTATAAAAGTTTATCTGATTTGTCCGGTATCATCCAGCGCAAAGCCAGCGAGGGGGGGAAGGGGGGCCGCACATCAGCAGCCGGGGGCGCACGTGTTTTGTCTACACAAAAGCACGCGCGCCCGCCGACAGCAGAATGCCGGCTCTCCCCCCCTTCACCCCCTCTCTAGCTTAAGCGCATCATGGCGACACTCCCGGCGACTAATGATGGGGACGCGGGAACTTGATATCGGCCTCGCGTCGAAGACGGTCGAATTCCAATTGATCGATCGTTGGTTTGAGAATACCCATGTTCAGAATGTTTTCAATTTGCTGTGCAGGTTGATGCCGTTGTTGTATACGCAACCATCTGCCCATGCTTCGCACTGACACGGCGTTGAACATGTGCCATTTTCGTAGAGATGCTCGCCACGTGCACACTGAACTCGATACCAGCAGAGGTGTCCATGCAGTCGACGGTGAACAATATATCCAACTCGCATGCACGATTCTGCAAACACAATGTTGTCCGTAGGTTGTTGCGGACACTCGCCCAGCTCCGTTGTTGCGGTAACAGACACCAGGCCACACAACATGAGTGCGAACACGCACGACAAACTCAGGGCACTAACAGATTTAGCAGTCTTGGCCGCCAGACGTTTGCTCCGTCGCAAACCGCTTGCCTGTTGCTCTGTATCCATGTCCTTTGTTGTCGCAGTTAACTTTGCGTCTGCCAAGTCTTCGTCTGACTTGGCTGCTTTTTGCTCATCTTGGTCGTCACAGGTTTCGAGTGGATATAGTCGTCCGATTGGGCGTTGAATAGTACGCTTGTTGCTTGTCACGAGCTCCGCAGCCCTGACAACATCGTCAGTACCCTTTAGTAGTTTGGTGATACGTCCCATGCGCCACACTCCCCTGGGTAACTCGTCGTGAATGATGACAACGTCACCCACACAAGCTGGCTTGTTCACCAAACCTTTGCCCTGCTTGTGCGCTTGTACGGGTCGTTCACGCAGGCTGAGCAAGTAATTGTGCTGCCAGTTCGACCACATGTTGTCGAGCACCAGTTGATCTTGTTTCCACTGCGCGGCTAGTTTGTCTGGACTGCTTATTTTTGTGACATAGTTTGGATCTTCCTCCTCGTCACTACACAGAACTGGCACGCCAATGTGTTTAGCTGGTGCTACAAAATCACACGGTCTCAAGGCATCCCACGCTTGTTCATCAGAGAACACGTAGGATATTGGACGACCGTTGACCACGGCAGCTGTTTCATGAAGGACGGTCACGAACTCATCCACTTTGAGCAGACGGCGCCCGATGCCCGCTTTTAGCGAGTTCTTCACCAGCCCGATACAGCGCTCGTAATGGCCGCCACTCCAGGGTGAAAGTGGGGTGATGAAGTGCCAACGAATCTTTTCGTGTGCACAGTAGTCCAACACGTCCGGCATCTGGCCTTCAGTGGACCACACTTCATCTACGGTTTTCTTCGTCAGAACAAACTGTGAGGCGTTGTCACACCATATATGCGACATTCTGCCCCGAATCGCGATAAACCTCCGCAGCACATTCAGGAACGCTTTAGCGCTCAGATCCCATGCAACCTCTAGATGCACGGCTCTTGTCGCCAGGCATGAGAACATGCAGACCCAGACTTTCATCCTTTTGTTCTCTCCACTTTCATCATTCCGACCAATTGACAACGGTCCCAGATAATCGATGCCGACCGAATCGAACGTTGTTGACTTCGATACACGCTGGGTAGTGGTGGCATCTCGCGCATTTTGTACGGACCACCTTTCATTCGTCTGCAAACTCTGCAGGCATTTATGACTGATTTGACAGCAATACGCCCACTTGGCACCCAGTATCGCAGTCGGAGTTCAGCCAGAGTTTGTTGGATGCCAGCGTGATTGCACTTCTCGTGAACGGCCTGAATCACCAACTTGGTGTATGGGTCTCCTTTGGGAAGCAACACCGGGCACTTTGAACCGAACGAAAGTTCAGCATTCTGTAATCGACCTTCACTTCGCAGCAGACCATGATCATCAATAACCAGGCCCAGCTGATTTACCATGGAGTTCTGCACACCTTCAGTGATTGACTGAAACAACTCAGGGAACGCTAAACGTTGCGTTTGCCTATCCAAGAGCACTTGTGCAATCTCCACCTCTTTTGCCACTTTCACATCAGATGGCTCACGGAAATCCCGCAGTATGTCGATCCTTGCTCGTTTCTCATCAGTGAGTTTATGCCACAGTCGTTTCTTCAGGTAACGCATCACGTATATACCCACGTTAATAATGCGCTTGTGAGAAGACACCCGAGTAGCGTCGAACAGAGGTTGATGTTTTCCGTCCACATTTGCACTCAATACTATTGTACTGTCGGCTTCTCGCTTCTTTTCAGCTGAACGTTTCGCTGTTTCATGCAAAACCTGCTCATCGATCACTGGCAAGTTGCCGACTTCCCATTCTGCCTCTGGCTTCTCCAGGAAGGCCGGGCCTGACCACCATGGGTGAGTACAGTCACGCATAGTTTCCACCGTGAGAAACCTAGTCGCAAAATCTGCCGGATTTGCAGTCGTTTTGATGTAGTGGAATGTTGCGTCCACTTGTCGAATCTCCTCAACACGATTCTGCACAAATTTCGGCAGGGTCTTAGACGATCGTAACCAGTTGAGAGCGATCTCTGAGTCAGACCAAATGTGAATACCGTTGCAGGTACCCGGAATGTCAATGTAATTGACATGATTCACCAGGCGAGCTCCGATTAGCATCGCCAGTAACTCCAAACGTGGGATCGTTGGACGGTCCTTAATTGGTGCCAGTCGATTGCGTGATGTCAGAAGGTGACATGTTGCGGTGCCGTTGTTGATGACACGAATGTACACCGCCGCTGCGTACGCATCGCCGCTAGCATCCACAAAGCAGTGGAGCTCATATTGACCGTTTGGTTGGATAGGTATGGATCTGTCCAACTCGATGGTGTCGATAGCGAGCAGCTCCTGCAGAACTGACTCCCAACGTGTTGCCTCCTTAGTTGAGAGCATCTCATCCCAACCACTTTTTTCGAAAAACAGTTGCTGCATGGCCAACTTGGCAGGTAGAACCACCGGAGTAAGCACTCCCAGTATGTCATAGATTGACGCGGTTGTACCAGCAGCGATTCGTTTTGAGTAGCAGCCGTTTAACTCCGCTTTCGGCTTACGGAACCCGATCTTATCAGTCTTCGTATTCCACGGCAGACCGAGGACTCGGACCGTTTCAGTGTTACCATCACCCTCGGGTAACATTTCATTGAAACCTGGACAGTTTGATGCATACTGTCGTAGGTTCATGTTGAACCGCTTGAACGTCTCTTTGGAGTAGGTGTAGAACTCAAACACCTCCTTTTCCGTGTTGAACCCCATAACGATGTTATCAACGTAGATGTTCGTGGCAATACGTGAAGCCAGTGGGTCTTGCTGCAGCTGTAGCAAGTACTTGATGGTTGACTCCAGGAGGAATGGACTGGCTTTCGCACCGAAAGGGACCCGAGTAAACCGCATTTCTCGCAGGTTTCCTTCCACAACCTCAGGAGTGTCTGGATTGATATACCAGAAAAACCGTGTGACGTCACGACTGCTCTCCTTCAATTCCATCTCCAGGAAAGCACGTTGCACGTCGGCAATGACTGCATACTTTTGCAGACGAAATGACACCAACATACGATTGATGTCAGGAGGATTGACGCAACCCTTGTACATTGTATCATTGAGAGACAACTGTCCGCGTGTGTGAGCCGATGCATCGAAAACAGAACGCACCTTTGACGTGATGACTGGTCGATGCGGAAGATAATGCACCTGTCCATCAGGCTCCTCCGGCGCATTTTCGATTATGCCCAACGACTCCTGTTCTTCAAAGACAGCACGATATCGGTCTAGCAACACGCGATCGGCAGCCAGTTGCCTTGCCAAAGGATGAAAGCGCCCAAACGCCACACCCTTATTCGTCGGTAGTTCACTGACGTTCGATTTGAATGGCCAACATACACGAACCCGGTTGTTGTGTATTTCCACCGTTTCCTCAAACATTTTCTGAGCAACAGTGTCATCCTCGTCAACCACTGTATCAGTTATTCCGATGTGCTCCAAGTCCCAGAAACGTTCCAAGTTTCCGCTTGTATGTGTATGAGCAGCCATCAGAATGTCATTGGTGTCCTCTTCAATGACGTCTCCGACACTCATCATGAACACGCTGGACTCAGTTGGTCCTTCAACGGCGTTTGCTTTGCCGCCAAACATGTACCCGAGTCGACTCGAAATGAGTTTCAGACCGGATGGTAGCACCAGTTGACCACCATCGACTATATCGTAGTGATAATCGATGCCTACGTGTATTTCAGGCACACGAGTCGGCATTTCGAATGGGACTGATTCAGCCAGCATGTCGTGTCCTACATTGTTAACCAGAAACTTTAGGTCCTCCTGAGTGAGAACTGGCCGTCTTTTGGCGCCACCCAGAACAAAAGGTGCCACTGAATGGCAGTCTATGTCCATGCTCGAACCATCCTTCAGCAGCAGGGACATTGTAACGAGCTCAGTGTTGAGCTTCTTGGGTCTTCGTGAAGCGAAAGTGCACACATCAATGCTTTCCGGTTGAGATGACAGACTTAGACGATGTGCCAGCTCCTTGGTACAAAATGAAACATCTGCACCATCGTCGAATGTCAACTTCGCACGTGTGCGTTTCTTTGGATTTTCCGGATTGAAAACCATCACATCAGCTGTCAAGACACACGCAGCTCGGCGTTTCACTACCGGAGTAATAACTTTGGCAACATTCTGTGCCTGCACCACATTGTGCGACACATTTGATGGTGGTACGACGACCTCGACGTTAACCATCGAACTCTGGTTTGCGGTGAACGAGCTAGACGGACACAAGCTGCGAGCATGTCCATGTTGATGACATTTGGGGCACTCCCGCGAGATTTTGCACTCATTTGCGGAATGTCCAGTCCTCGAACATCTATAACACAGCATTTTTGTGTTAAACACCTTTTTTCGATCCTGTATTGAAACTACTTTCGTACAGCAGTCGTCCCAGTGATTTCCATCACAAAATATGCATGGTCTCGCTGGTTCACCCGGTTTACGCGCCTTCTTCATGAAAGCACCTTGAGTCATGTTAGGACTGTGTTGTTTGGTGGCCGCTGAAGATCTCGCCTTTGACGAATTTTTCTTTCCGCCATATGATGTTGCCGTTGCCGTGAAAACATCGGTGCGTGTATGATGCTGTGCGACGTTCGAATCAGGTTTCCTTCCGCCACTGGCATGCCCCTGACGGATGCCAGTATTCGTATTAGCGGATGAACGCGCCACTGGAATGTTACCAACTAGACGACCGACTCGCTCTTTGCGATCAACAATGTCACGTAACTTCTTGCACACCTCACCAATCTGCCAGGGAGCGTTGACCGAACGCTCAGCGTCCATTTGGTCAACCACACTACGCGGCAACTTTTCGAAAATCATTCGACTCAGTATCGCTCGGTTACCAGACACGTCCAGGTCTTCGCCGAGCGTGCGCAGCTGACGCATTATTTGGTCGAGTTTGTCAGCCAAATGACGCAGCTCAGTGACTTTCCCGCTTTGAACGCGCGGCAGGTCTCGCAGTTGATCGTACAACTTGTCCTTCACCACGCTCAAGTCACCAAACCGACTTTGCAGTATGTTCACTGCCTCCTGGTATGTGGAGTTGGCTGTGGTGAAGCCCAGCAAAGCGTCTGCTGCTTCACCCTTCAGTAGGATCGTCAAATATTGGAATTTGATTATGTCCGGAATCGGCTGACTGTGCACAGCCGCACTGAAAAAATCCCACCACGATAGCCAGGTGAACGGATCACCGTCGTAGTTGGATAACGATAACCTCGGTAGGTTGATAGGCGTGTTCCATTGATGAAGTGGTGCTGCCTATTGTACAGACGCAGCTGCACCAGGAACGGACGCCATTGGCGTATTAGACGACGCTCCCACGGGCGCCGTTGGCGCATTTGCCGACGCCATAGGCGCTGTGTTGTTAGCACCTGTAGAATTCATAGCCAACCGAAGACGATCGTCAATTTCAGTTGCTCTTGTTTTTAATTCAGCCATCATGTCGGATGCTGAATTTATCAGGACTGAGATACCGGCATCTCCAGAAATGTGTGTCTGATACAACAATGCTTCCTCATCGTTGAGGGCATTACCGGTCAAGTTGGTCAATATTTGACCCCACTCACTGTCAATTTCAGTGACAGTCCCGACAGCCTGTTCAACTTTATGTAGTTGTTTGACTAACTCGTATCGAAAGTCCAGTAAAGAGTCCGTGTCGTCCGCTATTTGCGGATGAAGAACCACGGATGACAAAACCTGTGATAGCCTTGCCTTCGCCAAACCCAAGCGTCGACGCAGGTGGCCACTCATCGTAGTGTCGTTTGCTCAACAAGCAGCGGATGCCAAAAATGTCGCGACCCACAAAAACTCAAGTCGAATTGATACGAGTTAAAACATTTATTATAATTTGAATCTCAAGTTTCAATGGGTAAAAACCGGATTGCACATCAAAATTAACAAAATGACAAGATTCGGGAGTTTGCACATAATGATGAATGTTTGATTAGTAGTAGATTCTTTGGATTGAATGAATGAATGTATTCAATGGCAGACAAGACAGCTGTAGTGTAAATGGGAACCAAGTTCACAGATCAAATTTGAAATCTTTGATGTGATGGAGTCTCACTCGTTTTCCATCTGTTACTAATTAAAGTACTGGATACATAGCAGAACGGCATGTTCAACAATTATTATGAATGCAATATTATAAGTTGAAAGTGGTAATATAGCACCATGAAAAGTTTATGATTGATTGATCATCATGGCGTAATTTCAAATTACATAAGTAATCTCAGACTAGAGCATAAGTATATAGTAATAGTAGTTTGACAGCGAGATAAATATGACTCACTGACATATTGGGTAAATTTAACGCCAGAAAAACACGATACGTAAATCTGCATTAATAACGAACATGTAACACAAACAAAAGTAGGTGCTCACGTAAATAAAGGTGTAAAACTTAAGTAACAGTGTTGATATTCAGTAAAATAACTGTTCTATGTAATAGGCTGAAATCAGCAATTTATGTGATTGTCATTCTAAATATTGAAATATTAAAAACGATTTCAAATCATATGATACCGGTTATGTTTACATGAATCCCACATATTTATAAAAGTTTATCTGATTTGTCCGGTATCATCCAGCGCAAAGCCAGCGAGGGGGAAGGGGGGCCGCACATCAGCAGCCGGGGGCGCACGTGTTTTGTCTACACAAAAGCACGCGCGCCCGCCGACAGCAGAATGCCGGCTCTCCCCCCCTTCACCCCCTCTCTAGCTTAAGCGCATCATGGCGACAGTGAGTGAGTGAGTGAGTGAGAGAGTGAGTGAGAGAGTGAGTGAGTGAGTGAGTGAGTGAGTGAGTGAGTGAGTGAGTGAGTGAGTGAGTGAGTGAGTGAGTGAGTGAGTGAGTGAGTGAGTGAGTGAGTGAGTGAGTGATTGACGTACCTGCTAGTAACTTTGGTGACGGTGGGCTGCTTATCCTTCAAGTACCCGGGATATGGTCGAGGAGTATAAAGAGTGCAAAGAGATCGATTTCGCTGTCGCTTCTCCGGCAGTGACAGAGGCATTTTGATAAATTTTTCACAAGGAATTTCAAAGATTTTTAAGAAAAATACGATAAAAAATTAATTTTTGCACTCAAATCGGCTATGGAAGCAAATTTGCACACGAATTATTTTGTGATTTTATGTTAAGTGTTTGTAGGTGATTGGCAGAAGGATGTTAACAACTGATGGCAGGTTGTCGATTATTTGTACGTCAGGTTTAGCATCAAGTAGAATTGGCAGGTAATAAAACGATTGTTCGGGGCTGGCTGGCCATGTTGAAAGTCAATGAAAACGCTGGGGGCAGTTGTCGACAAAATCGTGTTGGCAGTCGTTTCGTCTTTTTTGTACTCCGAATGGCAGTGAGACCAGCGATACAGAGATGAAATATGTCGACTAAATAATCGTCATATTTGAAAATTTTCAAAGTTTATGGGCAGTGGATTAGGTGGATATTTTTGATTCAAGTCTCGATAGTCAGCTGTCGATATTATCAGCAATAATGACGATTTGACAGGTGTCGATAATGCGATATGGAGAATATATGTCGTTAATAAGAATGATATCGTATCAAGTCCGTGTCATCTCGGTGAGATGATTTTCGGTGAGTCGATTCTTCGGCGAGTTGACTTTCGGTGGGTTCAAATTCAATTTCGAGTTGATTTTCGGTGAGTTACCTAAATCTCTGGGGAGATGATTTTCGGTGAGTTAACTCTCGGTGAGATGATTTTTGGTGAGTTCAAGTGACCCCTGTCGTGTCGTATCGCCTCACGCAATCAGTCAGTCCGACACCGAATCACCGATCCAGCTAACTTTCTTCTTCGTCGTCGGTCTCACACACTTCCAAACACGCCAGCCAGCTTCTGCCAATCAAGGATCAGGTCCGGACGTGATCAGGGACCTGCAATTAACATTTTAAATGTTTGAATGACGGAAAAACGAAGAGAAAAATTATTGAGAGAATCAATGTTTCAACAGAATGATTCCTGGAAGTTAAAGTTTTGAGTTACATACTGTACTTGCAGTTTTGGTATTATAACATCATTGATCAATGAAACATGAGAGAGTTATATCTTGCAAAACATATTATTCATAAAATTGGTTCAGCTGTTTTTTTATATGTAAGATTTTGACAGCCTAGTTAAACTCACTGTATGGTATTGAATTGAAAAAAGCTTGTATGATACTGAGCAGTATTGACAGGATTAGGGTTTATAAAAGGTATTTAATGTTATATGATGTTGTGCGTCAAAAATTATTACGAAAATATTTTTGATTTAAAAGAAGGATATCATAACGAACTCGGGAAAAGAATAACTATTGGCTTTACCGGAAATACCGTTTCCTAACCAGCTATTCCATCTAAGATTGTTTACTATCCCATATTATACGGAATATATAATACACATTACTTTTTTCATTCCACATGCAGTACGATAGTAATAATATAGCTTGGTCAAACTATCTTGTTTTCATAAAAAAAAATTATTTACCTCTAACGCAAAAAGGCAAGGATTTATATACGCTGAAGGAAGATTTTTTCTCGAAATTTTTATTCCCGCAAAAAGTAAATTTAAAAGAATATTCAAACTACGCGCATTTTTTTCAAGTAACAAGAAACCCTGGATTGGTTATATAATGCAATACTATTAAAAGAGAAAAAACGGCTTTGGCCACGCGTTGTGGTTGGTACAACACAATGACTCGTAAACCGGCTATTATACAAACAAATCGGCTCAACTTCAAAGCTGATCTGATCTGTCCGCTTGTTTGCCTACGATGATTGAATTTTTTCATCTATTATACAAACTTTCGGTAAAAGGATATGAAATATCGTTAAACACTTTCAATGCGACACTTACGTTTCTTTAATATCGTTTTCTGCTTTCGCAGTTGAGGAACATTTTCTGAACATTCAGTCATTAATAGATCAAATCAAATCTATGAAAAGTATCGCTTAGTGAAACTATTTTATGAATAACATTGACTGAAAACTACACTTTTGAGAATGAAGGGTGCAGAAACGCGCTTACCGAACGACACCATATTTGCCGAAACCGGTGTAGATAGTAAATATGTATTGTACCCGTTTACTGTTCACTCATACGTAGTCATAGTATTCTAATAATAAGTAATAACCCAATAAATCGGCAACAACTGACTATTATAAAGCTGCTTAGCCTAAGGCAACTAATGCGAAACAACAAGACTTCGGTTATTCCTTCGGTCCTGCCTCCTACATAATGTTCTCAATGTGGTTCCAAATCCAATAAAAAAATACCGTGAAATATCCATTCATCCCAACCATATTAATGAAACTTTGAATCTTTCACAGCTCGAATGTTGTCACTGTTTTCAACGTTTTATGGCTAGACATTTGTATTTGCGCTCAAATACCGTAAGTAAATATGAGCACAAAACACCGCCAACCAATCACGTTGACTTTGTTTGTACAGTTTTGAGCATTTGTTGCTAAACAAGCAAATACGGAATATTCACATCACTGAAGGAGGGGAAAAGCTGTGCTGTGTTCGGTCTGGAGTCTTCAGGGGTGTAATTTCATGTACATAAATCCGCATATGACTGTGGTTTCTACCAGTGATTTTGAAACAGCTGCTTAACATGAAATCTCTGAAAATTTGTGTATAAACTATAAATTCAGCATGGTTTGATTGGTCTGTGAAGAAGAAAAAGAATTTCGAGCGAGGGCTTCGATGGGGTTATTCTTGTGTTCTGCTCATGATGTGTACAATTTGAAAATGTGCATACTAGATGATAGTTAACGAATTTACGAACATAACATTTCCCTTTCTAAATTTGAATCGAACTCTTCCTCGATGGGTAACTTTACAACGAAGTCGAGATGAATACTTTTTGATTCAGATTATCATGATCGTGAAATATAGTATTCCATTCAACATAATGACCAGCAAGGACATAATAATAGGTGACAGCTGGTGGAACCTTTGCAACATTCGACAAACCAGTGTTAAACCTCATAAAGTCGTGTTGGCGGATATAGTAGACAAACAGATAAAATAATGGTCGTTAACAACAACAGCAACAACAACAACAACAACAACAACAACAACAACAACAACAACAACAACAACAACAACAACAACAACAACAACAACAACAACAACAACAACAACAACAACAACAACAACAACAACAACAACAACCACAACAACAACAACAACAATCTATCATTTTGATTACAGCTGAAGTTGTCATCATTCATAGCTTGATCAATCGTATACTATCGGACAACCAAAAAACTCAACAACACCAGTTAATTGGAAAAAATAAATGGATGATTTTTTTAATACCTCAATTTTTCAAATTCGTTTTATTGTTTACAAACAAAAAACACGTACCAGATGATCTAGCTCCCAATCCATCGGTTATTGACTTCAATCTATCCTAGTCACCTACTCAGCTCTCCAGTAAACTATCCCCGAGGACGCAATTTTTTTGCGGCCGCAATTTTTTATATTCTCATCCGACGGAGGGGTTTTGTTGTAGAAATAAATTGCGACTACAGATCGACTGTATAAGAGATCCCTCTTGGACCACAGTAGTTTTGCGGTATTGCAATTGGGTATATTGACACTTCCACCACGATGAAATTACCCTATCGCTAGATTATCGGAATAGATGAAGATAGGACGAGAAGGGGTAGGAAAAGTATGATAATCCGCCTCTTTGGCGTTATAATTTTTTTTGCCTAAGATAAAATAGCCTGACAACTGCCAATTCCCCCATTTGATGACATTTCCCTCACTTCGGAGGATAGTGCTTATTATGCACGCTGTGCTTAATTAAACATTGTGTTGCATTGGAACGCGCTAAATAATAAACGCTGGTAGAATACAATAGTTGCAAGAAGTTCATTTCTAGAGTAAAAAGGATCACAAATATTCAGACACTCCAGATTGAGTTTCCCAAATACATGGAATTAATCGAAATGAACATGCCAGCCAGCGTTCGTATGTACATATCTAGCTTCCTAGTCAGGTGCATTAATATATAATGGCACGGATGCATTCCCTTATCCCATAATTGCCAATCCGATGAAAGCTATACCGCCCACCACTAGCGGATGAGAAGGGGTGGGAAAGGTGGAATTTCCCTTCTGGCGTTTTCGAAAGATAAAATTTGTTCCCTATAGGTGTGGGTAAAATTTACTGAAAACTGCGTTTGATGAAATTCCCCTTCCTTTGGAGGGTTAGCTCGTTCGCCAGTGATCCAACTATATGAAGGTTATACCGACCATTGGCGGACGAGCTAAACCTCCAACAAATGCAGGGGGACTTCAAAGAGTAGCGAATTCGCAGTTTAAAGGTCATTTTAGCTACACCTTAAAGAATAAGTTTCATTTTCTGTAACTGCCAAAGAGGGGGGAATTCCACTTTTCCGTTTTTCCCTCGTCCGCTAGTGATAGCCAGACGGCAACGCGGTAAACAATACGCGTTCCGGCCGGTTGAACCCGGTAATTATCTGGCAGGCACTAGTGGACGAGAAGGGGAGGGAAAAGGAAAATTCCCCCTTTTTAGTAAGTAAAGTGTGTTCCTCACGTGTGTGCAGATAAAAACCTAAATTCTGCTAATTCCCCCTTTTGAAAAAATTCCCCTCCCTTTAGAGGTTTGGCTCGTCCGCCAGGGTTAGCAGGACACAACCAATTCCAGGCTTAGCTTATGTACGCGCAACTTACTAAATGGAGGACATATTTCCAAACAAGGAGCTTACTGATCTTCAAATGCTTTACCTGAGCATATCATAACGAATTGAACCTCCCTAATCATGATTAAGAGTTTGTAGACAATCCACTTTTTTTTATTCGCATACGGCTCTATTTGTCAGAATCAGGGATTCGATTCGATTGGCTGATCGGACTGACTGACTGACTGACTGTCTGACCGAATGACTGACTGACTGATTGAATGACTGACCGACTGACTAACTGACTAACTGACTGACTGACTGACTGACACTGGCTGACTGACTGACTACCACCCGCACCCGAATGTAGTTGAATAGCTGTCCTTGCACTCGTTATCTTAGAGAGAGTAAATCAATGAGTATGTACATCTAAAGTAAATGGAATTGACTAAAACACAACTTCGGGTTCGTATTTTATCTGTAAATCTTGCAGATTACGGTAGGATGGGTGGGATCACCCAGGATTTTCTTGTACCACTTTCGACCACCCGGGGATGGCACGGCACGGTTGGTTCGCAACTTTGGGTATGGCACTATAGGGTCAGGTTACGTCGGTGCCTGGGACATGAACGAACGGAACAGGTTATGTAAATGAGTGAGTGAGTGAGTGAATCAATGAGTGAGTGAGTGATTCAGTGAGTGAGTGAGTGAGTGATTCGGAAGTGGCTCAGCAACCAAATGAAAAATGCTATAAAAATTTTTGTTAGAAGGTTTAGAGGTGTGGGTCAACAAGAATAATAGGTGTTGATTGATAATCAAATGATCAAAATGACTCACTGTCTGATGGAATGATCAACTATAGAATTGAAGAAATGATTGAATGAATGACGGAATGAATGAAGTAATGACTGTCGTCAGTCGGTTCGGTCAGTTCGCAACAACGGTAATACCGGTTTTCATATGTGGGGTCAGGTTACTGCCGTGCCTGTCTGGGTGAACCTGTGTACCGAGCATGCATGTCAGTCATGACGTATGTATGTATGCAGGTTGCGTGCGTGAGTGGGTAAATGAGTGAGTTAGTGAGTGAGTGAGTGAGTGAGTGAGTGAGTGAGTGAGTGAGTGAGTGAGTGAGTGAGTGAGTGAGTGAGTGAGTGAGTGAGTGAGTGAGTGAGTGAGTGAGTGAGTGATTGAGTGAGTGAGTGAGTGAGTGAGTGAGTGAGTGAGTGAGTGAGTGAGTGAGTGAGTGAGTGAGTGAGTGATTGAGTGAGTGAGTGAGTGAGTGAGTGACTGAGTGAGTGACTGAGGACGGTCTATTGTTTATGGTAAGCTTCTAGATCCCATTTGAAACATATCAATTCCATGACTCCTGTAAAATTTATAGCATTACGATTGTCTCACATGACTTATTTTTTCCAGGACAGACAGACAGACTTCCTGATTGATGAAGGGACGGAGCAACATCGGGTCATATTCCCTTCGTGCCTGGGACAACAGCAAACAAACAGTTCCAGCCTGGAATTCTATTTTAGACTGTTTGTTCTTCTAGATTATTTTACTCACGTTCATGACAATATAAAACAGTCTTTAGAAGATTCCAACTCATCTTACGGATCAAAATCACTGGACTTCGAAACGATGAGCACTCAAAATACAATGTTTTACTCGCAGGAAGTCTGATCATGAAAATACACGATACTCAAAAGTTCGTTCTATACTGAAATCAAGTCCATTACACCAATTTCACAATCGAATCTGTGGCCCTTTCCCGATGTTCAATCATTTAATGGCAGTAAATTTCGTTGAATTTCACCTCGAAAAAGTGGCATTTGAAATGCGGGCACACGTCGGCACGAAGAAATCCAATCCGATCATAAATTGGGGTGGGTGGTTACGGTGGAATGGCATAGGATGGTGTTGTCTGACCACTCGCGGACGGGCCAATCTACCAAAGAGAGGGGAATTTCCCCAAAGATGGGGACCAGCAGTTTGGAGCCCATTTTATCTACACCTTGGATAACAAATTTCTGTTTTTAAAACAGCCGAAGAGGGTGTAATTCGACTTTTCCCTCTTTTTCTTGTCCGCCAGTGTGTCTGACCACGATAATGTACGAGTTCACTGTCTGAATGGAACACATTTGACTGAGATTTGTTGTCGCAAATAACACTTTGGATAGTGACCATCGGAAATGTATACTACATACAATTGGAGTTTTGACTGTTCCATGGTGTTCCGGATATTCACATTATAGTAGATTTATACATCACATTTAGTAGAAAAACGTTGGGTGATCGACTATGTATGTATGTGGCAGATTGGCACTGAAAGTGTTATCAGAGATGCCGACTACGGTATGTTGTTTATTGGCACGTCTGTATTATTCAAAAATATATGCATACAATAGTTCTAGAAAATGCAGATTGTATACAGTATTTACGTAGTACTGTATGTAGTAAATTCCCGCCGTTTATATACATACTTTTAAGAACAGAAGTTTGGCCGAAAATTACAAGGATTATTTCAAAAGTCGTATAAATTCTTTAGTATAATTCATATGTAGTGAATATCAGTCGCACGAAGTTGCTGCTCAGCTCAAATACAACCAGACATGAAACATAGCACACCTACTTATGTACCAACACAACCGAAACAGACACAGACGTCTGAGACTCGTCAAGAAAATGTCAACATACCATCATGTCCATGTGTAGGAGGAAGTATTCAAGCGTGTTTACTGCCTAATAGAGCCATGTACCATATGTACCATGCCCGGCACCTTTTACACGGCATTACGCTAATACAAAAATACGATTATTGTCTAGTTGATTCTTTTACTGGCACCTCTTCCTTACTGAGGTCAACAGTCAACATTACTTGTTTTTATAATAACATATAAGAATGGTGTTTACGTAAAGGCAACCGAGGTTGAACAAACTGATGGGCATTGACAGAAACCACAGAGTCACACGTCATGTTCAGTGTGTCAAGTCAGGTTTCGAACTTAGGAACCATCAGTTTTAGAGGCTGACGCCGTATGCACTAGACTGGACCGAACGACAATTGCAGAATGTAGAATGTCATTTCATAACATTTTTCTACTTGTTGGATGATTTTTCAACATACATTGTGAAGATTTCCCCGATTAAGTACTTCACTCATTTCGTCTTCATGGGCCAAAGATGAGTTTTTACAAACAATATTAGTTGTTCAGTACGAACAAATGTAAAGAAAACTCTAACGGACTCGAAAATTGCGTGTTGTATATTTTTTCCCACAGACACCCAAGTCAAGCTGATGTAAGGACCTTACATGGGGAGTTAGATAAAAATAAAATCCGATCGTACTTTACTTCTTAATGGCAATCACGAACGCATATCTTCGTACATCGGAGTGATCGGTCAGATAATGGATGAGAAATGGTACAAAAAGTACATACATGGTAAACTTCTGTCCCATTAGCAAAAGTAAAAAAATTGAGCTTACTCATCGATATGTATGAAAATGGCCCCCTCTTTGGGAAAATTGCCTTATTGTTTACCCCAAATTGATGAATCCGCCCAGCGCTGTCCAGATACATACCCAGATACATACAGACCGTCTTTTTTATTCGGATGTTCCAGCGACAGTGGGTCGAGTCGAGGTCGGTCGGCCTGACACGAAAAGACACCACGCTATGGTACATACCAGGGCTCGTATGCATTGACGGACCAGCTAACGCCTAAGAGAGGAGAATTTTCCTCAAAGAGGGGGATTGGCAGTTCTTAGACCATTCTACTAACACCGTAGGGAACGAATTCTACTTTTTGGATTTGCCAAAGAGGAGGGGAATTCCACATTTCCGTTCCTCCTTCGTCCGCTATGGTATCAGGGCTCGTATGTGCCGACATTTGTGCCCATGTTCGATGGCATATACTCCACTCACGATCGTTGTCTGTAGTAAACATTACGAACATGATAACTTTTGAATAAAAATTTTTGAAGAAGAACCATTAAAAATAAACTTTTAAATAAAACTGAAACTTTTGGAATGACGATTTAACGCTTTGGTATGGGTAAACTAAAACGCATAGATAAAATAAACAATCAACATAAAAATACGTTGCTGTGGTGGTTCATAATTATCGTTTATTAACGGGATTGAGCTGTAACGCGCGCTATTTTTTCGTCTGTGATTGTCCAAAGACATAGAAGAGGAGCGTTCATCCATGCGTGGGAAAGTTTTACTAGCGCCAAAATTGCACTTAATCTCCGAATGAATTGGGAAAGATACATGCCAAACTTGACTAATTTTTTGGATCAAGAAAGAGGAAACATTTGACAAAAACATTGGCGGTATGAAACCAAAAAAATACGTGTTTTGGCCAGATATTCTTATTAAAAATGTTTTAAAATCCTTGCATTGATGCCTGCAGGCCTGCAATCAGTATTTTGGAACGACCCAGGGGCACTTCAGCGTCGTCTTGAAAAGGTCTCTAGTCATTCTTTTAACCTACTAATAATAGAAGTAACGAGTGAACTAAAACTGTTCCAAAACTTTAGGTTGAGCACAAAACTTACTTGTTATTGTTGATCTATTGGATTCGATTAACTGAAACTGAAAAATTGAAACTGAAAACTGAAACTGAAAAATGCGAAACAGCGTTCAGACTTGGTCGAAAGGACTTTGACCGCGTCGCAAAGCTCCTTAGCGGTCGCAATCAGCGTATGTATGTACGGTAATGGCTTAGGCTCATGTCACGTATACATAAATGGTCTTAACGAGGCAGGGGCACACAACGATGCTCACCCGAACACGCACGCCTTCGTTACCTAAATCCGGTTTTGACTGTCTAGGTTACATCAGACAGATAAGTGAGACCTTAGACTTTAAAAAGAGAGCATGAAGAAACATGAAGTATCCTAACTCCGCATAAGAATGGTGGTGATGACCAGAAAGAACGTAGAATTAACTGACGGACAAGACAATGACCGAAACCAAGCAACCACGCAGGTTCTGTCATCATCCATGGTTCGAAGCTTTCCTAAATCCTAAATGCTGACTGACTGACCATAGTTGAATTAGTATGCAGTTCATGGCAAACGTCGATCCACGGAGAAAACATCCCGAAAGAGACTTGGAATGGTTGGACCTCCAAACTCATGAATATGCTGATTGGCTGATATTTGAACATCGCTCAAACAATAAACAAAAAACCGTCAAGGAGTTTTTTCTTTGGAAATATTCTCATTGCGAGCCTCTCAGTTGATTTGATGAATATACAGCTAGATACAGTTCAATACTAGGATCTCCTTAGAAAAGAAAATGCTTCTTAAATCACTGATATTTGACCTTGCTCTTCTATTAAAAAAATTTATGTACAACCATTGTTGCCAATTTCATTCTTCACCGAACACATTAACTTTCAATTATAACTGGATCGTGTACAACGTGAACAGACGGTCGAAAATCACCTCAACTTACTTATAATTTAACAGTTTAACTGAAAAACTAGTTTCAAAACTTCACAGTTTTTTGTGGAACATGGAAAGTATCGATTGGCTAACGGTCAGCCACCCAACCGACCCTTTAACCACTGACCGAAAATAACTGCTCCGATGGCTTCCAGTATATCATGAGCACCATTCTGGTCGGGCTCACATTCCCAAATGTTATGTGCCCGAGCCCATTATTGCTCGTTCTGTGCTTGTTTCTGGACTACTGATTAGAATTATCATCTGCGCCTCGTCCCACTCCCCTCTTCCATTTACTGTATGTATTTACAGGGTGTCCCGCTTAAAAGTCTTTTTTACTTTTGGTTAACTTTTGCAGTGTTCGCCTGGTTACACAAATTCAAACTTTATTCGGAAGAAACTTCTTGAAAATCATTTTAGCTAGAAATGAACTGAATACGAACTTTTCTTCCGTTAAATATGCGAGTTATACGAAAGCACCCCACTTTTGGAAAAATACTTTTTTTCTCTTGTTTTTCAGTTTTCACGGTTAGGCTTTCGGAATCAGTGAAACACTACAAAAGTTAGGATGAAAACGAAACAGGACTTTTAGGTGGGTCACCCTGTACAGTATGCAGTCTCCTCCTATGTACTGTACAATATATAATAGCGCTTGCGGATGTAGGCTTATCTCCTCATTGGAGGGTGGAAAAACTTGAATGTGTTTATAAAATTGGTGCTAAACGACGATTCCGTTCATTTAGGGGAATGAATTTCCATAATTTGTTTGATGGAAAGTGAATGGCACTATCGAAAGAATCGATTAGGAGGGTCACAAGGGTCGATCACAAGAGGAAACATTGAAAATTTTCAAGCATAGATTGAAATAGGTACATACCTCGCTCATAAAATATGTTCTTAGTATTCGAAAGTTACCCAAACGTTAAAATGGGATATGGAACAAAAGGCTCAAAAATGCCTGAGCGTTCTACGATGAACGAAAAAAAACACATTTATGCTCTCTTAAAGCTGATAGTAAGCCCTAACATGACGAACACTAAATAAAACGATTTCTAGAGCTGAGCGTTGTTCAGAATCTTCATTTTGTTTTCAAAGGGTCTGAAACCCGGTGTTATATTCAACAATTTTCGGTCGGACTCAACACAGCCGAGACAGTTGGACCACTGGCGAACGAGCTAAATCCCCAAAGGAAGGCGAATTTCGTCAAAGAGGGGGAAATGGCAGTTTTCAAACCATTTTACCTACTTCATAAGGAACAAACCGCACTTCTTGAGAATGCCAAAGAGGGGGGAATTCCACTTTTCCCTCCCGTTCTCGTCCGCTGGTGCAGCCGAGCCAGTTGAACAGCATCGGCCACTCTGAGTTCATATCAGAATGTGGGGCCAGTAGCTTGTGCCATGGCATATCCATATACCGTAACCGAAATGTTACATGCGTCGAGTGGTATGCGCTGAAGCCGAATACATTTGCAGTAAAGTGGCAAAGTATTTATGCATGGTTATTTATGTGGTATTTTACGATCGCTTTTATGACGTCAGTGGACGAATAAGCTTGCAGAAGAAAAATGAAAATCGTTTTGGATTTTGAATTAAAATTCACATCAAATATTGAAAATTATGAATTATATGAAACAGCAGTGAACGCATTGAAAATGCATGTTCTTTTTATCTGGAATGAATCAGAGTACACTGTTGCACAGCGTTTAGTCAAGTATTTTTATGTTAGGATCTTTCAGAATTTATGACAGCAACAACCATGAGATGCAATAAGATGAATATACTCTCTGTTTCTGCGGAAAATAGCTTGTGAGACAGACAACAAACCAACTGAGAACCGGACAAGCAGACAGACAGAAAGACAGACAGACAGACAGACAGATAGACAAACGAACAAACGAACAAACTAACTAACTAACAAACAAATAAACAATGAGAATATAAGAAAACAGACGAACAAACGGGTAAACTGTGATCACAAAAGGTTGTCATAAGATCAATTACCGTGGATTAGAAAGAGATGCCGCGGAACTGATTACGGTAGATTATTGAGGTATTGGTCGGGACTTTCAGGCATTGTTTTTAGTTCCGATAGTTGGATACGTGCATATAAAGTCTTTTAGTGTCAGGGTAGAAATAAATCTTTCTAGAATTTATAGTCGCGTCCCGTCGAGTCGGCAGCTGATTTTACTCACGGACGATTAGATACGGTCTTCTCTATTGGGTTCCTTACTTTTTTACCCTTGTGTTGTTTAGTCGCTTACGGTAATACATCAGGGTGGCATAATATTTCTTGATAACGGAAGCGAGCCTCGATGTACCGAACAAACTACTGATTCGCTGCATATGAATGGTGATCAAAATAACAGTAAAACAGATACATGATCATGTCATAAACACATGCATATCATGAGATTATCAGGATATGATAAAAGTTATAATGAATCGTTTGCTGGATCAAGTGTACATATCTACGTATGTATATTGCTCATTCATGCTGCATGCTTCAATTCGATGGCTTCTTTTTAATGGAGTTTTTGACAATCGGGTTTGTCCGACAGTCGGCAATGAAATAGAGTTATCACTTGCGGGCTACCGACACCGGCTCCCCGACTGAATGACTGACTGACTGACTGACTGACTAACTGACTGACTGATTGACTGACTGACTGACTGAACGACTGACTGACTGACTGACTGACTAACTGACTGACTGACTGACTGACTGACTGACTGACTGACTGACTGACTGACTGACTGACTGACTGACTGACTGACTGACTGACTGACTGACTGACTGACTGACTGACTGACTGACTGACTGACTGACTGACTGACTGACTGACTGACTGACTAACTGACTGAATGACTGACTGACTGACTGACTGACTACTTGACTGACTGACTGACTAACTGACTGACTGTATTGGGTACCCTGTGTAATCTAGAGCATGTCAAATGTGGCATAATAATCAATTAGAGACTGGTAGAGCCAGGCACGCCGTCACTTCAGGTGAACATAAACAAAAATAAATGTCATGTGAACTGATGGAGTTTCCAATAACAGATCTGGCATTTTGTAATTGGGCATAAAACCACAAAATTTAAGAAGAGCACGAAAGTAAAATATTTTCCATGCGAAAAATGTTACCGTGCAGAAGCGTATAAACAACTGTTATTGATGGTCGGTACACAGTGCAAAACATAGTTGTCGCTCCCATTGTCGTGTGGTTCATGATTTGTTGGAAGATTAAATAATTTCACTATTTTATTTCGTGACTATAGCTGTCTTTGGAATTTTTTTACAAAAAAAACAACAACATGATTTTCTTATATTGATGAGTTGTATAAGGGAAGATAAAAAGAATCACCAGTTGACAAGCCGTGATTCCCTGGCTTACTCACTCACTGATTCAGTGACTCACTCACTCACTGACTATTCGCTGAGAACGGCAAGCCAATGGACCGGATCAATTACGGACCTGGTCATGCCGTGCCAGGTACCACACCCAGACAGGTAAGTCTGATTTATGACCGTGCGAAATTGTTGTTCCATAAACAGAATACGTCACTCAGTGGACCATAGTTCAACTTCTGAGTTTTGCAGAGTGAAAAACACAAAAAATAAATTCCAGTAAACAATTGCAATGATAAACAGAATGGACCGAATAATGGAAAGTGTCACAGAAGCACAGCAACATAATCACATACGGAATAGTCATACGATTCACTGAGCTTACTACATAGTTAATACATAGTTCACCTTGCTAATCAATGTAAAACTGTATACTGATCAAATCCGAGTCCAACTTCCACACAATGATTTAAAAAAACAGAGCTGAAAATGTTGAATGGAGAAGGCAACAAGATTCAGCCGTTGACACAATTCGGGCGATTTCGGGTGGATGGCATGGAATACATGCCCGGTCGGATTGTGGACTGTGCCACGAACGAGGGGAGGCATAATGTGTGACTGCTCTCACTAGCGGACGAGGGGGAAACGAAAAGTTGGACTACCCCTTTTTGGTAGTTCCAAAACGTACAATTAGTTCTTTCATGGATAGTTAAAATGACCTCAAAACTGCTAATTCTCCCTCTTTGACGAAGTTCCAAACCCTTGGTGGATAGGCTCGTCAGCCAGTGGCTACTCTAACAGTGACACGCCAGGGCGAAACTTTGGCCAGAGCCCCACACAGCCAATCCGGGGGTGCAAGTGGGGTCCAGACCCCTTAGCCCCCGCTGGCGGGGACACCAAAAGGACCCACCCTGTTTTTTTCTCAGCTGCGGGCGTGCCAGGACACGATTTTGTGCCACAGTAGCCATGGGGCCGTGGTGAGCTTGTTTAGACGATATGTCGCCTTGTGGACTGTTATTGTGTGTCTGGTTGTGAGTGAGTGAGTGAGTGAGTGAGTGAGTGAGTGAGTGAGTGAGTAAGTGAGTGAGTGAGTGAGTGAGTGAATGAGTGAGTGAGTGAGTGAGTGAGTGAGTGAGTGAGTGAGTGAGTGAGTGAGTGAGTGAGTGAGTGAGTGAGTGAGTGAGTGAATGAGTGAGTGAGTGAGTGAGTGAGTGGGTGAGTTAGTGAGTGAGTGAGTGAGTGAGTGAGTGAGTCAGCTGATCTTCAAATTGATTGAAATAACCAACCAACAACAATATAAAGGCCGTAAAGGCTGACCAGCTGCGACCAACCCCCAGCGAACGGTTGATTTCCCCAGTGAATGAGCCAGAAATATAAGTGGAGAAAAAGTATCACCAAGTATTAAGCAACTTAATTAATTCGTTTCCAGGAAGAAGTAAACTAATTAATACTTACTTACTTTAACCCGTATATCTTTGATAAAATAATCGAGCGAGTTATTCTTGATGGGTATGAAGCTGATCTACTAAAGCTGACAAGATACATACATCCGGGTTGTGCCACGGCACTTAAGAGTCGTTTAGCACATCTGTCTGTCTGCAACTCTGATGGTGTCGTCAAATACACCGGAACGTTTGATCATACGGTCCAGATCTCACTCTGCCATGTTTACCGTCATTTATCTTGCTGACAGACTGAGGAGAAAATAAATTACCCTACTACTTACTTACTTTACTGACATTACTGATATGAATTAATGATGTAAATTATTTTTGATGGGGTTGAGGTCGATCTAGTGAACTTGAAAGTTATTCCACAAAAAATTGGGACCCAATGATTTTAAATGCGTATGCCAGCGAATGCAGGGGAAAGTCTTATTAAAGCTAAAAAAAGAGGGTTTTCAGAGTTAGTCACCTAATCATTTAGGAATGTTATATAAGGCAAAACCATCTGACTGGACAGGATAACCTGATACAAGTAGAACATACCAATGTGAACATCTGCACTAGACAGCACGTTCTATCATAACAGATATCCGTGAACGAATACGATTAACCATTTCCACCGAAACAAATCTCGGGGCCCGAAATAAATGGCTCATGTCATTTTATAGTTGAATTCTCAGTTGAATACTAAGCAAAATTTGAATTTGCGTTGTGTTTTTCGTTGATTTTCGAGTCCGTTCCGTTTCCGTGTCAGATTTTTTGCAGATATTTTGAAGCAGACAGGGCGGAAGTGTCTACGATCCGACTTGTATGAAAATCCGATTGCACTGGTTATTCCGAGCAGCAGCCCATCGGAAGGTTCATTTACATTTCTACACGTTCTGTTTCAATGGGGTGAAGCAGACTGCCACACCTGGCACATTGAGGTCAGTTGCCCTCCCTTGGAATGATCTAAATTAACCCGAAAAAAGATAATCAATGATCTCAAACTCATACTTATGTAATGTAAGCTGAAAAACTCTACTTTTAAGACTAACCCAACATAGGGCCGAATTCCATTGTAACTTATATTTTTCGTCCACCAGTACCCCAACCAAAATCAGAAGCTAAACCATCCCGGGCTTTGCGTCGAAACTGTCGAAAGGAACATGAAACAGTCATGGTACGTACACATTTATGTTTAAGATCAGATACGCGAAATGTACATACACACTGAAACACTATGTCATGTTTTCATATATTTACAAGCGGATGACGGACAGATTGAAGATTGGACAGATCGGAAACAGAAAAAACCTGTGGAAATCCACCTTTTTAACAATTGAAACTGAGAACTTTGTTTAACTAGACCGTAGACCGGCCCAGTAAAATATTTTCATTGTAACATTAAAATGATTATCGCACGATTTTCTCCTTTTGGGGAACGTCTGTGATCAAAGTTTGTGTTTGAAGACACGCAATGGTTTGTGACACGGGGGTGTGCTCGAGTTGCACATGAACCCTGAAGATTATCCAGATTAATATGGGATAATCAAAACTCACAAATGCATCAAGTGTATGTATGTATGTGAGTGAGTCAATTACAAGATTCTCACTTAATTAGGAAACTGAAATTGAATGCGAGCCGTTTTTTTGGTGATTTACTCAATGCTTGATGGTTTGCTGACATATGAAAGGGGGTTCATTGATCTCCCAAAAAATTTCTGTACTTGCAGGAAGAAGTCTTAGTGAACTACAATAAAGCGTGATCATTCAAATTTAGTCAAAACAACAAGATGCTGAACGAACTATGCACGCTTATTTACTGGAAACCAAAGTGAAAAAAACAATGTTTCATGATTTGGTACCACAGATGGAGTAAATTCATGCCACAATACCACAATCCCAAAATAGTGAAATAAGGTAAATAAGTACATAAGTGCGTACTGACTACTGAGTACCATCGGCTTGCACACTAGACAAGGGAAATAACAAACCTTTCTATTACTACATACATACCCCTGGACGAGCTAAACCTCCGAAGGGAGGGGAATTTCGTCAAAGAGGGAGACTTAGCAGTTTTCAGGCCGTTTTACCTACACCTTAGGGAACAAATTCTACTTATTGAAAGCGTCAAAGAAGGGGGAATTCCACTTTCCCTCCCCTTCTCGTCCGCTGGTTATACCTCGTCATCGCAATATACAGTTCATCGTCAAAGATTACTTACAAATTGATGCATTCCGATCTCTTCGACAGCTGACCGCTCCTCTTTATATATGTATATGCATGAATGAAGACAAAACAACGGAATAAAACAAAGGTCTACGATCATGATGTTGGTGTAAGTAAATACCTGGATCAGCCGACTGTTTTTGAGTGAGTGAGTGTGTGAGCGATTGAGTACGTGAGTGAGTGAGTTACATAGTGAGTGAGTGAGTAAGTGAGTGCGTAAATGATTTCCTTTGAACACTACAACAGTACTGAGGTGGATGCGACGGAACGACGAATCCCAGATAAAATAATAAACACTACTCTAAATATGGACGATATATTGTAGGTAAAATTAGCCAAGAGAATATGGGAAAGTCAGATATGTAGTTACATATGTTTGAGTTTTTATTATAGGAATTTGGGATAATGTTCCCTTCATGGTCAATTGCAAAACAGTTGCAAAAATATTGCAAAAGTTTTCCGAAACCCTTTCTGTCTCACGAGTTTTTCGGCCATAGAAAAAGTATAAATGTAACATGGAAAGGGTTTACGAAAAAATTGCAATAATTTTGCAATTAACTATGAAGGCACCCTTAACACTTGTTGGCGTGAACAATGTATGGTACATCAGGATATAAATAGTGATCAGCGGCGTCTAGTCAGCCCGGATCATATAATTTGCATACACTGGCGGACGAGCAAACCCTCCAAAGGGAGGGGAATTCCCTCAAAGAGGGGAATTGGCCAAAATTGATTCATTTTACCTACACCTTCAACTTTTTAAAACTGACAAAGATGGGGGAATTCCACTTTTCCCATTCCTTCACGTCTGCTAGTGGTTCGTATAAGCGGTCATGCGTCATTGGATCAAACACATAAACAGTTGGATAAACTAAGCATCGGAGACATTCTGAATGGCTGGGTGATGGAAATGTTTGCACAACATGGAGCAATTTTTTTATATTCTGCATTTTCAGAAGTATGCCCTAGCGGACGAGAGAACAATGAGAAGAAGGAATTCCCCTCTCTTTGGTACTTTCAAACGAGAGAAGTTGTTCCATAAGATCCATGACCTAAAAAAGGTAATTTCCCATTTTCCCAGAATTTCCTTTTCCTTTAGAGGATTGACTCGTCCGCCAGTGGTAGTACGTCAGATTAGAATTAAAGTAAACAGACGTATACAGTACTTGTACCCTTTATGTACATACAGAGGTGGGCCGCTGGGGGGGGGGGGGGTAGGGGGTTACCCCCCCCCCCCCACTTTTCAGGGTCGGCGGGTAGCACCCCCCTAGACAAAAATTTAGGTCGCCTACCCCCTCCCCCCCCCCTACTCGAAATTTTTTAGAAAATCGGCCTCAAAACCTCGATTTTGAGGCTCATTTTTCAAAAAAATTTGGCTGTGAGAATTTTTTTTCGAACAAACACGTTTTCTGGGTCAATTTTCTTGGTTAAAACCTGAAAAAACCGGTACATGTGATGTTTATACCTTATAATAGAAGATTTTTTAGCAAAAACAAGCAAAAAACTAGGTTTTTTTGCGAAAAATTTTTTTTCTACCCCTCCCTACCCGACCTTACCCCCCCCCCACTTTTCGGGGTGGGGGGTGGGGGGGGGTAAACTGAGATTTCGAAATTCTACCCCCCCCCCACCCCCTGCAAAGTGCCGAAAAACCCGGCCCACCCCTGTGTACATAAAAAACATGTTTTTAGCAAATGTATATGTCAATGCATGTTACAATACGATCAAGCATGTACATCAGTTTTGCACATGTGTTTTGGCTCATACATACTTGCGTGCCCTTCCGCTGGGGGCAGACGTGTACCACCAGTGTTCCTAGATGCCATGCACCCACAGCTCGTCAATGGTACGGCTCGTGGTGACATGTCGCAGTGAGAAAGTGAATATGTACTGGAGGTGGTTAACATAGTGTGTACTTTCAGATATTTATACTCATAAATAGAAATCAGTACCGATCATATCCATAACATACATATATGTATAAGCCTCATAATTTTATTATAAGAAATAAAAAATTAAAAAACAAATGAAACATGGCCAGAACCAGATTCTCAAGTTCTTGATTAGTCCGAACCAGAATCCCAACTTTCATGAAACATGTTTGTGAAAAGTCAATTCAGCGCGATTTAATGGGCGTGAACTGACTGGGTTTATAACCCATAACGAGGCCTTTACAAGAACTTTTTACAACTTATAATAATGTTTACTTTATGATATTCTCAACAGCATTCTAAATTCACAAGAACTGTAGTTTGTCGCCAGTCTAGTCTAGTGCACAGATCCTGACGCGTTGCTTTGGGGTTTCTGTCATTGACCATCAGTTTATTCAACTCTATGGCCACTACGAAAACACCATTCTGATATGGTATTATAGTGTGCCTTATGGCTCCAATTAGTGAAGAAAACCAAAAAAGAGTACATATTTCTTGAATTATACGCTCATTCAGACTGTATTCTCGACGCGTACCAGGGTTGAGCGCACCCAGAGAGCGTGCGACCCCGTTGCCCGAGGGGATGACCGACTGTCGTTACATGTTACTACCACGAGCACCAGGAACCACTGGCGGATGAGCCAATCCTTCGAAGGCAGGGAATTTTTTTAAAGAGAGGGGGATTAGCAGTTATCAGCATGTTTTTCCTACACCATGTGGATCAAATTCAACTTCTTCCAGTTCTTGGAATCGCGAAAAAAGGGAGGGGATTACACTTATCCTCCCTTCTCATCAGCTGATGCCAGGGACACACGGTGGTGCGCAATTACACAAACTTGGAACATTTAATTTTTTTGCTTTTTTTCTCATTTTAAACATTTTTTTGTTTTTTTTATGCCTGAAATGTTGTGGAAAACTTCCCCAAGAGAGGAGATTGGCATGATTCTCATCCGCCGCCGGTCATCAGCTGGTTAGCTGGTTTACTGTACCAAGACCTTGTGCCCGGCATCACTGGCGGACGAGCCCATACCTTCAACGGGAGGGAAATCTTTCGAAGAGGGGGAATTTGCAGATATTATACTATTTTATCTACACCTCGAGGAACGAACTGTACTCAGGAAAAGGCCAAAAAGCGGGGAAATCCACTTTTCCCTCTCCTTCTCGTCCGCAAGAGCCGGCAATGAAAGGCCCAACATCAGCTGATGCCATGTACCGAGGCCCAGGCATACGAGTTACGACCAGACACAGAACATGGAACATGTGTTGTCTTGTTATATAGTCTTGGATATCTGGAATATTTCGTGTGTACAAGGTACAGTATATGATAGTTTAAAGGGATACATGGAACGATGGAAGAATGAGGCCAGATCTGAATACCTTGGATGAAGTATTCGTCAAGATGTTCTACATTTTCTGTAGAAAGTATTCGTTACGTTTGTAGCAGAGAACGGCATGACCCACACACTTCCGTGGCCGAGAAAACATCTATGGACATGTGGGATACTTAGTCAAAACATTGTGTTCACTTGAATGTATTTTATCTGTTAGGTATGTATGTACATACAGTATGTTTCATGGAAAGTAATAAGGGATGAGAGAAAGCTTATTTCACGAAACCTACTAAACGCAACATCATACTTCGTATCACACTGATTTATATCACACTATATTTTACTTGGTCAGGGTTTGTTGTTAGTAAAAATTATTTTCTGATGAGCCGTAACGTAACGCACATTCGCTATGCTCGTATTTTGTTCAAATATCCGGCGAAAGTTTTTTTAATAAATTTTATACTTTGCGCCAAAAACATATTTGAGTTCAAACTGCGCGCCAAAATGTTTTTGGCTGACAATAATAAACCCTGAATAGGCGATATCGCTCTTGATGGTCGCGCATTGTTTACAGTCCACGAACTCGTCTTAACTATATCCTACATAAATCACATGCAATTATGCGATCGTGTGTAATGAACATGTTGATCGAGTTGACCGCTGGTCACTGGCGGACGAGCTAATCCTTTAAAGGGAGGGGAATTTCGTCAAAGAGGGAGAAATTGGCAGTTTTCAGGCCATTTTACCTGCACCTTGGGGAACAAACTCTATCGTTTTAAATTGCCAAAGAGGGGGGAATTCCACTTTTACCACCCCTTCTCGTCCGCTAGTGCCGCTGGTCAAGCGTACAATCTCTTGTGTTAGCAATTATGCACGCGCATTAAAATGCAGTTTTGGTTAGGAACGTTTCTTGTAACACGAAGGGAAAAGCGTCACCCTTTATCTTGGTGATTCAGGCCTTTCTTCTTCCTTTTTTCTATCCAAGTTCCCGTATACTATTCAACGTCACTGATTTTAACAACCTTTGTATTGATGTTATTTATTGTTGACTTGTTAATCAACTATCTATTAGTCTGTCACTACACTCGGTTTGGTGTGTGACTTGGTTTCGTTTGGTGATCACTTATATCAATTAATTAGTTTATAGTGTTAGAGCACTTTTAATGTGACTTAGGTGTCATCTTCTTTCAGTCTAAACGGCTCAATCAATATTGAAAGCTCGCTAGGCTCTTCAATATTGTTGGATTATACAGTTGAGTGTTTTAGCTGTGAATGTTAGTTATGATTGAGTTTCACTTTAAAACAGACTTTGATTCTTAGCGCGACATAATCGGCTGAGCACGACAAAATCGGCTTGGGTGAGTCTGATTGCCAGGTGGCTCTTAGCGCGACAAAATCGGCTTAGCACGACAAGATCGGCTTGTTGGATAGACGGATCTATTGTGAGAGTTGAGGACTCACGATAAACCCCTCTAATCTTACTGAACTACAACTTACTTAATCTTACTGAAGAAACCAACAAAACCCTCAGGTTTCACCGACTGAATGGTAAAACCTACGCTCCGCCGAACGAATCCCTAAAATACCTATCTGCAAACAAATAAAAATATGATTATAATAATAAGATTTTCCTTGAATTTACTGTAAAAGATTATGAGTTAGAAATAGAAAACATTTATAGAGAAAGACAACTCATTTGTCTTGACACATATGCGTCTCTCGACTCACGAATCAAAGCCCACGAACCGACAAAAGTTCAGACTTTATTCGGGTCAAGAACGCAACAGATTGTATCAAGTTTTTGGAATGAATTGGAATGGGAATGAGAAAAGCAAAGTTGACATCACAGCATAAAAAATGTGTACACAAACTGGTCAAAACAGAAGGATTATCTGCACTAGCGGCAGCGTCCGACTGCTACGCACCCCCCATATCACAGGCGCAACACGGCGCGTGTTAAGGGTTCGGATTCAATACGCATCAATAACATTGTTATATAAAAAATGCGTGCTGGGGAGAATTTCTAGTATGAAACATTAGATTGAATGATCGGAATCTATTTTAGCGCCAAATAAATATTTGAATTGGCAGATTCGTCAAACACTATTACACAGCTCCCCTTCCTCCTTTTTTATCCAAGTTCCCGTATACTATTCAACGTCACTACTCTATACCACCTTTATATTGATGTTATGTATTGTTGACTTGTTAATCAACTATCGACTGTGAATGATGTTACTGAATAATGTTCAAGTATTTCAGACATAGCAACAAAGATCTAAGTGACGTCTAGACCATTTGTATCACGGAATCTGAATATTAATGGTTTGATGACTTAAAGATTGTCACTACACGCTGATTGGTGTGTGACTTGGTCTCGTTTGGTGATCACTTTATATTTAACAATTAGTTTATAGTGTTAGAGAACTTTAAGGTGACTTGGGCGTCATCATCTTGCAATCCAGACGGCCCAATCTATATTGATAGCTTGCTAGGCGCTTCAGTACTATTAAATAGTAGAGTTGACTGTTTAGCTGTGAATGTTATGTAGATTTAGTTTCACTTTAGAACAGACTGTTTAAGATTGAGCGCGACAAAATCGGCTGAGCACGACAAAATCGGCTTGTGTTAGTCTGTGTGCCAGGTGGCTATTGAGCACGACAAAATCGGCTGAGCACGACAAAATCGGCTTTATGGGCTTGAGATCACTTCAGAGCCCTAATGCTCCAAAGTTCACTCGATAGCGCAGGCAGACGAATCTATCGTGAGATTAGAGAACTCACAATAAATTCCTCTGATCTACAACTTACTTAATCTTACTGAAGAAACCCACAAAACTCTCAGGTTTACCGACTGAATGGTAAAACCTCTGCTCCGCCGAACGAATCCCTAAAAAGCCTATCTGCAAACAAATAAAAATATGATTATGATAATATGATTTTCCGTGAATTTACTGTAAAAGATTATGAATTAGAATTAGAAAAACATTTAAAGAGAAAGACAAATCATTTGTCTTGACACATTTGCGTCTCTCGACTCACGAATCAAAGCCCACGAACCGACAAAAGTTCAGACTTTATTCGGGTCAAGAACGCAACAGATTGTATCAAGTTTTGGAATGCATTGGAATGGGAATGAGAAAAGCAAAGTTGACATCACAGCATAAAAAATGTGTACACAAACTGGTCAAAACAGAAGGATTATCTGCACTAGCGGCAGCGTCCGACTGCTACGCACCCCCCATATCACAGGCGCAACACGGCGCGTGTTAAGGGTTCGGATTCAATACGCATCAATAACATTGTTATATAAAAAATGCGTGCTGGGGAGAATTTCTAGTATGAAACATTAGATTGAATGATCGGAATCTATTTTAGCGCCAAATAAATATTTGAATTGGCAGATTCGTCAAACACTATTACATTCTTTCTAATTCGACGGGATGAATAACGACTAATTATAACCGGAAACGTGACTAATTTTGAAAGATTGGTTTGATGACCAACTTTTGACAGTTTATCTCTACAAATTTGGCGTTTGAATCTGATTTGTTGTCTGTTTTCTCCATGTTTCTATTCTTCCAGCTATTATTCACACTTGTAAGTTATTGTTTTTTAAATAAAAAACCTCAACCGCTCGAAGCTTTATATATCAAAATTTAACTTTTTATTATGTCATCTGGAAGATTGATTAATTCCACGCTTAACTTCGGTGGTGGGAAATATGGATAAAAATAAAAACAGATAACACACGCAGAAATTAAAATAAAAAAATCTAACTGCATGATAATGAACACCCGTGAACGAGAATAAAAAAAATGACTTATATAATATAACTGTGACAGGCAAGAGTTCACCACCTTTTTCATAACTGCACTTGATAAGACGATTATGCATTGCAATACATCTATTTAAATACAGTAATAATATTTTAATGTGAAGAATGTCTACATGCACACAAAAAACGCATAATCGAAGTTACATAACTGAAAGCGGTTGACGTTCCATCCTTAAAATTGAGCAGGTGCTTCTTACATAAGAGACGTTGCCACTAAAAAGCACCCCAGCAAGCCCGATTTCTGATTTTTTTCAAAATCACGGATTTCTCTGAAAAACACCCTATAAGTGCCAAATTTAACGCTGATTTCAAATATCTTTTTAGATTTCGCTTAGGTGCTCCGTATAACTTGAAAACGAAACTTTAATGACGGCAAGTCAAAATTATTTTGAGAAAATGCTTGATTTTATAAAAATACAAATTGTGAAAGATGGGAATGACCTAAAGCGATGAAATTTTTTCCTGTAAGACCTGAGATGATAACCCAGATGTCATGCAATTTGCAGCTTGAAAAACGGCGTCTTCGGCAGTTACTAATTCCGCGAAACATAGGTCGTTAGCTAAAAATTTCCCATAAAAATTTACGTTTCCAGATTTTTTCAAAGAAAATTCACATTATATACGCTCGCTTAACTAAAATCAGATGCAGTTTTTTACGGTGAATCAGGAAATATTGAAGACCTTGCAAGGTAATTCCTCTATCACTCAGAATTAACCGCCGAAAACCGAAAATCACCGAAAACATCGAGTCCGGTGCATTGGCTGGATCACACGTTGGAACGCCCAGCTGACAATCGTACTCAGTCCTCGCGTTTATAGCCCACTTTTGAAATCCGCGCTTGGTTGCCTGCGTAGCTCAGTGGCAAAGCGGCAGACTTATAAACCATCAGTCCTAGGTTCAATTCTCTTGGAGGTGAAGGAGGTCGGATAATGACGTTGTTGTTTGTTATTTTAAAGCGGAATTATATAGTTTTTGCTCAGAACGATAAGCCAGTTCCTCTTGCTCATGTTTATTTTTATAAACCGTTTCAAAATACAAAATAACGAGCGTTTTATAAAATTTTGTCGGGCCGTTTGTGAACGAACTGATTTTCCATTGAATTCTCAACGTGAAAACCCAGTTTTTGCGGTTTAATTCCATAAATTACAGCCATTACCTTGCAGGATCTTTTACTGAGCCTGATTCACCGTTAAAAACTGCATCTAATTTTAGTTAAGCGAGCGTATATAATGTGAATTTTCTTTTAAAAAGTCTGGAAACGTAAAACTTTATAGGAAATTTTCAGCTAACGACCTATTTTTCGTGAGATAATTAACTGCCGAAAACGTCGTTCTTACAGCTGCAAATTGCATGCCATTAGGCTTACCATCTCAGGTCTTACAGAAAAAAAATTCCATCGCTTTAGGTCATTCTCATCTCTCACAATTCGTATTTTTGTAAAATCAAGCATTTTCTCAAAATAATTTTGACTTGCTGTCATAAAAATTTTGTTTTCAAGGTATACGGAGCACCCAAGCAAAATCTGAAAAGATATTTGAAATCAGCGTAAAATTTTGCACATATGGAGTTGTTTTCAGCCAAATCCGTGATTTTGGAAATTATCGGAAATCGGGCTCGCTGGGGTGCTTTTTAGTGGCAACGACTCATAAACAGAACCTATGATAAATGAATGAAATAACGTAATTCAGACGAAAATATACCAGTCGCCTGATTCCTCGAAACGAAGCTCAGATAAAACATATATGGATACGTTTTAGTAACCCCATCCCATTTGAAAACGAAAAGGAAAAGACGTTTTGATGGAAGGAATGGTTTCAGTTTCACCATATATCTTCACTCTTTTCATACATAGATTTTTTTATTGAAAAATGTGTAGTAAGTAATAGCAAAATTAAAAACCTTTTATATTACATTGGAGTCTAAGCAGCGTACATCAAAGTTTAGTTTATAGCATTGATTCAACACTGTACTGTAACTGTGTAGTATATGTTATATCAAGATCCGCATATTTGAATGAAATGAAATGTAAATTCCCTTCATCAGGGTACTACAAATTTTTCTTCAGTTGGGCAGCAAAATACGTTAAAACATTAGCTAACTTTTTCAGGAGCGAACAAGTTTCAATCAGACCTCTTATAGAAAACAACGACTATTCGAACTTGAAACTGAAAGAAAGTAGATTTTTCATGCCTTTTGAACAAGTTCGATAGAAGTGAAAACAAGATTGCAATTTGAGTGATAATCCGATGAGAACCTAATCAGGGTATGAGCACCTTATCAGCTTCATAATGTTTCCTACGCTGTCGATGTCGATTGAGATGATCCTTGCGTGCCGTGGCAAACGGACACCCGGCAGCGCCGCAGCGGTATCTCTGAAAAAAAACAGCGCTAAACTGTATTATTTGAGATTCTTTATTCTAGGTTGGAATTACCTCGGTATGATTGACGTTCTAGATTAGATGGCCAACCAGATGACGGCCTAGATTTATTTCTTATGTGACATAAAAAATATTGTTTATATTCAAAACACGGTTTCCTGAACACAAACAGTTCGTTTTCCAATCATCATTCAGCATCTTGCCCGTCCGTTTATTCAACCTCTCAGACAGCTATGAAAACACCATCCCCTATCAGAGTGCCTTTTTGGCTTCAGTAATAAAAAAGTCCGAGGAAAAATACCAAGGAGGGTACCTGACTTACATTGGCCTTATCACTGTGCAAGCAATCAACATGGCGGTACATGTGCTTCTTCTGTTTGAAAGTGCGCGGACATTTGGGACACTGGAACAACTCGGGAGTCGGACACTTGCGACAGGCATCAGGCGTGGAGGAGGAATTGCGGTTGGGGGCCGTCAGCGGGACCAGTGAAGAGGGTGACGGTCGTCGTGATGGTTGATGGGCCGTAGGAGACTGAGCATGCGGATGCTGCTGTTGACGGCGGTCTGCAATTGAAAGCATCCGGTTGAAACTTTTTCGGATACTGTTTAATTGGAATGTTACGACCAAAAAAATCTTTCCGTTCTCCGTTGTGTTATGTATATACAACTCAACCAGGGCGCCAGCCTAATTGCTTAAAAAACTGGTGGTCCCAAGCTCGAAACTTGACTTCGAGAAACAGATCCTGACGCGTTGCTCTAGAGTTTCTGCTATCACTTCACTACGATAACACCATTTCGAAATGGTATTGGCGTACCCTGATGTTGGCTTCAGCCTTCAATAATGAAGAATTCCTAAAAAAAACCAACTCTGTTCAATCCAAGCCAGCTGCATCGCCAGTGTCTGTCCTTCGGTGAGTGTCTGTCCGTCTGTCTGACCAGTTGTCTGCGGCTGCAGGACAGACGACAGAAAGTCGTTGTTGAGCACCATCGACGGCGGCGAGTGCTCGGCCGTCATGGCAGAGGGTTGGTTGAGCGATTGCAGCAGACTGTCCGATATCGGGCTGCATCTGAATAAAGCCCGGTTGTACTTATAGTCGATTAGTTTATTCTTGAGTACTCATATTCAATTAGTTTATTATAGACGACTATTGGTCTCCATACCATAGTCGGAGCTGTCTCATACTCGATTCAATGTGTCATTCTTATGTAACATTATGTTATTTCTATATTTATCTGCTCTACCGCTACTGCACGTGTGCTAAACATAGACATGTTGCATTGTAGTGAAGGTGCGTCATATGGCTAGTGCTGTGACCTAGTTGGTTGTCTGGAAAGTCGTCCACTTTGATCCGCACAAGTGACACATACTTGGGTCATCTTGTGCACTTATATATCAACTTATATTTTACATAGTCGTGTCAGTCTGTCATTTTCTCTCGTGCGGTTGTGTTCTCGTTTGGCCGCTGGCCTTTGGTGTTGACATTACTTTATACTGGAAGTTATAACTATGAAAGTAATTATGACCGAGACTGGAAGTTGGGCTTGATTCGGCTCAATGATATAACGATTGTGTAATCGAGACTTCTTATCTAATACTGTTTATAGTGAGCAAGACAAAGTAATAGCATTATATAATAGCTATAAAGCAGTAGACGTAAATACCAAAACTTTCGACTAGCGCTCTCTGGGTATTACTGCGCTTTGGTCTATATATTTTTAGCGGTCATCAATTTTTAACAGCCGGATTGATACACCGATTGCGTCACAGGAAGCGAAGTGAAATGGGAAAGAAGTCGAGCCCGGCAGTCAAGAAGAAGACGCCCGATCGAGTCGTGAGGCCAGTGCAGCAGATTCATTCAACAGGATAGGAGGTTGATGAGGTTGATGGTGAAGTAAATGAAGTGAAATTTCTCAAGTTTTTGGAAGAATGCATGAATGACGATGTTAAAACTCAACGCGCTGTCAGTAGTGTGCGTGAGTTGGTGAATATCCATCAGCCTATTCTTCATGTAACTCTGCCTAAGAGAATTGTATCCAACAATAATGCTGATCGGGTGGAGTGGTTAATGAATGTGGCTGAAATAATCTTCCAACAGGTGAATGTTATCCCATGGGCGTTTTCTGTAAAAAATACAGAAAAGGTGAAACTGAAACAGGTCAAGGCGCGCTTGGCTCATGCTGTACAACAACAACAGCAACAACAACAGTTGAATCAGGAGTCACCGGTCGTACAACAACACAACAACAGAAATGTAAATCGCCACCATTCCAGCCTGGAAGAGAGTGCGGGCGTGTTAAACAACAAAAATGTAAATCGCCACCATTCCAGCCTGGAAGAGAGTGCGGGCGTGTTCAACAACAGAAATGTAAATCGCCACCATTCCAGCCTGGAAGAGAGTGCGGGCGTGTTAAACAACAAAAATGTAAATCGCCACCATTCCAGCCTGGAAGAGAGTGCCACCATTCCAGCCTGGAAGAGAGTGCGGGCGTGTTCAACAACGTAAATCGCCACCATTCCATTCTGGAAGAGCGTGCGGGCGTGGTCAACAACAACAATGTAAATCGCCACCATTCCAGCCTGGAAGAGAGTGCGGGCGTGTTCAACAATGTAAATCGCCACCATTCCATTCTGGAAGAGAGTGCGGGCGTATTCAACCACACAAATCACCATGATTCCAAGGGGGAATTCCAGAAGGCGGGCCAAATGCAGTCATCACAAATGGGTCACCGATCACAAAGTGACAAAATATTCATTGGTGATAGACCTGTCGATCTGCCAGCACAAAGGGGTCACCTATCACAAAGTGACATTGTAGCCATTTGTGATAAACTTGTCAAGCAGTCATCACAAAAGGGTCATCTATCCCAAAGTGACGACGAGTTCATTTGGGATGAACCTTTTGGACAGCTATCACAAGAGAGTACTGCGCTGATGAGGGAGCCAAACCCCGAAGTTGGACAACAACGACGACAGGTACAGCGATCACAAATGGGAGGTTTAGCACAAAGTGACCAGTTTTTCAAGTGTGATGGACCGGTCAGCCAGCCATCACAAATGGGAGGCTTATCACAAAGGGTCAACGAGCTCATTTGTGATAGTCCGGTCCGTCAGCCATCACAAAGGAGAGGCGTATCACAAAGGGTCAACGAACTCAATTGTGATAGACCGGTCAGTCAGCCATCACAAATGGGAGGCTTATCACAAAGTGACAACGTATTCATTTGTGATAAACCGGTCAGTCAGCCATCACAAATGGGAGGCTTATCACAAAGTGACAACATATTCATTTGTGATAAACCGGTCAGTCAGCCATCACAAATGGGAGGTCTATCACAAAGTGACAAGTTACTCATTGATGATAAACCTGTCAATCAGCTATCACAAATGAGTGGACCATCGAGGTATGACTTGAAGGCTCACTGTGAGCAACAACAACAGCGTCATGTGAGCGGTGAGAAGCTTCAGCGAGACATGCAGCAAACGTGGGCGGATCGCGAGGTGCCATCACAAATGGGTTTTCTATCACAAACCGACAACGTACGCATTTGTGATAGACCTTTAGGGCAGCCATCACAAATGAGTCGTGCGTCGATGTGGGAGCAACAGCAGCAGCATGTTGAGCGTGAGGGTCATCAGAAGTATTATGTACAGCGGGACAAGGGCTGTGAGGCTGAAAACAACAAAGCCAAGAGTAATCATCAAGTACAGTGGACTGGCGAAGTTGCGAATGGTGGAATACGTGGTAGACAGGAGGCTCACGGAGGAACGACAGGGACTGAAGAGAAAGAGGGCTGGCAAGAGACCATGGGGAGAATGATGAATGTTTGGCAGAGAGCCAGCGAGAAACAGCTGACCATGATGCAGAAGTCGAACGAACAACAAGTGCTGGCAATGAAGAAACACGACCAGTTTTCGGGAGAGGACAAAGCTGAGTTCAAATACTGGTTTGAGGATCTGCGTGCGAGACTGGAGGGCACGTATCTCAGTGATGAAGAAAAATTGAGACATTTGATGACATGTCTCAAGGGCAACGCGAAACGTCAGTTCAGGGAAGACAACGACAGGCCGACGTGGTTATCAGCACTGGAGTACTTGTCTGAGAAGTATGGTAGCCGTTACGGACGAGACAACAAAGTGGCCGATCGTTTTCATAATCGAGTACAAAAGCCGGGTGAGTCGGTACGGGAGTTCGCGTTTGCTCTGAAACGATTGTGTCCGATCGATGACTACAACCCGTATTTTGAACAGTATATGACAGGTCAATTGATTTCTGGATTACAGTCAGCTCGTGACCGAGAGAAAGCTACCTACGAGGCAGAGATTAAACGAACTCCGTTTGAGGCCATCGTTCGAGGCATCGAGGACTACGAGTATTGCCGTGATAAAGTATCTAGTAGAGGAAGTCAGGCTGTGAAACCGAGTCAGCGGGGAGCTGGAACTGAGCAGTGGGAACGGGGTCGTGAGCAGACACGTGGAGGAGGAGTCAAGTATGAGCACACACAACAGCAAAGTGCTAATCAACGGCAAGCCTATCAGCCGTCTGCAAACAATAACATGAGACATGGGCAATATCAAGTGGATACCCAGCAGCCACCTCCAGGGCACAGTTGGAATCGACAGCAAAACAGTAACCAACAACAGCGGGTCAACCAGGTACAGTGGAGCGGCCTCCGTCAACCGGTCCAAGACTATCAGCAGAATCAGCGCTTATCGGGTAGCCGAGAATGTTTCAAATGCGGAGAAGTGGGCCACTTGCAAAGCAGTTGCACTAACGAAAACCAGGGACAGATGTCTGGAGAGCGTCCACCGCAGTCATTGGACTATCAAGCAGTCAGAGCGGTGAGTGTTGCAAAACCTGTTGAAGATGTGGAGGCAGTGTCAGCTGAACTGCGTGCTCTGAAAGATGAATTAGCACAACTGAAACACCGCGATGAGTTTAGATATGGTATGTTGAGTGCCAAGGTGCATAAGATGTTGATGAACGATGGCATTGAAAAGGAGAACGAGTCTGAAAAGAAAGAAGCGACGGTGAGAGCAGTGAGCGTTCCGATTCAATCATTCAACGCTGAAGCTCAACAAAAAGAGGATTACCCGATTGAAGTCAATGGTCAACCGGTTGGACTGAAACAGGTGTTGTTTGACACGGGTGCGCAGATGAACCTGATTTCACAGAACTTTGCGGCTCAGCTGGGAGTGAAGATACAGCCATGCAAGACACCGTTGGTTGCTGTCAACATGACTACAGTAGTATGCGCTGGTGTATGCACCGTTGAACTGGAAATAGATGAAAAAATGACAGTTATTGAATGTCATGTGGCGACAGAGTCCAATACACCGCTGTTGGTTGGCACTAAGGCAATGCAAGAACAAGGGATACAGCTGTTGTCTGGGACAGGACGTAGTCTGATGGCATCTGTGATACCGGCTGAAGGTGATGTGCTAGATGTGTGTGTACCATTGGTGGTTGCAGAGAAACCTGAAGATAAGAACGGTGTCATTTCGGTGAGCACAGAACATGATGAAGAAGTCAAGCCAGCAACCGAGAATGTGGTGGAGAGTTCTGAAACTAGTAATGGCGAATTGGCAACGGGTCAGTACATGAATAAATGGTTGCCGATACCAAGTGTACAATACAGTCAGTTGAAACTAATGTTGCCCGAATTACTACAGCAGCCAGCTGGTGAGCTCAGTCGTGTGACCGTCAGTGATCCGGTGATTAAGCTGGTGCAGAATCGGGTGGAACATGGTCAGATGAAATTGAAGCCGGAGTTTCAACGTAATGTTAAAGGCATCATCGTCAAAACGGGTCACTGTTTGGGTCAGATCCACAGTAGAATGAAAGCGGCAGTATCCAAAGTGTTTGTTGTGTCGCGAAAACTGGTGCAGAAGCTGTTCTAGTGGTGGCATGCGGTAGCTTTTCTATATTTACTCACAATTTTATTAAAATATTCCCTACAGTTGGCTTTGGGATGAGATGCTTTATGCCTATCTGTTAATTGTGTGAGTTACGCTATATCGATACGACTATGTTGACCTTCAACCTGAGACGGATGGCACGGGCAGTTGTTTTATGTATTTAATTTTAGTTTTGATGACGTTTTAACTGTAGTTTTGTCGGTTGCAGCAGATCAGTATCGATTTTAGACTGAGTCTGATGTTTTGAACGATTCGGTGATCCTTTTAGACTGAATCTGTGAATTTTCGGGCAGCTCAGTAAATGTTTTAGGCTGAGTCTGTAAGTTTTCGTACAACCTCAGCAACGTTTTAGGTTGAGGACAGTTTTTGCGTTGTTTCGCCGGTATCAATGGATTTTTGCTAGCTGAAATTGAACCGAAGAGGATTTTATTTTGTTGTCGTCAATTTTTCGTGGATTGGAGCGTCATCATCGTTTTTGCCTTCGCGTAATCGTCATCGTCGTTTTTGCGTTAACGTTTTTGTGCCGTCGTTGAGGAGGGAGAGGAGTTGAATGCGATTCAACTGGCTGCCGCCGTTTCAAAGCGATATGGTCTTCATTGGTCGTGCCGTCATGCGTTCGAATCGTGGTCGTTGGCATAGGCGTTCTCGTATCATGGTCAGGCGTTGGCAGTAATTGGCGTCTTCATCACTGGCAGACTAGTTTATTATCCCAGATAGTGTATCGTAAATCTTAGATAGCTCACTCATAACTTGTTAACTTTCTTTTGCAGCTTTCAGAGTGCTTTATGGATAAAAAACAGTGATTGTGATTTTAACTTATTATGATTTTATCCTATTCTTTGCATTGCTTGATTCTTTGATCTTATCCGTATTAATTCGTTATTTATCCTTATTATTCACTTATTATCTTTCATCCATTTTGTTCTTTATTATGTTTTCGGTCGGAGGGAGAAGACGACTATTGGTCTCCATACCATAGTCGGAGCTGTCTCATACTCAATGTGTCATTCTTATGTAACATTATGTTATTTCTATATTTATCTGCTCTACCGCTACTGCACGTGTGCTAAACATAGACATGTTGCATTGTAGTGAAGGTGCGTCATATGGCTAGTGCTGTGACCTAGTTGGTTGTCTGGAAAGTCGTCCACTTTGATCCGCACAAGTGACACATACTTGGGTCATCTTGTGCACTTATATATCAACTTATATTTTACATAGTCGTGTCAGTCTGTCATTTTCTCTCGTGCGGTTGTGTTCTCGTTTGGCCGCTGGCCTTTGGTGTTGACATTACTTTATACTGGAAGTTATAACTATGAAAGTAATTATGACCGAGACTGGAAGTTGGGCTTGATTCGGCTCAATGATATAACGATTGTGTAATCGAGACTTCTTATCTAATACTGTTTATAGTGAGCAAGACAAAGTAATAGCATTATATAATAGCTATGTCGCAGTAAACGTAAACCCAACTTTCGACTTTATTGAGTACTTATAGTCGATTAGTTTATTCTTGAGTACTTATAGTCGATTCGTTTATTGTTGAGTACTAATATTCGATTAGTTAATTCTCGAATACTTATAGTCGATTAGTTTATTGTTGAGTACTAATATTCGATTAGTTAATTCTCGAATACTTATAGTCGATTCGTTTATTGTTGAGTACTAATATTCGATTAGTTAATTCTCGAATACTTATAGTCGATTAGTTTATTCTTGACTCATTTTATGAAAGGCCAGAGTCATTCAGACCTAATGTTGAATGTTTCACTATTCGTCTGGTTCAGTTAAAAACATCAGGTGCAAATTGTCTGACGCGGCACAAAATGAATTATTTACTATATTGACCTTATAAGCAGCGAAACACGTGAGGCAACGTGTACACACCTCTATTTGCTTGATTGGCAACTGCAGCTCATATCGACACTAGATATATACTTTTGCGGTTCCCATGTACTCAACTCACTATATTGTTTCTGTTTGAGTATGAACGTTTATCAAATTCCTATCTTAGCTTATAGCTTTTCTAACACTGAAGTGGTTGTATCGATGGATATGCGTGCCGCTGAAGAGACGGCAGTTGATCCAACTTGACTATCAAGCCAACAGACTGTATTGGATGTTATATCGTCCATTGGCTGAAAAATACGAAGCTGTCAAAGCACATACGAAACAGAAAACAATAAAAACTAAAAAATTTACAGTGTGAAGTACATACTTCCACCAACTACCACCACAACACCAATTA
>CAXIWR010000271.1:32473-60392 GCA_964036265.1 Daptonema setosum | reverse complement strand
GAGTGAGGACGAATGGGTGAATGAGTGAGTGAATTGGTGAGTGAGTGAATAATTTTTAGTACTGGTTGCGCTAAACGATGTGGCCAAGCTCAGCCATGTCATTCATTCTCTTACAATGAGCAAACAGGTCCCAGTCACTCACTCACTCACTCACTCACTCACTCACTCACTCCCTCACTCACTCACTCACTCACTCACTCACTCATACACTCACTCACTCACTCACTCACTCACTCACTCACTCACTCACTCACTCACTCACTCACTCACTCACTCACTCACTCACTCACTCACTCACTCACTCACTCACTCACTCACTCACTCACTCACTCACTCACTCACTCACTCACTCACTCACTCACTCACTCACTCACTCACTCACTCACTCACTCACTTACTCACTCACTCACTTACTCACTCGCTCACTCACTCACTCACTCACTCACTCACTCACTCACTCACTCACTCACTCACTCACTCACTCTGCCTGCTCACGGCCCGAGTGTTCAAGGAGGGTTTTGGGCTCGCTCAGCAGACGCATATTCTACTAATGTCTTTTTTCATGTCAATATGCATGTTATTTGATTTGTGAAGCGTTTGTTTGATGAAGCGTCTTTGAACTTGGTTGTCATTCTGCATGATATACGTTTTGAATAATGGGAACTGATAATGGCAGAGTGTTACAGTAGTGTGTTAAATGCTGTGTCTCGTTTTTGTGTATTTTAACCTGATTTTTTTCTGTACAATGTAACTTTGTCTTCAACTTCGACTTGTATGTTGCTGCACTGCTAACTTATTCGGGTTTATACCATAATTATGTTTATTTTCCTTATAATGCAAACGTAACAGGCATAATTTTTTCCAATGTAATTTACTTTGCAAATTCAGTATTCAATCGTCGTCAATAAATTTTATAGGAAAGTGTGACAACCGTATGATTGAAAACAAATATTCAGATATTAAAAATCAATTTTATATTCGCTCGCAGCAAGTGAAATGAACACAAATTATAGAAACAACAAAAAAACAAAGGCATAATGACAATTATTTCAGCAGCACATGAGTTCTTGCAGCACCTGGTTTGAAAGAAAACCAGCTTAGGATAACAATGAACGGAAGAAAAAACAGCATCAAATTATCTGCACGAGAAAAGTTCAAAAATGAGGATCAACAAATTGCATAGTATTTTCCAATATTTTTGAATCAGAAGAAACATGTCGATGAAAGGGTGAACAGAGTTGAACGTAGCAATAAAGTTGCAGACGAAAGGCACCAGATACAACCATATGAGAAACAACCAATATATTTTAGAGTATCATGATAGCACATCACTCTTGCCTCAGGAGAAAAATGAAATATACCAATGATTGGGGTTCAATCCTACGGGCTCAAAACCACTCTTGGACTTCACAGTTCACATAGATTTCAATTGTAATTTAATTCAGTTCACTTTATTCAATTAGTATAGCTAAAAATCATAAGTTGTGACTGTGAGTCTACGCGTTGTCATATTGCCGGTTTTGTCTACGCATACGCAAATTAGCCAGTCGTTGTTTGTAGTACGGTTGCATCGTGACGTAGTACGGACCCTCGGGCAAGCGAACCACCGTCTGATGGGGCACATAACGTTCTTGTAGAGGATCTGCAAGCTATCGATTGTCAGTTTCTACTTTCCAATATCTAAAAACTGCCAAGTCCGGAAAACCATGCCACAAGACTAAAAAGGGACCAACCATAGACATGAAGCAGACTTGTTTGCTCATGATCACTATGACACGGGGCCGTAACAGACTGAGCTTGTGGTTGTGACTGACTGGTGGTATTGCTCATCGACGCTTTCATGATGCCTCCCAGACTCTGACTCATCGCTGCTCCGCCTGAAGTTTTTTATTTATGACGACGAAATGAAATAATTTTCAAATTAATCTTTCATAAATCTGAAGATAAGATCATTGGCCAACCACTAGCAATACTTGACAATATCTAATGTAATCTAAATTACTCAGCTATCAGCTGTTATGCCAAAATAGCAAAGTTGAATACTATATCACAAATATAATGAAATACCGGTCAACCTATTACCATATTACAATCACTGATCATCAACAACTTCCTTGAATGCGATGTGTGTCAACACGGGGGTTCGAACCAAGATCATCGGCCTGCCAGGCCGGCGCCTTGACCACTTAACAAGGAACGCGACAAAACATTGAATATAACAATACTACTAAATCAATTCTAACCAGTAGCAGTAGGATAATCCGCAGGCTGACACTCATCAACGAATCGAACACGATTTTTTCTCTGGGAATTTGGCGTCATCGACAAACTTGACGTCTTCTGCATGAGTTGCTGTTCTACAGACTGATGTTGCGTTTCTTGTTGTGGTTGTTGATGCTCACCACACTGTGACAGTGACTGTGATTGAGGATGGGCCATGAGCCAACGACACTCACCACGGCTGCGAGCTTCGACAGCTGACAAAATGATTTCTACTAAAGCAGTAAAGAAAAAAAACGTATACGCCAACACAACACACAAAAACTTGTTCTTCTGTGAACTACGATAACGAAACAGAGAATTAACTAACCAGCATCGGATGGTGTTGTTTGAACTCGTCCACCCAGGTTGTATTCTTTGACCACCCATGGTGGCACAATTGTTTCATGCGAGCCACGACCCAGACCTAGACGACGAGCTTGGGCAGCGCGCATATTGGCTGGTCAGGATATCTTGTTACTGAAATGTTCAATTTTTTTGTATTCTCATCAACTTGTTAACTTCACATGCAATGAATTATATTCTTTTATCATAACTTTTGCCACGTATGTGTCATGTAAATTATTTTCTCAAAAATTTCTACGCGCGCCGAATTTTTTTCAAAAAATAGTTCACGCATGCAGTTTTTTTCAAGAAGAAACTCTGGTTAGGCTACATACGTCACCACTCACCAGAAGTAGGGCGCTTGGGAGAGGGTAGATCAAACGTGCATAACAGGGTTTGATAAAATGATCAAAATACAAACTGAGATATGTGAGTATTTCATGGTGCATGTACACTAATTCAAACGAACGAAACGCCTTTGCATGCCATAAACGTTTATTTTTATACAAAATGGATTATAATGGAAGCATCAAATTAAAATCACGCCAGGAATGAAAGTATTTCATTGTAACTGCAATTCCGCAACGAAACAAAGAGATCATGATGAATTGAATTTTTGGTATGTTAGCTGTTTCAGCTTGATGATGGAATGTGTGATAACGGTAAAGGTAAAGGGTTCTAAAAACAGCAGAACATATTTGTTTTCAATCATACGGTTGTCACACTTTCCTATAAAATTTATTGACGACGATTGAATACTGAATTTGCAAAGTAAATTACATTGGAAAAAATTATGCCTGTTACGTTTGCATTATAAGGAAAATAAACATAATTATGGTATAAACCCGAATAAGGTTGCAGTGCAGTAAATAAGTTGATGATGGAATGTGTGATAACGGTAAAGGTAAAGGGTTCTAAAAACAGCAGAACATCGTATTTCAACCAAATCAGGAAGGAAATAAAGGACAAGTATAACACTAAGAAGTCTCGCCACCACGACTACAAACAACGTAGGCACGAGTCCCCGCCATCGACCAGACGTCATCGATATGGACACTCGGACACGAATAGCAACACACTTACACACAATCGAAGGCATCAATCTCACGACAATGAGCGCCGGAGTCAACGGTACAACAGCCATCGTAGTGATCGACGATACAACAACGACGACCGTGCGTCATCAAGAAGGACCACTCGATCCCGTTCACGATCACCGGCGCCTACTTATGCCGAGAAAACTATCAAGAACGTGTCCTTCATAAACTTATCGGAGAAACGTGTCAACAATAACACGATCATACGGGAGAAGGTTAATAGTATAACTCACCTTATTACAACTCCTGAGGAACATCATTCCATATATTCAAAGATCTATATAGGGCACCAATAAATCAACAAAGGTCAATCAACAATAACTGAATACAATGTTCTACCCATTGACAGTTCGCAATGTTTTCGGATGCTCAACCATAATTATTGTGAAAACGGCAAATTAGAACCAATGAGCGAAACAATGTACAGCACCAATAACAGTCCAGAATCAGTATTGCCCATCAGAAATGTACTCAGCAGTTGTTCTGCCGCCAGCGTGATCGTATAAAGCTTCATCCGGTATCTCTGCTCCACACATCTTGACAGCATCGCTCCACATGTCCTTGGCCGATTTAACGTCGTGTACATTCGCTTGGTGCCTGAAAATCTTTCGTCAACTAGAAGAACAGTAAAGTAAAATATTGATGGTTCACTTGTATTTTGTATAATATAATAATAATTCGTTATACAACGTGTTACGCATTACAGAATAGTTGACGTATAATATAAAATTACAGAACTTAGCATTTATCAGTAAATACGCAGCTAACTGTTCGAACAAATACACGGATTTGAACGTGGGGCGTTGTTGTTCGACCGCTTCGCATTTGTAGCACTGCATGAGTTCTTGTTGGGCATGTTTCATCGCCAGATGTTCCATGAAGCTCGGCACGCTGTCCAACTTGTACGAACATTTTTTTCGTGGGCACGACAGCTGAAAGTAAAAAAAACATAAACGTACGGAATCATGGCAAAAAATAAAGTAACAGTACAAACCGTATTCGAACTGGCATGGAAACTCTGAAGGATGTCGTTTTGACCACCACCAGACAAGTCCTCAATGTTCACTTCTTCGGGTCTGCAATAAACCTGTTATCAAAACGGAATGAAACCCAATGAAACAACAAAACCGCATGACCTGAATTGGCCTCTTAAAAATGTGTTTTAAATTAACCTCCATTCAACTTCTGCTTGACGATCACGCACAGAGTACCGGACCACCCTCTGTACCGCCCCGAAACCTTGCAGGCGCAGATTCGATTCCTCAAGCTTGACCTGGCGTGACAACGGAATTTCCGATGCGCGAAGAACTCGAATCAGTTTAACCAAGTCCGAATTCTAAAATAATTAATTAATTATTGGTTAAGCCAAAAATTAACCGCACAAGTAAACCACGCAAGCACTTTAAAATGCATAAAGCAGGCGCACATGATTGCATGCGAAAGGTCTATTGTGCACGACATACTAAGTAGCAATGTAGTAACCAGCAGTTCCATCGACCCGTGCATGGTCAAGACAAAGTGATCGTGTTGATTGTCGGCGTGGTATGACAGAATACACTCAGTGCATTTGTTCTTACCACCGGCACCAGCGCGCTGAGGGCACTTTGTACAGAGCGATCTGAAACCGTAAAAAAATAGATTGAACACATTTAAAACAGGACAATTTGTTAACTTTGGCTCTCAAGATTGACTATGCAACCATGATGTATAAATTTTCCCGGCGTGCATGCATGGCTGGCCAACGGGAGATTTGGCCCCCTGCCCCATCCCTTATTTAGGAAGACTTACAAATTGGTTCAAGAGCAAAAATGATGAATGTAACGTAACAAAGGAAAACATACACAAAGTTTATAAGGTGTAGTGTAACAGCAACGTTTACTAACCTGAACTGTTTCTGTTGTTTACACGACTCGCATCGAAATGTGTGAGCAGCCGTTGACTCCTGTAACTTGATATGGATGTCGTGTTCACAGGCATTCTTCCACCACTGCTGCCAGAACGACATGTCATCGGAGCCATACGGGTGATGCGCTTTGAAGTGTCTGCAAACATAATTAAGGTCCGTAATCAAGCCCTACCGGACTAACCCGTATATAAACATGTATGGACTGATTGTTATCACAGAATCATGGTTTTCAAATGTTAGCCGGATATATGACTATAGTGCAAACATGCGCCAAAATGACATGTAAATAAATTTTTCTTAGCCTTCATCTGTTTTCTGTCCGCGGTCGAACTGGTAAACTCATTGAATGCGAACCAAGGCAATTGTTATGTTAACCAACCTATGCATGGCGTTGAAATTGTCGAACGTGGATTCGCAGTCTTCCATCGGACATTGTCTCAACTGATGTGGTAGACCGCCGTCATGAGTCGCCAGGTGTTGCATGACGGGCTTCACGTCCTGGTACGCACGCACAACTCCAGACTTCGGAGTGTCGAAAACCGTCTGACACCCGTACTTCTGGCAGACGAACTGCAACGTAACACATAGCATGTCATGTAATAATATAATTATAATGCAACCAGTACGCGTAACAATACTTGTAAACATTGATTATTATTCGTTTTCGTCATGCACGCGTTAAGCAGTTGTCTGTCCGCATGCGTCTTTTTTCAAAAAATAATTTGTCGTCTGATTCCCATCCACTTTCTGGCCCTGTTATATTACAGATGTTCAATGAAAGCGTAACAAATAAATGTAAAAAAAATACCCGTTGCTTGTCGTCTGGCGGGCCGGCGACCAAATCTTGTGATCTGCGGTGAAACTGACGGATACCGCGCATGCAGTTGCTGGAACAAAATAAGACAAGCAATATTTTACAACAATAAGTGAGTAATTATGGCATTAATTATGGCATTATGACTCATGCTACTGCCTGACCGGGTTACCGCGGTCGGTAAATTTTATAACATCAAGTGAGTGGTTATAGGCAAAAAGACTGTTTGCGCAAAGTTATTAGGCAAACTGCAGCGTAATATTAGAATGCCCTTGTCATATTTCGGGACTCATGCTACTGCCTGACCGGGTTACTACTCACTTATTGTTCTAAGCTGCAGTTTGCCTAATAACTTTGCGCAAACAGTCTTTTTACCAATAACTACTCACTTGTTGTTGTAAAATTTACCGACCGCGGTAACCCGGTCAGGCAGTAGCATGAGTCCCGAAATATGACAACGGCACTCTGATATTTAAACTAAGAAACAATTAGCCGAACCTCCATCCAATAACCGCTTTACCGCCAGACGAGCCGTGCATCCTGGAGAACTCTGCGTGACCATCTTCGTCAACCAGATCTGTATCTCTGGCGTATATTCGTCTGTGCGCCCCGTTTCCGACGTAATCCCACATGTCGTTCAACAACTTCTGAAAGTGAAAACGCTCAGATGCTCAGCTGTTGCATCTGTTTTACAACCTTTCATTATTGATTATGAAACACTAAAAACACTGTTAGTGGTGACGTTCTAGGCGTTACATAACAATAAAAATGACCAGAAACAAACAAACATGTGAAACATAACTTTACAGGTATCGGATAGAAAAAAAGACGAACCTTGAACGTTTCCTTATTGTAACCGTCTGGCAGGTCGACGGTGAAGTGAAAAAAATTTTGCTTCACGTGTTCAAGCGCAGCAGGGCCACAATCGGTGCAGAACGTTTGAGCGCAAACAAGGCACCGGTAACCGCTGCAAAATTGCATGTTTAATGAATAGGTTTGCAATGTGACGAAACGAACAAGTTATAAATGTAAAATAGCAACTTATTACAACCTTTTCACGCCATCGGCATCGAAGAACTTTCGGCAGCCTCTTGACGAACACCGAATTTGGTGACGTTCTGAGTCAACGGTGGAATCGTCGTCGGTGGAATCATCGTTGGTAGAAGTGTCAGCAATTATAAGACGCGGATCTTCGTCTGGACTGGTGGCGTGCGCCGACGTCGACGGCTGCGATGTTGAAGGCTGATCGACGGCTGCGACCAGGTTTTGTTGTTGTTGTTGTTGTTGTTGTTGTTGTTGTTGTTGTTGTTGTTGTTGTTGTTGTTGTTGTTGTTGTTGTTGTTGTTGTTCCTCCGTGACTTTGGCGGCCTTGGCAGAGCTGGGGACGGTTTCCTGCATCGACGGTGGCAGCTCTTTGACCTGAATGAAACGTACATTATTTTTAAACAGTCAAATCAGACGTGATTTTTTTTATCAGGCGTGAATGGCACGACAACTCAGCCATGAATGCATGGTCAAACCCATCACTGGCTAACTCAATCGCCGTGATGGAGCCGGGGGGATGCAGAATTCGGGTCGACCGGTCGCGATTACCATCTTGTTTTTAATTAATAAAACTTATAACAAACCGGGGGGGGGGGTGGTTGTGGCCTGTTCTTCACGGTAGAAATGGTGCTCCGCGTTGGCCGCCGTTTACGGCCTCTAGGTGTTTTCGGAACCGGTGTCGTGCGAATGCACGGATCCCTTTCGGCATTGCTCGAATCATCGGACGGTGACACGCCTTCATCGATCACCAATGGCCGATCCTGGAAACAAATAGCCTTTCCTTACTACGAATTACAAACATCGTAAATAACACAATTTAATAATATACAAAAACATAATTCAATGTATCCGGCCATCCTAGGTTTTAATCACCTGACTAAGCTAACACACTTTTATTCAATCAATCAATCGCTTATTCATTCAATCAATCACATGTTCACCTAACCAAGCTAACACACTTTTATTCAATCAATCAATCGCTCATTCATTCAATCAATCACACGTTCACCTAACGAAGCTAACACACTTTTATTCAATCAATCAATCGCTCATTCATTCAATCAATCACATGTTCAGCAGACATGTTCGACATAATTATATAAAATAATATATAATACAAAAATATTAACTTGAATCTGATCCTGTTGCTGCAATTCCATAAGCTCAACGCCTGCTACAGCCGAGTCGGCACGGTTGTCACGCACTTGCGCGCGCGCGTTCAGTGCGTCTTAAAATATTGCGGACATAAATTGGTGCGCGGGCAGAGGAAACTTCAAAAATGAAGAAAAACATCAAAGAAAAACATTAATTTGTTTTTTAATTAGACCAACCGTTCACAACAACTTCCACCGCATTAACGGCATCGAGCAACGATTCTTCATCATCCGTCACGATCGTTGCGTCATCGCCATCTGCTGAAGACCGTGGCACCGTTTCATCGATCAATCGACCACTGTCATCCTAGAAACATATAGCCTTTCCTTACTACGAATTACAAACAACTTAAAAAACACAATTAAATGATACACAAAAACAAACATGGATTAGATCGTAATAACTGGCGCCAGCCAGAAGTGTTTATTTCTAAATTTATAACCTTTATACTCTTTATAATATAAAATCAACAACGCAATGGTTGGGCTAATTGAAGAATCTTAATCATTTAGTCGCCAGAGATAACCTTTTATATTGCAATATATCCGGCCTTCCTAGGTTTTTTGCTTAAACAATAATTAAATATAAGTAAAAAAAATACTGAACTACTAAAACTTCTGATCTCATAACTATATAAAATAAAATGCAGAAGGTTTTCCTCCCGGTTAACACAAATTTTTTTCCAAAATGGCGCTATCACTGACTTTAATATGGCTGAAAATTAACCTGAGCGTTGCTGGAACCGACATCCCGATTGCCGATTTGCGGTGTGACCGTGACCGGTGTTGACGTCATCGACGGCGGCAGCTCGTTGACCTGAATGAAACGTAAATTATTTTTAAACAGTTATTAAATGCATGAGAGAACTCAGCCATGAATGCTGACTTAATCACAGTGATGGAACGGGTAGGGGGGAACAAATCAGCCATGATTTTGTTTATCAGGCGGGGGGGGGGGGGAATAAATCAGCCATGAAAGGTGTTTTGAAAGGATTTTTCTTCCAGAAAATAGGGCATGGAGCGGGGGGGGGGGGAATCAGGCATAATTTTTGTAAATCATGCATGCATGCACGCCAGAAGTAAGCCGTGCATGCAGAGCCAAACCGAAAAATGGCTTCAACACTGGCTCACTGGCTGACTCAATCGCCGTGATGGAGCCGGGGGGGGGGGGGGGGGATACCCGTTGCAGAATTCGGGTATACCGGTCGCGATTATCTTGTTTTTAATAATCTTGTTTCTAATTAATAAAACTTATAACAAACCGGGGGTGCTGGTTCTTCCCTGTTCATAACGGTCGAAAACAAACTCCGCGCTGCCCGCGGTTTCGGCTTACTGTGGTCACCGGCTTGCTGGTTCGACTTCATTAGTACTTCGATCTGATTTTGATATCTGAAGAAAAAATTAAGTGGCACTTAAAAAAGTACTTTTAAATCAAGTACCCCAGCCCTGGTCGAAAATGAATTACTGTTCCAAAAAGCTGCGTGAATTTTCGATAAACAACCTGATGTTTTAGGGTGTCACATTTTTGTCGATGAAGATTTCGTCGGATAAAAGTGATTCCTCTTCCCTGTACAGACTGCATTATTTTATTCTGAATAACAATATGTTTGCATAAATGGTTAAATAAAATTAAATAAATGGAAGTATGATGACATTAATTATTTGTAACGAATATACCCGTGTCCATACCAATTTGTTTATACTAATACAAAATAAATTCAATTTGACAAATAGAGATTCAGCTGGATGATGGAAATTGTGATAACTGTAAAGGTAATATGGCAAATAGGTGATATATATTTAAAAAAAAAGTTCTAAAACAGCAGAACATCGTATTTCAACCAACTCCTGAGGAAGATCATTCCAGATATTCAAAGATCTATATACTAAATGGTTTCTCAATGAGGCTCCTGTATGAGTTTTTGCAATTTTGAAAGAGAGTCCTCGGGTGTTGGATTTATTAATTGAAATGAAATCAGTGGGATCCAAGTCCCTGAACATGTCCCATCATAACACAAATACCAGGAGAAACAGTCACACAATATTATACCATAATACGTAAGTGACACAGCAAAAATGATGATAATGATGGCAGACGCCGATGATATGCACACCGCAAAAATACAGACAGTATCAAATGTCACTGCCATGTCCGTAACCATGTAAGAAACTCATAATATCGAAAAAGAGATCACAAATGAGATCCAATCATGAAATGGAGACGGTAAAATAAAGTGAATTGCATGGCATATTGGCATGCATGTAATCTCAATTTTCGAATTAACAGATTACATCTCGCGTAATAGTAGATTATAAAACCTTTATTTTAGAACGAATTTTCATGAGATCGTCATCATTATTCATCAATTCCATCCATATACTCCTTTGTGGTGAGCGCGGTCTTCATAATGAAAACGTCGTCAGACAAAGAAGAAAGTTCGTTCAGCTTGATCTTAACGCACTTCTTCTCGTTTGACAGTTGCTGCTGCACTGTCTTGACCTCTTCTCTCCAGAAATTCTCGGGCAGCAGTTCACCGTCCATGTGCTCACACGAAACGTGCCTGTTGCAAAGCAAGACATTATTTGATATGTTCAATTAAAAAACATGATGATAAGGTACGAGAATATAATATCAGGAAATAAGTGGGTGTAACACATTAATTGGAGAAAGCAGAGTGCAAAAAAGATTTTTATTTCATTTGACAGTCAAAAGACCGTAGGCAATAAAGTCTGTATGCGAACATGTCGTAAATCGAAATAAATGTGCAACGGAATCATCAAGGAGCAGATCGGTGGCAACACAAACAAAACATAATCATAATGATACGTAAATACGTTATAAACCGTATAAACAAAACTAACTGTTCCATGGTTTTCCAAGATGAAAACGTCATGGACGCGGATTTCATTCTTGGGCAACGATTGCAGCTGAGCACTGGCTGCGCGTGCTTATTGCACAAGTGTTCGAGCAAATACGGCAAGTATACGAACGACCATGAGCAATTGCGCATTGGGCAACGTACCTACAATAAGTGATAAGCATAAAAATATGTATGACTGAATTGACACATTGCAGTGTTGTTGATAGTATAGATAAACCAACCTTCGGGATCATTTCGTACGCCTGCCAGATATCGTTTCTTAAGCCTTTCGACAGTGCCGACACATGGGTGATTTGTGGTCTAAAAAACTGTGACTGATTGATACAGTCAGTCAAGCAGTCAGTCAGTCAGTCAGTCAGTCAGTCAGTCAGTCAGTCAGTCAGTCAGTCAGTCAGTCTGTCAAGTAGTCAGTCAGTCAGTCAGTCAGCCAGTCAGTCAGTCAGTCAGTCAATGTATTTGGCTAAAAATTGATGTACGGGCAGAGCAAACAGTGGTGGATAGAATGGTGTAATAAAAATTAAACTTCACTTTTAGTTTTTTACGTTTAGGGCACTTTTTGTACCAAAAGGGTACCTTGCATGTGGCGTAAATAGACAAATGTTTGGCTAGTTTTTTGAACATTTAATGTATTTGGCTAAAAATTGGTGTACGGGCAGAGCAAACAGTGGTGGATAGAATGGTGTAATAAAAATTAAACTTCACTTTTAGTTTTTTACGTTTAGGGCACTTTTTGTACCAAAAGGGTACCTTGCATGTCATGTGGCGTAAATAGACAAATGTTTGGCTAGTTTTTTGAACATTTAATGTATTTGGCTAAAAATTGGTGTACGGGCAGAGCAAACAGTGGTGGATAGAATGGTGTAATAAAAATTAAACTTCACTTTTAGTTTTTTACGTTTAGGGCACTTTTTGTACCAAAAGGGTACCTTGCATGTGGCGTAAATAGACAAATGTTTGGCTCGTTTTTTGAACATTTAATGTATTTGGCTAAAAATTGGTGTACGGGCAGAGCAAACAGTGGTGGATAGAATGGTGTAATAAAAATTAAACTTAACTTTTAGTTTTTTACGTTTACGGCACTTTTTGTACCAAAAGGGTACCTTGCATGTGGCGTAAATAGACAAATGTTTGGCTAGTTTTTTGAACATTTAATGTATTTGGCTAAAAATTGGTGTATGGGCAGAGCAAACAGTGGTGGATAGAATGGTGTAATAAAAATTAAACTTCACTTTTAGTTTTTTATGTTTACGGCACTTTTTGTACCAAAAGGGTACCTTGCATGTGGCGTAAATAGACAAATGTTTGGCTAGTTTTTTGAACATTTAATGTATTTGGCTAAAAATTGGTGTATGGGCAGAGCAAACAGTGGTGGATAGAATGGTGTAATAAAAATTAAACTTCACTTTTAGTTTTTTACGTTTAGGGCACTTTTTGTACCAAAAGGGTACCTTGCATGTGGCGTAAATAGACAAATGTTTGGCTAGTTTTTTGAACATTTAATGTATTTGGCTAAAAATTGGTGTATGGGCAGAGCAAACAGTGGTGGATAGAATGGTGTAATAAAAATTAAACTTCACTTTTAGTTTTTTACGTTTAGGGCACTTTTTGTACCAAAAGGGTACCTTGCATGTGGCGTAAATAGACAAATGTTTGGCTAGTTTTTTGAACATTTAATGTATTTGGCTAAAAATTGGTGTATGGGCAGAGCAAACAGTGGTGGATAGAATGGTGTAATAAAAATTAAACTTCACTTTTAGTTTTTTACGTTTAGGGCACTTTTTGTACCAAAAGGGTACCTTGCATGTGGCGTAAATAGACAAATGTTTGGCTAGTTTTTTGAACATTTAATGTATTTGGCTAAAAATTGGTGTACGGGCAGAGCAAACAGTGGTGGATAGAATGGTGTAATAAAAATTAAACTTCACTTTTAGTATTTTACGTTTAGGGCACTTTTTGTACCAAAAGGGTACCTTGCATGTGGCGTAAATAGACAAATGTTTGGCTAGTTTTTTGAACATTTAATGTATTTGGCTAAAAATTGGTGTACGGGCAGAGCAAACAGTGGTGGATAGAATGGTGTAATAAAAATTAAACTTCACTTTTAGTTTTTTACGTTTAGGGCACTTTTTGTACCAAAAGGGTACCTTGCATGTGGCGTAAATAGACAAATGTTTGGCTAGTTTTTTGAACATTTAATGTATTTGGCTAAAAATTGGTGTACGGGCAGAGCAAACAGTGGTGGATAGAATGGTGTAATAAAAATTAAACTTCACTTTTAGTTTTTTACGTTTAGGGCACTTTTTGTACCAAAAGGGTACCTTGCATGTGGCGTAAATAGACAAATGTTTGGCTAGTTTTTTGAACATTTAATGTATTTGGCTAAAAATTGGTGTATGGCAGAGCAAACAGTGGTGGATAGAATGGTGTAATAAAAATTAAACTTCACTTTTAGTATTTTACGTTTAGGGCACTTTTTGTACCAAAAGGGTACCTTGCATGTGGCGTAAATAGACAAATGTTTGGCTAGTTTTTTGAACATTTAATGTATTTGGCTAAAAATTGGTGTACGGGCAGAGCAAACAGTGGTGGATAGAATGGTGTAATAAAAGTGTAATAAAAATTAAACTTCACTTTTAGTATTTTACGTTTAGGGCACTTTTTGTACCAAAAGGGTACCTTGCATGTGGCGTAAATAGACAAATGTTTGGCTAGTTTTTTGAACATTTAATGTATTTGGCTAAAAATTGGTGTACGGGCAGAGCAAACAGTGGTGGATAGAATGGTGTAATAAAAATTAAACTTCACTTTTAGTTTTTTACGTTTAGGGCACTTTTTGTACCAAAAGGGTACCTTGCATGTGGCGTAAATAGACAAATGTTTGGCTAGTTTTTTGAACATTTAATGTATTTGGCTAAAAATTGGTGTACGGGCAGAGCAAACAGTGGTGGATAGAATGGTGTAATAAAAATTAAACTTCACTTTTAGTTTTTTACGTTTAGGGCACTTTTTGTACCAAAAGGGTACCTTGCATGTGGCGTAAATAGACAAATGTTTGGCTAGTTTTTTGAACATTTAATGTATTTGGCTAAAAATTGGTGTACGGGCAGAGCAAACAGTGGTGGATAGAATGGTGTAATAAAAATTAAACTTCACTTTTAGTTTTTTACGTTTAGGGCACTTTTTGTACCAAAAGGGTACCTTGCATGTGGCGTAAATAGACAAATGTTTGGCTAGTTTTTTGAACATTTAATGTATTTGGCTAAAAATTGGTGTACGGGCAGAGCAAACAGTGGTGGATAGAATGGTGTAATAAAAATTAAACTTCACTTTTAGTTTTTTACGTTTAGGGCACTTTTTGTACCAAAAGGGTACCTTGCATGTGGCGTAAATAGACAAATGTTTGGCTAGTTTTTTTAACATTTAATGTATTTGGCTAAAAATTGGTGTACGGGCAGAGCAAACAGTGGTGGATAGAATGGTGTAATAAAAATTAAACTTCACTTTTAGTTTTTTACGTTTAGGGCACTTTTTGTACCAAAAGGGTACCTTGCATGTGGCGTAAATAGACAAATGTTTGGCTAGTTTTTTGAACATTTAATGTATTTGGCTAAAAATTGGTGTATGGGCAGAGCAAACAGTGGTGGATAGAATGGTGTAATAAAAATTAAACTTCACTTTTAGTTTTTTACGTTTAGGGCACTTTTTGTACCAAAAGGGTACCTTGCATGTGGCGTAAATAGACAAATGTTTGGCTAGTTTTTTGAACATTTAATGTATTTGGCTAAAAATTGGTGTACGGGCAGAGCAAACAGTGGTGGATAGAATGGTGTAATAAAAATTAAACTTCACTATTTAGGCCACATGCAAGGTACATCCAGGAAGATGTCAAATCACACGAGAAAACCAGTGGATTAGACTACAAGTCGATACAATGAGGCTAGATCGAGATACCAGAAAAAAAGCTTATCTTAATCGAACCATGAACCTTAAACAATAAAACATTGCGCCAAAAAAGGAAAACAGAAACACAGATCGATAACTAACGACCACACAACGCGTGCTGTTTGCTCTCGGGCATCGAAGTACAGAACGGAGTTGATTTGCGCGAAGCCGTCAGCTTCCATCCGTCTGCGTTCAGATTCCATGAGTTTTGTGACGCCACCTGGTTTTATGAATGCCTCGCGATGCCGGAGGACGTCCTCAATCTGAAAACAGAAATGTTTATTGACACATGTATGGTCTAAAAATTCGACATTGTCCGAAGGACCGCTATCGTTGAATCTGACACAGAACTTTAGTAAACCAACCGTATGTCGGCATCTCGATTGCATAATTAAGGTGATGTGCCCGATACAGGTTTGGTCCGAACACTCGAGGCAGACCGCCGACCGATGCTGGCATTCCTCGCCCATGCAAATCACACTGAAAAATAATTCGTTGCGTATATAACATATGTCAATGGTGAAGGCAGTCCCTTCCGTATATATAAAGCTGTATAAGAAGTTCTATATGTATTATAAATATGTTAAAACAGTTTTGTATTTAAACGTACATGGGTGATGTGGCGGATGCCTCATTCTGATGCGCACACGTGGACTTGGCGATGTTTTGGCATGTGAACGGGTTCGGCACGCGAATTGATCCGTGCTCCTTCAGTTGAGCCCACAATCGTGAGAGCACCTGACGCTTATCGAAAAGATGGTCGGTTTTCAGGTGCCTGTAATGGAAAACTGATTAACTTAAAAAAATAGATATACTGTTATTTAAAGTACCGCAATTACATGTTGATATACAATGCGCAAATGTAACAACTAACAATTAAAAGTGAACCTTTGAAAGAGCGTTTAAACTATTTATTTACTAACTTGTCGAACGAATGCCACTTGTATGCCGCGGGATCATACTTGCATGGACCGGGACACTTCAGCACAGCTCGGGGCACCAAACTGTCCGCCACGTGATCTGCGAAGTGGACGTACATTTGACGCAGAATTTCCTTCGGTGGTTCAGCACCGTCAAACAACCACCTTCGATTGCAACCGTCGTCCGTCTCCGTGTCCTTCTTGACGGAACAGTCACACTGAAATAATAAACATTGAAGCATGTAAAATCGTATGACAGACTCAGTGGAACCAAGAAACATATATAATGCTTAAAAACAGATTGAATCATGTAAAATCGTATGACATACGCAGCGGAACTTAGAAACATACAAAATGCTATAAAACAAACTGTGGTTTTTTGCTCAGATGCTTCTGTGACCAGCTTCTGGCATTGCTCGTGGAACATTGCAATTTTGCGATCCGCAACGCTGTAAAATTTGAATTACATTTATAAAACAAATGACATAATTATCAGGGGATGGAGAAGGAGTTATTTAAACTTTTTATTAAAAGTTTAAATTCAAAATCACATTAACTGAGTCTATATAGCCTCACAGAAAAAGTTACGCGCGTCAACGCCTCTTGCCGATGGTACCACTCCTCTTCCCCTTTTTGACAAACCATATTCTTTTTGTTTTTTTTACATAAACATATTATGAATGAAAAATCAATTAAAAAATATTAACCTCCACTCCACCATGCACTCCGTATTCGACTTTGCGGACAATTGGGTGAATTCTGCATTAAGTCGTTCATCCATCAAATCCCCATCCACTGCGAATAGGCGGTGATAACCACCGTGGTTCAGGTAACTGACCAGGTTATCCGCCAAACGCTAAAAATGAAATACATGTCAACAAATAAAAATGGTTATGTTTTGAACATCAATATCATTATCATACAGCATTGTCATAACAAAGCATAACAATTTAGTTTTCATTAACCTTTACCGGAACAGTGTAGTCTTTCTCGTCAGTTGGAATGCTTGTCATCAAGTGTAAGTAGCGCTGCATGTGCGCCCTACCATTTTTGTTGCATTCATCCCGCCGGCAGAACGTTTTCCCGCACGTACAACGTAGACTGCTAAAAAACGTTATTATGGGAACTTGTTTCCTAAAAAGCGTTTATATGTTAAATTGCTTACTAGTAATAAAACAATCACTATTTTAGTTAAACAAACGTTTGGTCGACGTGGTTGCGGCATTGGGTGCACTGGAACGGTTTGTTGCCTTGCTGCAACTCGAAGGCTTTATTCACCGACTCAGACAATTGTCTCTTCTTGGTGGCTTGGAGACGAGCTCTCTTTTCCCGTCCTGCCTCCAGATGGGGATACGCCTTACGTTTACGACCCACCGATGCCACCGGAACCGGACCATCATTGTCCTCACCTGCCTCGTCACCCACCTAAAAACATTTTTCAACAAACAATTATGTCTAGGTGAGCGGAGTTACTTATGATTAATGATCTCACTTGATAGTATTAATATTATTTATCTCATTGATCATCAAAGGCCCATCCTAGAAACATATAGCCTTTCCTTACTACGAATTACAAACAACGTAAATAACACAATTTAATAATACACAAAAACATACATGGATTAGATCGTAATAACTTGCGCCAGCCAGAAGTGTTTATTTATAAATTTATAACCTTTATACTCTTTATAATATAAAATCAACAACGAAATGGTTGGGCCAATTGAAGAATCATAATCATTTAGTCGCCAGAGGAAGATATCCTATTATATTTCAATATATCCGGCCTTCCTAGGTTTTTTGACTTAAACAACAGTTAAATATAAGTAAAAAACTACTGAACTACAAAAATTACTGGTCATAATTATTTAAAAAAATATGAAATTTAAAAAAAATTAACAATAGACAGATCCGCTTCCACCTCCACATACTCCACGTTCACTTCAGCCGATTCGTCACGCACTGTCGTTACAGCGGACGTCGACGCCACGTTCATGTCAGTCATGTGATAGTCGATCATCGAACGTTCACCTCGCTTATTTGACGTTTTTGTCGCCGGCTCGTTCGGATCGTTCAGCTAAATATAGAATAATAATTTATATAACATATTCTTAAAATCTTCTATTCCTCATCATTCCTCCAATGTGGTCCACCGATGTCGTGAATTGATGAGGGCCTTACATTACAATAAAAACAAAAATCCAAGCCTAAGCCTAAGCCTAAGCCTAAGCCTAAGCCTTTTCCCTCCCCTTCTCGTCCGCTAGTGCTTCCACTCACTGACTCTTCTACTCACTCACTCTCACCCACCGTTCAAGCACGAGTTCGAGCCGTACCGTTTTTTTACTCCTAACCCCGGGGTTAAGAATCGGTGGAAGAAAAGGTTATTAAAAACCAGCTGACCGGACGGAAGAAATCCCCAATGGACGAAAATGGAGTCCCCACAAACCTTGTTGGCCGCGTCCCTTCCCGCCTTCATCCCACCGTTCATGTTGTCTTTCGGATGTTTCTTTTTTTGTGTTGATGATGCTGAATTAATAAAATTGTAAATATCATATGTAATGTGTAAGTAAATGTGAATAAATTGGGAGCAGGTTTGACCGAAATAGAGAAAAGTAAAGCCGCTAAGTAGCACAGTGCGGAATTTAATGCAGGTTTTGTGTAAACCAGTACGGTCAAATCGTAATTTCAATCCAATATCAAGGCGTATATATGTAGTATAACTTTTAAAGTAAGTAAAAACAATACAATAGAGAATCAAGTCAGTTACATTGATTAGAAAGCTTTACTACATTTATACGCCTCGATAATGGATTGAAATTACTATTTGGCCGCACTAATTTACACAAAACCTGCATCAAATTGCGCACTGTGCTAAGACGGGAAAACTGGTTGGCGTTTAATTCACAAAAATCAGCACACGAAACAATCGGTTTCTAAACAAAAGAAAATATTAAAAAAGTATAGTAATGAAACAGCAAAGAAAAAAATTTAATTGCTGTCAAGTAAACCAACGAGCATCATCATCCTGGCCATCATCTTCCCCATCCACATCGGCAGCGTCACCATCACCACGAGCATCATCAACCTGAACATCATCTTCCACATCATCATCGGCAGCGTCACCGTCACCACGTTTATGCCGCTTTGGCTTCTGAAACAAATTGCGACGAATTACAAACAACGTAAATAACACAATTTAATAATATTTCTGTTCTGTCTATATTTTCTGTTTATTTTATATTCATCTTTTGTGACTATTCCGATCAATCCGATAACTCTTTTTGTGTGCCAAATGCGAGACAAATAATACAGCATAATAAATAATAAACTTACGGGCTGTTGTTCTCCTGCTGATCCGGTAGCCGTCTCAGGATCAGGAACATGCTCTTGTTGCTGTGGCGTTGATTCGGTCTCGATATGTTGCTGGATTTCCTGAACAAGTTAGTTTAATCATCAGTTCTAACTATATATAAAAAATATATCCTTTTATATTTCAATGTCTCCGGCCATCCTAGGTTTTAATCACCTGACTCAGCTAACACACTTTTATTCAATCAATCAATCGCTCATTCATTCAATCAATCACATGTTCACCTAACCAAGCTAACACACTTTTATTCAATCAATCAACCGGCCTTCCTAGGTTTTTTGCTTAAACAATAATTAAATATAAGTAAAAAAAATACTAAACTACTAAAATTACTGATCTCATAACTATAAAAAAATGTTATGCAATTTAAAAAAATCAATGTCAAACAGAACCTCTTCTTCTTCATCATCAAACGGACTGAAGAAGGCGCCCGTGGCCGAATCACGCGAGCTGGCCGTTGACGGTCGTGAGCTGGCCGATGAGCGACCACGTCTGATTTCCTGAACAAGTTAGTTTAATCATCAGTTGTAACTATATATAAACAATATTTCCCTTTATTATTCAATGTATCCGGCCATCCTAGGTTTTAATCACCTGACTAAGCTAACACACTTTTATTCAATCAATCAATCGTACATTCATTCAATCAATCACATGTTCACCTACCCAAGCAAACACACTTTTATTCAATCAATCAATCGCTAATTCATTCAATCAGTCACATGTTCAGCTGAACAAGCTAACACACGTTTATTCAATCAATCAATCGCTAACTCATCAAGACAATTCTCAAAATTATTACACAAACCTTCACTGAGGAACGGGTTTCCGTATGTTCACCAGCTGTCGAAGTCGAAGCCACACCCGTATTGTGGTGACCCTCGATCGTCGAACGATCGTTCCGCTTTTTTGCTGACTTTGTAGGCGTCGTTCGGATCGGGTCGGTCAGCTAAATATAGAATAATAATTTATATAACATATTCTTAAAATCTTCTATTCCTCATTCCAGATTATAGAATAACAGAAAGACAAGACAATTCTCAAATTATTACACAAACCGTCACTGAGGCACGTGGATCCGGACCAGCGGACGTCGAAGTGTGATCGCCCTTTTTTGCAGTCTTCGTCGCCGTCGCCGTCGCCTTCGGATCGTTCAGCTAAATATAGAATAATGTTTTATATAACGTATTCTTAATATCTTCTATTCCTCATCATTCCTCTAATGTGGTCCACCGATGTCGCGAATTGATGATGGCCTTACAACAAAAACAAAAATCCCCCAATAAAGCCATGAAACCGTCAGTAAATAGGGGCAGAAAATATATAAAAATACCTAAAAAAACATCCGTTTCCCCCGGATACAAGCTAAAATAAGAATAAACAAAACAGATTACCTTTCTCATTGACAATAAGGACCTCCGACGATCTTTCCCTTTCCCGCCCATAAATACCTCCACATGCCGGTGTTTGCGTTTGACTTCTCGTTCACGCTCGGAGGCAACCTTATACACCTCCGAAAACTTCTTCTGTTTCTTACCTCCTTTTCGATTCATTCTGATTTCTGATTTCTGAGAGTCTGAAACAAAGAAAAAATCTGTTTACATTACATTATATGAGTGAATATGACATTAAAATCGAAATTGAATTGAAATGATATATCTAACCGTTACCTCACTCATACAAATAAGCGTAATCCTAAAGCAATACCTAAATCTTAATTTTATCTACTAAATAAATTCAGATTTAAGATTTCAGTTTTCATTTCAAATTAAATAATATATATCCGATCCGAAACCGATTGCCGATTATTAACCGATCTTATTAATCAATCTTATTAATCCGATTGTCACAAATTGTGCTTTTTGTGCACATTGTAGTTGTTAGAATTTTACCCTTGCACGACATTTTTGTTCTTCTTTAATGTTCTGAACGGAATCATTTTTGTTCGCGATTTTTGCGGAATTGGAAAGAACATAAATATACATAGGTCAAATTTGTTCCCACTGACAGGAACATTAAACGACTTATGTTCTTTTTTTTGAACATAATTCTTTATGTTCCCAAAATTTCCAAAAAGAAAAAGAACATAATTTTCAGATGTCAATTACGGTTAGAACATATTAAATATTGTTCGGCGTTTTTTGAAAAAAACTGAACATAAATAGAGAACATAACATTTATGTTCCCCAACAGTGATCGCAGGAGACTGCCGTCTACAATACAACGTGTGGGGCCAAGCATACACTCCCGGAAACGTGGTCGCTTCCGGTTACGTCTTCTATGATAAACTTTACGTTTGATATCATGATTTTCGTGAAAAAAAAACGAATTTTGCATAAAAATCAAAGACTACTTCTGGCCATCTAGTAGAAAAACTTTAGTATGAAATATTTACTCTATTCGATAAAATAGTAAATAATTAAAAATTTACTCTAGTAGTTTTTTCATTAATAACCTTGTTTTGATTTTGACAGTGAATTATACCCCACAATCTGAACTCTATCTTGAGATAAACAGCAATTCATTTCCCAAGTTAGTAGTTCCGATATATGTATTAGCGGATAAAGCGTTTGAATGCGTTTTTAGTCCTCTATTCCCTCAAAATCCAAGTTTCCATCCTGTGGTTTGAAGATTTGTTATGTTTCCCTTTTACTGAATCTATACTCTGCCTCCTTCTCAATCTATAATGGGTCTCCTGATCAATCTATAAGCGGACTTCTAATCAATCTTTAATCGGACTTCCAATCAATCTTTACTTTGCCTCCTAACAAATTTATACTCGGGCTCATAATCAATCTATACTCGGCCTCCTTATCAACCTATGCTCGGCCTCCTAATCAATCAATACTCGGCCTCCTTATCAATCTATACTCGGCCTCCTTATCAACCTATTCTCGGCCTCCTAATCAATCTATACTCGGCATCATAATCAGTCTATACTCATCCTCCTAATCAATATATACTCGACCTCCTAATCAATCTTTACTCGGCCTCCTAATCAATCTATACTCGGCATCATAATCAGTCTATACTCCTCCTCCTAATCAATCTATACTCGGCCTCCTAATCAATCTATACTCGGCCTCATAATCAATCTTTAATCGGACTTCCAATCAATATATACTCCGCCTCCTAACCAATTTATACTCGGGCTCATAATCAATCTATACTCGGCCTCCTAATCAATTTAAATTCGGCTTCTTAATCAATCTTTACTCGGCCTCCTAATAAATCTATACTCGGCCTCATAACCAATCTATAAAAAAGGATAAAGGTCATTTGACGGAGATAGCCGTCGGGATTGATTCTCAGCATCTGCGTTGAGATGATAACGAGGAGGTCCTCCCATGCCAATCTAAGCGGAGCGACTAACCCCCACAGACAGAGTGCGATGTCTTCAACGCCCCTCACCAACAGGGCAGCTTTGTAGTCACAGCTATAGAGGTGTGAGTTTTGAACTCACGACCCCACCCTACTTTACGAAGCGCGTTAACCAACTGAGCCACGTGGCCGACAAACTCCTAATCAATTTATACTCGGCCTCCTAATCAATCTATACTCGTCCTCCTAATCAAACTATACTCGGCTTCCTAATCAATCTATAATCGGCCTCCTAAGCAATCTATACTGGGCCTCCTAAAAACTTTTCTGTGGCCCCCACTGGCGGACGAGATATTCCTACAAAGGGAGAGGAACTCCGTCAGAGAGTAGAGTGAATCCGTAGTTTTCAGGTCATTTCACCCCCACCTAAAGGAGCAAACTCTACTTTTTGAAAACGCCATAGATGGGGGAATTTCACTTTTTCCGACTCCTTATCGTTCGCCAGCGGCGGCACCTTCAATATATAGAGCTCGACGGATAGGATTATAACCTCCATATTGTGTCACCACATGTTAACCACCATTTTGTTACCACATTTCAACGACCATGGTGTCACCACATTTTAACCATTATTTTGACACCACATTTTAACACCATTGTGTCACCAACTCACCACTATTTGATTGCCATATAATGTTCGCATCACGTTATTCACCATATTGTGTTAACACAATCTGATCCCAATATGGTGTTCCATTCACATTTTTCACCATAGTGTGTCACCATATTTTGATCGCCATATAGTGTCCCAATCACGTTTTTCACCATATTGTGTCACCACAATTTGCTTGCCCTATGTTGTCCTCATCACGTTATTCACCATGTTGTGTCACAACAATTTGATCACCATTTGGAGTCCCAATCACATATTTCACCATATTGTGTCATCCCATTTAATCACCGTATTGTGTCACCACATTTTATTCACCATATCATGAATACGACGCAAGCCTTACTATAATTGAGCTGTAGTTTAAAAAGTTTAATTTACAACAAATGAAGGGATTAGTGCACGGTAAAAGTACAGTTATTCTAGTAGACAGTCAGACAGAGAAACAGACCCCTTTTTCAAACAGACAGGCAGACAAACAGACAGACAGACACATCAGAGGTGAGTGAGTGAGTGAATGAATTAGTGAGTGGAGCAAAATTCCAAACCCCGAAATATTTCCTATAATTCTTTCTAAACGTTTCTAAACGTTAACCAACGATTACCTATCTTGAGGCTGGCTTGTCTGGGCGGGTGCCAGGACAAGCGCCTCGAATTTTTTCTAAACACGAAATTTTATGCTCTGTATTAAGGTGGGTAACCACTGAAATACGAAATGATGCGATTGTTGGATTCAGGGAATGATGCAGTGGTTGTATTAAAGAAATGATGCAGTGGTTGTATTGAGTGAATGATGCAGTGGTTGTATTGAGTGAATGACGCAGTGGTTGTATTGAGTGATTGACGCAGCGGTTGTATTGAGTGAATGATGCAGTGGTTGTATTGAGTGAATGATGCAGTGGTTGTATTTAGTGAATGACGCAGTGGTTGTATCGAGTAAATGATGCAGTGGGTGTATTGAGTCAATGATGCAGTGGTTGTATTGAGTGAATGATGCAGTGGTTGTATTGAGTGAATGACGCATTGGTTGTATTGAGTGAATGATGCATTGGTAGTATTGAGTGAATGATGCAGTGGTTGTATTGAGTGAATGATGCAGTGATTGTATTGAGTGAATGATCCAGTGGTTGTATTGAGTGAATGGTGCAGTGGTTGTATTGAGTGAATGATGCAGTGGTTGTATTGAGTGAATGATGCAGTGGTTGTATTGAATGGATGATGCAGTTGTTGTATTGAGTGAATGATGCAGTTGTTGTATTGAGTGAATGATGCAGTGGTTGTAGTTGTATTGCGTGAATGATGCAGTGGTTGTATTGAGTGAATGATGCAGTGGTTGTATTGAGTGAATGATGCAGTGGTTGCATTGAGTGGATGATGCAGTGGTTGTATTGAGTGAATGATGCAGTGGTTGTATTGAGTGAATGATGCAGTGGTTGTATTGAGTGAATGATGCAGTGAATGTATTGAGTGGATGATGCAGTTGTTGTATTGAGTGAATGATGCAGTTGTTGTATTGAGTGAATGATGCAGTGGTTGTATTGAGTGAATGATGCAGTGGTTGCATTGAGTGGATGATGCAGTGGTTGTATTGAGTGAATGATGCAGTGGTTGTATTGAGTGAATGATGCAGTGGTTGTATTGAGTGAATGATGCAGTGAATGTATTGAGTGGATGATGCAGTTGTTGTATTGAGTGAAGCAGTGGTTGTATTGAGTTGTTATTTTTGTTGTTGTTGTTGTTGTTGTTGTTTTTTTGTTGCTGATTTTGTAATCTTAAACCCAAATGACTAAGCTGTATTTCATGGTTGACGATCACAAAGATATGGATAAAAGAACATTTTTAATATTGGAGACCGATAAGTTCTCCATGCCGTAAAAAGTGATACAAACCAAAGATCTCATACGGGTATAAAAAATTATCGATATAAAATCACAAGTAAATACTTTTTTCGAATGGGAATAATTTACAGCAAATATTTGAGTGCGTTCGGTTATTTTTTGTGAACGATAACGCCATACTGAGTACAGATTATTTTTATTGGGCGGACGAGCCCCACCTCCAAAAAGAAAGAAATTTCATCGAAGAGGGGGGAATTTGCCGTTTCGGGTCCGTTTTACCTCCACCGTGGAACTGCCTTTTTAAATAGTCAAAGAAGAGGATTTTAACTTTTTCCTCCCGTGTATCAACTGATCACTTTGCATGAAATCATCTTTAAAATAGCGCGCTATTCAGTCTGCTACACTAGCGGACGAGAAGAGGGGAAAATTCGTAATTCCCCGTCTTTGGCGTTTCTAAAAACTATAATTTGTTACTTAAGGTGTGGGTATTTTCTGATGAATTTCCTCTCCCTTTGGAGGGTTGGCTGGCCCGTCAGTTATCAGGGTTCTTGTTATATCAAAAACTAAATTTGAGTGTCGGTTACGCCCGTATGCAATGGATTGAGCGCAGTTTTTTCAATGTGAAGTGAAAAAGATTTCATCTCCTGAAGATGTGAAAAGCGCGCCAAAAGCAGATTTGAATTCAAACTGCTCGCCAGAAGTTTTTTGAATAACAAGAAACCCTGAATAGGCTATTATGCGATGAGAATGCGGTAAAATAATTAGTCATTGTAACTCTTTTCTGACGACGTATCACTGGTATGTTCACTACTGCCCTTATTATTCTGCTCCAATTGTCCAATCGAGGTATCGTTGCTGCCGGCAGATGTTTCACGATGATGAAAGCCGGTCAAAGAATTTTGAACGCCCGCCGCCAGCACCCTGCTCAAGTCCAACGGGGTAGTGGGTGTGGGCAGCGGCGGGTGTTGCGCCTGACCGTGCGAAAAGCCGACCATTGATGGAACGCTATTGTTGTTGTTGTTGTTGTTGTTGTTGTTGTTGTTGTTGTTGTTAGGACTGTTGTTGTTGTTGTGGCTGTTGTTGTTGTTATTGTTGTTGTTCATGGCGCCCGACAGCAACCACGGTAACATACCCAGCCCCGCACGGGCCATCAGCAGATTTTGGCTGTGCGCCAGAAATTGTGACGTGGCCGTTGATGTGGTGCTCGTCGCTGATTGGCTGGCCGCTGCGCTGATAGCCGCCTGGTGATTGGCGGAACGCATCAGGTCAGCGATAGCGAACGATGGCGGCTGTAACAGAGAACAGAACTTGAAAGAATTTATATCGAATTTTTTTGTTGGCTTTTAGCTTAGTTATATTAATGATTTATTGCTCGCTGTCTGGGTATTTCTTTCAAAGTTTTACTGTTCGTTAACCCCCGATAACCTATCGAGTGGTTGGCTAGTTAAGTCAGGAAATCGACAAGCCCGTTAACACCGCGAAGCGGAAATGGCATCCCTTTGAACACCAATTCCGAATCCGACTTTCACTAATTCGAGGCCACATTTTGACCGAGTTTGTAGAATAACTTCCTCACAGCTGCTAAAAACTGAAACATTACCTGCAGACTGAATGGCGTGTTGTGCGCATGCGAAAGCGCCGCCTGAATGGTTGTGCTCGCGGCCGACGTGGGTGTCAAATTGACGCCGCTGTTGTGGTTCATCCTGGCGGTGTCAGAACCAGCGGGAGCTGAATTTAAAAGTTTAAAATGTTTTGTGAAAAAAATTGAATAAAAAATCGCTCTGTTTTTTATAAACTCAAACTCTACTCACCAGTTGGGGAAAGCTTGTGCGCCTTGAAGCTCTCCGAAGCGCAGAGAAAATGGTCGATGGCGCGCATCACGTCGCCGTTGCAGCCCTGAAATTTATTTTGAAGATCTTAAACTCCAACATATGTACGGTTTTTTCACTTCAATAATCAACACCAATTCCCATTGAGATTCATGAGTCCAATTTATAAGATCGAGTAATTTTTTGTGAAACCACTATTTTGGTAAAAAAATTGTTTTTGTAAATAAAAAAATCCTACCTGCAACACCAGCTCCAGTATCTCGTTACTCTGTTCAGGAAATAGGCGGGCCAGCTTGGTGACCGGCGTCATACGGCCAGGTCGATACTCACCCTAAAAAATAATACTTACTGATTCACGGACTGATTGAATGTCTAAAGTTACTAACTGACAGACTGACTGACTGACTCACTCAATACATAACTAACTGAACAAAGAAAAATGATTCAATCCAATTTACGTAGATCTAGATAATCTGAATACCTGACTGACCTGAACCGTAGTACATTTGTTCGGTTGGTTTGACTTCT